>OU862924.1:46054761-46524761 GCA_917880885.1 Limnephilus marmoratus | reverse complement strand
ATGGATTGGTTAGTTAGATAAATGTAGTACCTATGGCATGGTCGCACGAGTAAAAACTTCATGTCGTGATGGGAAGCGGAGTAAAATTTATCTGGTGATTTCATTAAATCTCTCGTACGCTGCCGCTGCCGCCGGCTCAGTTGGATGCGGGCGGGTAATTTTATTAGGCGGCCTCGGGAGCTGCTCTTTCGCCCTAGCCATCCTACCAGCCGCTCAGCCGCCCAGGCACTGATGTGCTCCCCGAGGTACCGCCCTCGCATTCTGATCTATTTTCCGGCACACCTATCGTTCTAAATACTTTTTTTTTTAATATCTGTCTGAAGTCTCCGGCATTGCTTGGGCTTTTAGCAGCGTTTTTCAAAATTTTATTACTGTGAATTCCTCTTGTTTTGAAAGACAACGTTACAAAAATTTCCACACTCTCAGAATAAAATTGTGGACATGTACGAGTATAAACATCAAATCCACGCTGCCCGCCGCCACAGGCCCAACATTTTTTAAATATAAATAGAAGATAATGTATGTCAGCATCCTCAATAAACAACCCCAATAAGGAACTCCAGCCAATTTTTAATTTTTTGTATGAATTAACTTAAATAACTGCTTTGAGTTAGTTTGAATGTTTAAAATAATTGTCAAAGTTTTAATTTTTCAAGATCCCCCGAAAACCACCGTATGTGTAGTGAATCGTATGACGTCATCACTCCCAAAAAGTTATTTTTATTTTCAATAGTTTTTATCATTTTGTATGACAGTTAGGTGGAATCATTTATTTTTTATATTATATTTTTTAATATTATTACGGGAGAATGGTATAAAAATTGTTTGAAATTGTTATTTTTTGGGCTTTTAAGAATCGAAATCAATATTTATGGAAACCGAAGCTTCGAACTGATAGTAGTAGGGGAGCCCAAGCGAGGATTTTGGGATTTACTCAATCCCGTTGTGGGGACCTATTGTGGACCTATTGTGGACCTGTTGGGGTACCCTTTTAGCCTCTTGGGCACCCCTACTACAAGATCGACAAATCAGCTGTTTGACTGGCGCCATTTGGAAATTCGGAGTTCGAAGTATTCTCCCTAGAAGTGACATTACTATTTTTTTTGTACAGTAGATTTTGAATATTTTCAATAATAGAGATAAACTAATAAGAGATACGTTTATTTTTGAAACTGAATTATTTAGGCCTAAATAATGTTTCAATAAACACAACAATTAAATCTATATAAACAGTATGTAAACAGACGAATCAGATGAAATGTTGCTAATACGATGGCTTGTGTCATACCTACATTCCCGTACAATGACTTTACGGTGATCAGTGACGTCACCACTAAACATTTTAAAATACCAACTTGACCGCGTATTTCAATGAGACGATTAAAAATGGACTTCTTAATATTTTTTAAAAAACTTATATATTCAGAATCAGCGTTTATTGGTCTATTTTTTCAAAGCCATGATATTTTTCGCTGGAGTTCCTTATTAACGACATCCTCAATAAACGATATTGAAAATATTGTTATAAAATTGTATTTAAATAATATTTTAAGGTTACCTATCGATATAATTTATCACTGAAGATGAAGAAGACAATACTAATGAAAACTTAACAAATTATGAAATAGAATAAAACACAAAAATTAAAAAGGTAATGGTCGCAACTGGTAATCGATCCTAGGATCACAGTCTTATATTTTTCTTCAAACGCGGCCTCCTTGGTCGAGGAGGAAGGCTCTCGACTGTCGCCAGTTCAAATCCTGGCGATCTTATTTAAAAATAATTTTGATTGATTATGTTATCCACAGTTAATTAATCATTTAAGTTAATACAAGGTATATTTGCGGCACGTTAAAGTGGAGGATACTCGCCCTGGTGTAAGGCCACAATTCAGAATTGAAATATTGCTTGAAATGGCTCTAGCCATGTTTGGTGACCAGATCTGAATAGCCAGGAACTTTCTCACCTTCATCCTTCCCATCTCCTTTCCCTCCCCACTACCTTCAGCCTCACAACATACCCCAATTGGGAATGCAATAGTTTCAGTGGCTCCTGGCGGTTGAGATCAGTTGGGACTCTTGTGCGGTATTCACTAAAAAAAATTGTACGTTATTCATACCTAGTTCTGTAAGTAATTTGTGACAAATCCATTAATGTTACTACGTAACCTTTCTGTTCGTATTGTATTACCATTTACCTATGACATCTACTCGTTTCAAAATCCTACCAGAACAAAGCATTTCAAACACTCTCTTGTATCTAGATTAATTATTAATTAACCAAGAAGTTAGTAATAGATACCAGATGTAGCGAAACTAATTAACTGTACGGAAGGTAAGTATAAGAAGGCTATAATATCATACCTTCTTAATCAATACTAACTTAACCCACTAAGTGTACTTATATGTTTTGTATGTGAAGAGCGTTTTAACAAAGAGAAATCTTAATGTATAAAAATGAATGTTTCTTTAATTGTCCCTAATGCACTCCTGAAATATTCATCTGATTGCTCTGATCGTGATGAAACTTTGGAGATTTGATGTGCGATGTGTGCATGCCCGCGATGTTTTCTACATAATAATTTTGTTCTTCGTAATGCGAGATCATTTACTAATGGAATTGCAATACGAAGAACATATGAAGCACTTGTCTGCAGCATCCTAGAATACAGCTCCATTATTTGGGCCCCCTCTGAATCCTAGAAATAGAAAGAGTACAAAAAAGGTTTATGCGTTACCTGTATATGAGGGAATATACATACTACCCATTCCTGTATCCATCGTTGTTCTTAACAGGAATGCTCGATCTTAATACCTTAGAAGCCCGCCGAAAAATATTTTTGGGGAAATATTTTTTTTAAGCTGATCTTTGGTACTGTACTGAATCCACCTATGTTGAAGGAGATTAACCTATATGGGAGATTTCACGCACTTTTTTATGCTCCGAAGGCGAGAACTTCTTCCTTTCTGAATGCGCCATTAAACAGAGCAATTCAACTGCTTAACGATTCTGTATTCAATTTCAATTTCAATTTCAGTGCCTGCAACCCGGACGTTTATTAATTTTTCATTTATTTACTTAGTTTTATTTTACCCACCTCACTAGACATAGTCTGTTCCGAGGTAGGTAAATAACATTTTATATTTATTAAAAAGGATATGAATCAGAGTAGATATAATATTATAAAAAGATAAAAAAAGTAGTATAAAAAGATAAAAAATGATGTGATAATAAAAATGATAAAAAATAATAATGATAAAAAAGAAGTATAAAAAGATAAAAAATAATGTGAAATTATATGCCTATATGCACTTTGCCTATTCCTATGCCTACTATGCTTATATGATAAAAATATATATGAAAGATAAAAAAAATAAAAACTATGAAAATATATACCATACATGAACATTCATACATAGCATCGACATCTTCAATGTTACCTATCAATTGTCATACGTCTCAACATAGTGAAACTGCCCCCTTGGACTTTTTCTTCTCTTAAATTTTGTAATCTTCTCCGTTATAATTTGGTGTATAACTGTTTTATGGAGAACGTGAAAAAATAAATAATATAATAGTGTGCTCTGGCGTCATGATTTTTTTTCTATACTATTCATCCGATTGCGATGAAATTTTGGTGAGTTATTGTGGGCACGCCCGTGAATGTTTCTATATATACCGGAGAGCTCCGCCGTTATGCAATTTGCGTACATTTTGCAATTGACGGAACTCGAGTTGCTTTAATATGAGTGTCGTTCTTATAGTTTTATAGTTTCGCGGCAGGGAGGGAAGGAGGGAGGGAAAGGGGCAATTTCGCTGATTTTATAGCACCGTTTTTGTGATAAATCACTTCAAGGGCGCTCATTAAATCGCATTGTATTAAATCCTTTCTTATACATAATTCATGTCCTTAAAAATAGCTTTGAAATCGAACCTGCTGACACACGAACAGTTGAAAAGGCCGCGAATGGCCGGAGTTATGTTCTATATTCCGATCCCCAATTAAAACTTTAACATTCAACTCTCGACTCTAATATGGTCCCCGAGGTCACAATTCGCTTTATAATATGTTAAAGTTAGATGAGCCGTTTGTCAACTTCCATCCAAAGGGGTGGGTTTCGGATGTACCACCCTTTAGGAAATTATGTTCACGATTAATTTCTGTGTTTTAACCGAATAGTGACTATATAAAATGTTAGCCGAGTTATCCCAATATGAAAACGATATTGCGTAGGTTTTCTAGTAATCGTCGTCACGGAACCGTTTCCAGCGAATTCCAACTCATTTAAAAATATTTTTTTAAATTTTGATTGAAGAGTTTTACTTTCCAGAGTAGGTATAATGATTTAAACAAAAAATATACTCTTATCCTACTTATATAATATTACTAGCAGACCCTGCCACACGTTGCTGTAGCTAACGAAACACAACGCCATTACCCAACCTTTATAAAATCCACACCACCCGCTTGCCTGCTGCCCGCTGCCTGAATTGAATATTTTAATTTCTCGGCTTTTCTGTACTATAATAAGCATATAAATCCTTCCCCTTGAATCACTCTATCTATTGGTGAAAACCGCATGAAAATCTGTTTCGTAGTTTAAAAGATCTATGCGCACATACATTTTGAGCGACTTCATTTTATACTATGTAGTGCAATTCGAGCGATCGCCACTAATTATACAATGCTTGCAATGCAACACTGGATATTTGAAAAGGGAAAATCAAATACCTACTTACTCTAGGACATCTATTTTCCAATTTCTTCCGTAGAACGAATTTCAAAAGTGACTATAGTACGGCCCGCCAGCCGTTTTAAATCGCACAAAAATATGTTTTCTTTGAATTTCTCGGCTTTTCTCTAATATAATTTACATATAAACATTCCTCTTAAATCACTCTATCTATTGTTGAAAACCGTACAAAAATCCGTTGCGTAGTTTAAAAGATTAACGCGCACATACATTTTGGGCGACTTCATTTTATACCATGTAATAATAATAATGATGATGATAAAGGCGAAAGTTTGTATGGATGTATGTTTGTTACTCTTTCACACAAAAACTACTGAATGGACTTTAAAAATTCTTTCACTAATAGAAAGCTACATTATTTGCGAGTACTATAAGCTGTATATATTGGTAAGCTCTGGCGTTATGAATAATCTCTGGCATTATGAAATTATTCATCATACATTTTCTGTCCCTAACAAAATTGAGTTAATGCAAACGTCAGAAGGAAAGTAAACAATTTGTTGCCTTGGAAACTATGTTTTTTTTAAATTAGGCAATTCACCCTAAAAAGAGTACTTTGTTGGCGTTGCAGTTAATATATATCTCTAAAAATGTGCATAACTTCCGAACGACTGCACATAATATATATATTTAATTCTTTTTTTGTTGTTCGTTATTTTGTATAAAACTACTGTTGAGCTCTAATTTGAATAAAAAAATGTAATAAGTGGCATGCGAGCAGTTTGAAAACTGAATGTGCCGGGAATGAATGTATGGAATGCGAGAGGTGGGAAGGGATGGGGGGAGGGGGGAGGATGGTGGGGGAAGATGGAGGGGGAGAGGGAGTAGGGTGGGGTGAAGGGGGTTGGGGGAGGGGGAGGGAAGGAAGGAGAAGGGGGAGGGGTGTAGGATGGTGAGGGGAAGGTGGAGGGGGAGTGGTTGGGGGTTTGGCAAGGGGGGGGTGGTTGGGGGACAAGGAGGGGTGTATTAGGGTGGGGGAAGGGGGAGGGGAAGGTGGTGGGGGGAGGGTTGGGTGGAGAGGGGGGGAGGGGGGAAGGGTATAAGGGAAGGGGGCTGGGGGCCGAGGGGTTGGGGGGAGGGGGGTGGGGGGAGTAGAGTGGGGTGAGGGAAGGTGGAGGTGGCGGAGTGAGAATCCCCCTAATACCATTCGAGCGAAGCCGCGGGAAAAAGATAGTTTTATATAATTTAGTTTTATTAACTGATAAGAGGTACACTTGCTTTGCAATGTAACAGAGAGAATATTGTTACCGTTGTTACCATAAATAATCACCAAAAAGGTCAAGTTGGAGTTCAGGCAAAGGGCCAGGAAATTTAAATCCAACAAGGTACATTTGTTACTTAAATTTATGTAAAAAATGTACATTGAAAGTAAAATCTTCAAAACCATGGTTCACTGAGGTTAATCTGAAAAGATCGGAAATGAGAATCATTTTTAGATTAAGATTCGGACATGCACTAATGGAAAGAATATTGAGTTTGATAGGCCTCTCTGATTCTCCAATGTGCTCGATATGTGAACAAATTGAAGATGTCGAGCACACATTATCGAAGTGCATTAAATATGAACGACAGAGTTAGAGAGACAGAGTTAGAATACTAATGACCTCGAAGTCATCGGAAGTTCAGAATTTAATAGCCTCAACTGAGTTTCATGCCATATCGAGAATTATGAAATTTATTAGATCACGTAAACTGGAAAATATTTGAAAGTGATTTTTTATACGAAATGAATATAAAAGGACTCTAAGTACCTTTTAAAAATCATTAGTGATTATAATGATAATATTATAATTTAAAAATAGATGAGGCAAAAAATGACAACATTGTGTGAGTCAGAAGCCTCGATAATATACATGACATAAAAAATAATAAAAATAACAAAACACGCCCAAGAAAAAGATAAAGTTATTAAGTTATGTTATGTCTGCCCTTTCCTCGGCAGATATTAATTATTAATAAAGGTTCTTTTATATAAAATGTGTTTATTACTTGAATAACCTAGCTGGATAGCTACGACTGTTTACTATTCGGTGATAGGTAAATCTCTGGGCTCTTGCCTGGGGAGCTCGTAAAGTCTATGTCTGATACTGCTTCTTGTACGCCAATGCCATCTGGCGAGCTATGGCGCAAGCTAAATGCTTGCCGCCATCTATCGTATTCTTTCCATATAAAATACTTAATTACTCTACATTACACCCTCCCCGACCTAATCTCAAGCCCTGGCTACAATAAATGCAAGTCATGTTCTTTTCAAAAGAAGGTATACAATTGACAAAAATATGATTTTAAATATTTCATTTTTACACGATTTTATACACTAAATTCAACCAAACATAGTCATTATTTTAAATATTTCATTTTTACACGATTTTATACACTAAATTCAACCAAACATAGTCATGATTTTAAATATTTCAACTTAAGTACTTCTGTTTCTCTGGGAGGGACCTCTATGAACGCTTTGAACGGAGCCTCCCTTCCCAAGGTCTTAGTTGAGTAGTTTGCTCTCGATCATCCGCTGGTAATCTGAAATCAAGAGAACTCCACGTTAGCCCCTTCAACAAAGCTGAGGTCCCCAACTCGTCTGAAGCGCATTTCGTGACCTCAGACGCGGTGGGTGGGTTATTATCTTCACTCTCCTCTTCCCATTTCACAGATAAACTCTTTAACTGATCAATATGCCTCTTCCAAGTCAACGGAGTACCACAGATCCTAACGATATAAACTTTTTTACCCACTTTCCTTTCTACAATACCTCTAACCCAACAAACTTTATTCACCTGACGGAAGTCCTTGACCAGACATTTTTGTCCAACATGTAAATTCCTAATTTTTACGCCCCCATAATTCCTTATTTGATTATCTTGACTCCTTTTGATATTATCGTTAGCTATTTTTCTCTGTTCTGACACATCTTCCTGAGTGGTTTTAGGAATTAAACTACTGAAAGTTGATTTCAGTCTCCTACCAAACATCAAGACTGCCGGTTCTAATCCCGTGGTGCAATGTGGCGAATTTCGATAATCAGATAGAAAATCACATAATCTACTTCCATAATTTACTGGAAAATTATTCCTAACCATAATTTTTTTTTTTTAAATTTTTACCGTTTTAACCGAATTTTCAGCTTGTCCATTACACTGAGGGAATTTGACCGGTGAATTTAAAAATTCTATGTTATTCTCTTTAAGAAATTCTTTAAACTCTACACTAGAAAATGCTGTTCCATTATCCGAAACTAGGCAATCAGGGTTACCAAAATTAAAGAAAATTCTTCTCAATTCCTTAATCGTGTTAAACGAATCTGCCCTTGGGACCTCTAAGCAGTCGATCCACTTGGAAAAAGCGTCACAAATTACAAGAAACATTTTTTCTGCTAATGGCCCACAGTAGTCTACGTGCACCCTACTCCAAGTTGACCCAGGGTTCGGCCACACTGACAAGTGACTCTTAGGAGGTGCCGGCCTCATTGCCGCGCAATCATTACATTTTAGAACCATTTTTTCAATGTCATTGTTCAGTGATGGCCACCAAAAATAAGCCTTTGCTAGGCCCTTCATTTTAACTATTCCTAAATGAGATCTGTGTAATAACTCTAGCACTTGTTCTTGTAAGGAACTCGGAATGACAATTCTATGTTGCCAGAAAAGGCAATCCTTGACTATGGACATTTCGTTTCTCTTAACCCAGAATCTCCACAGTACATCGTCTCGACCAACTCGTTTTGGCCAGCCCTTACGCAAACACGTTAAAACTTCCTGAATAACCGTGTCTGTCTCTGTAGCTGTGAAAATGAGCTTGATATCTATGTGCTCGCATTTATCTACATAACACACAAAATCTGATCCATAATCATCTTCAAATTCTTCTTGAAAATTTTCTACCGGAAGCCGAGATAGAAAATCCGCATGATTATGACATGACTTAACAAATTCTAACTTATACGCAAATCCTGCTAATATAATTCCATAACGCTGCTGTCTGCTAGCCGCTAAAACCGGAATGTTTTTGTGTTCACCTAAAATCCTCATCAAGGGCATATTATCTACGCATAAAGTAAACTCCCGACCGAATAGGTATTGAAAGAATTTGTTCAAACCAAACACAATAGCTAACGCTTCTAAATCTAGAATACTGTATTTCTTTTCTGCACTAGACAAACTTCTTGATGCAAATTCGATCGGTCTCATTGAACCGTCCACAAATGTGTGCAATAACACGGCTCCGAGGCCTGCGCTGCTCGCGTCTGTATATAACTTAAGAGGAAGGTTGGGAAAATAATGAGTGAGAATTCTATCAGAACCCATTAGATACTTTACTTTATCTACTGCGTCAATGCATGATTTCCCAAATTCAAACTTCGCATTCTTCTTTAAAAGATTATGCAAAGGTTCTAAAATTGATGACATGTTCGGTAAAAACAACGGTTTCGGTTCAACCCGATAAAAATTAAAAAATCCCAAAAGACTTCTCAATTGATGCACGTCGGATGGGTACGGCGCATTCTTAATTGCTTCCAATTTATCTTTTTGAGGTTCAATGCCCCTTCCCGAAATAACGTATCCCAAAAATTCTATAGATTTAACAAAAAACTGACACTTCCCAGTATTGACACATAAACCACATTCTTTCAACCGCTCGCAGACCGCGCCAATATTATTATACAAATCAAGTTCATCGACCCCTGAAATAATAATATCGTCTAGGTAAAAGGCTACGCCTTTTAATCCTTGTAAACAACTTGATATTGTTCTTGCAAAGATGGCCGGAGCCGATTTAAAACCAAAAACCAACCTGTTATATTGGAACAGACCTAAATGGGTGTTAATAGTTGTAAACTTTTTACAATGATCCGCTAATTCTAACTGTGAATATGCTTCTTTAAGGTCTAATTTTGCAAAAACTTTGCCCGAACTAACCTTATGTATGACCTCCTCAATCTTTGGCATCGGATATTTCTCTAAATTGGAAATCAAATTAAGACTTCTTTTATAATCTACACAAATTCTTATATCCCCATTTTTCTTGACCACCAGAACAATCGGTGAAGCGAACTCGCTACTTGTAACCGGGGAGATTATACCTTTTTCTACCATCGACCTTAATTCGGATTCGATCTTCCCTTTAATAGAAAAAGGAACCGGCCTTGCATTGAAAAAAATTGGATCCGATTCCTGGTTTACTTTAAAATAGACTTTATATTTGTTAAATCTTCCCAACTTTTGCGAAAACACTTCCGGGTAATCTTGAAAAAACTTTTCTCCATTCCTCATTTGAGGCGTCACTAAATTAATTGTCTCCTGAGAAGTTATCCCAAGATCGAAACATTCCATAAAGTCTCTACCCACAATTAATTCTGTCCCTTTTATTACTACAATAAAATTAATATTTTTGTTCCTACCCTTAAATTTCACATCAAAAATCGCCTTTCCTACGACTTTTAAACGATTATTTCCATAACCTGAAATAATCCGCTTGTCTTGTGACAAAATGATTGAACTAAAATGTCGTTTAAAAATACCCTCCGGCATCACACATAAAGATGAACCGGAATCAATCATTGCCGTAAACTTCTTGTTATTAATTTCAATTTCAGCAGTGATCGGACTAATTGACGCAACTAAAACTTTACTATCCCTGTGATTTTCAAAAATGGGATTTATAGGATTATTCTTGCAAAATTTCTGTACATGCCCAACGCCATTACATTTAAAACATTTCGCATTACGAAATTTACAATCAAAGGATAGATGATCATTCCTTTTGCAAATAAAACACTGTTTTTTAAAATTACCCGAGGGTGATCTAAAATTCGTACCTGAATTTGATCCTAACCTATATGCTGGTTTCCTGTTAAAACTACCATTGGGGCTCGTCGATCGTTCCCTACGCTGATCTCGCTTGAACCCATCGCTAGTAACTCGTTTTTTTACCAGGTTTACTTCTGATTTAACTGTATTAGCACTATCCAAAGTTGACATACTAACTGCAAGTCCTTCTATTTCATTAAACGATAACATTTGCCCTTCCACAAAAATTTTCTCTTTCGCGCGCCCCGGTAACAACCCGATTGCAAACATGTCTATAAGATTTTTTTCAAGCGTCGTTTCGAATTGACAATACGTTGCTAAAGAACGAAGTCTAACCGCGAAATCTCTTATCGTCTCGCCTTGTTGTTGTCTCGCTAAAAAAAAATTCTCCCGTTCTTTAAAAACTGAACGATTTTTGTTACAATGTTTGTCGAGAAGCGCTAAAAGTTTATCAAAAGATAAGTCCGTTACTTTACTTGGAAAACACAGATTAATTAGTAAGGTTAACGTTTCTGATTCTAGGAGATTCAATAAAAAAGCCCGTTTTTTCTCCACAGACGCTTTGTCATCATGGATCACGAAAAATTGCTCTATCCGAAGTCGAAACAATCCCCAGTCTCCGGAGAGATGGCAAAACGGTGGTATTCTACCCGATTCCATAACTCCCAACAGATAGATCGGCAAAAACAATCAACAAAAAAAAACAATAACAAATAATCCCTCTCAAAGAAGCAAAAGAACTTATCTCAGGAACTCTTCTGGTCTCCCTCTGGGTTTTATCCTTGTCTTCTGATTAATCCAATGATTCGTCCTTGAAACGATTAACCCAATGATCCGTTTTGACCTTGAAACCAATCCAATGATCCACAACCAGATCGCCTCCTTGCGGTATTTTACTTCTGTTCCTAGAACAAAAAATCTTCTTATCCAGCCCGTAGCCACGGAAACAAATGCTCCTTAATCCCGAGCAGAATCTCTTCCGATTCCTTTGCCAAAACTGCAAGTCACTCCAGCAGATACTTAGTCATCCGTGTCCAGCACCAATTATAATTCGTACGCGTAACTTCCACACAATTATACTTTTACGGCTGCGCCAGTTGTTAGGTCTGCCCTTTCCTCGGCAGATATTAATTATTAATAAAGGTTCTTTTATATAAAATGTGTTTATTACTTGAATAACCTAGCTGGATAGCTACGACTGTTTACTATTCGGTGATAGGTAAATCTCTGGGCTCTTGCCTGGGGAGCTCGTAAAGTCTATGTCTGATACTGCTTCTTGTACGCCAATGCCATCTGGCGAGCTATGGCGCAAGCTAAATGCTTACCGCCATCTATCGTATTCTTTCCATATAAAATACTTAATTACTCTACATTACAAGTTAAAAAATTAACTTAATTTTGAGGCTTGTACTGCCCAACGAATTCTACTTAGAAGTTGTATTTATTTGAGCACCCCAAAAGAGATCCTACTTTCCGAAATTAGTGAGACTATGGTATCTCCAATTTGAGTATGTTTTGAGGCTGATGGCAATAGGAAGGGCCAACACGCAGAAAAGAGAACGTTGTGAAGAACTTGGCTAACTCTGGTCACCAAAAGCGGCTATTGTAAGGGATGCTGAGTGGAGGGATACTATGACTACTTCTCAGAAAGCTAAGCTTTTGATCTTAAAAAGGAAACATTGACATTTTACTAATAATTTATTAAAATTTTAATCCAGCAGGACTGGAAGTATAGTGCAAATCATTCTACCATATTACATGAGATTTGCATAACTTTTTTTTTCATTAGCTCTATACAGAAGGCCTCGAGGAAAATAATTTCCCTCAGGACCTATGTCATCGTTGAGGATTCTGTATGGGTTTTTGTGTAAATGAATGAGAGGAAGATCTGCGAAGGAAAAACGCATGAGTGGTGTGTAGGAATCTGCGGATCAGTGTGTCCAGTGGTGACGAACGTATCAACGAATCCATCCCTCCCACTGCGTTGCAAGGCGGTGGGTCGAGAGAGTTCGGCTGGAGAGTTCTGGGTTAAGCCTTCCTCAACCAGTCGCAGTTGGTGGGCCAAGGCCTGGGCAATCCTCACCCCATGACCCGGATACCCCTGCTAAGTTAGCGAACTTAGCGAACCACTTGGGGTGACGTATGGCAGAAGTATTGATATTCGTACCCCCCCCCCTAAATTGATGAGAGATATGTACCTACATTTGAAAAAAAAAATAATAATTTCGAGACAAAAATAATAACAAATAAAAAGCCAAAATAATAAATGGATACCTAATAACGGCACAATATTAAAACGTCATTTAATTCAGTAAAATCAAAAATATAAACAAATTCAAAGGATCGTCAATCATGGAGATCACCGAATCATGTGCATCCAGACAAAGTCATTATAGATACACCCAAAAACTTGCGTTAAAACACTGGGTTAAATTCGATTGAATCATATTCGATGCAGCTGGAAATTCATACGAAAACCGGCCGGTAGTTCAGTTGCTTTCTTGAGAAGTTATTTACGTTTATAACGTTGCAAAAATATATTATAAATTTGTTTAAATTTAAATTTAAATTTAAAAACAGCGTCCTTGATGTGATTTTTCACAAATAATATTATTTTTTTTAAGGAAATATGAAGAAAAACTCTAAGGAGTGGTATAGGGTACCAATGAATTGATCTACTAAACAAAGAAAAGTAAAAAAGGTCAACAATATATGTCAAATAATACCTGTGTTTTAGCCACGAAACACTGGCGACCATTATTTATTAGGGTGCTATAAATAAACAAGGAAGTGTATTCATAAATCAATGAAGCCCGAGTGCTTTTGCGGTATAGTAAAAATTGTCCCCATCAGTCAGCGATGTCACCGGGGGGCGACGGACCGCTCCGTGCGACCCCGTCAAGGAACAAGAGGGGTCACAACGAAATGACCGTCAATATGTTACTATCTAAAACCCAAAGCACGCGAAGTATATTAGGTCCCTTGTACTACAGTTTGCGATGAACTTATGGATCATGGTCAACACTGTACCTAATGTTTCACATTATTCAATACCTGTTCCTAATGAATCCACTTCAGTCAATTTAAGAGTTACTACTCGACTCACTACGCGTAAGGACCTAGTTCAATGTCACAAAAAGAATAGTTTAGATATATTTAGCAAACCATTGATATCGACATTTTTATCGCCTCGGTTGTCCAGGATTAAGACTCTCGATCTGGAGGTCGCGGATTCAAATCTGGCGTGCGCAAGTAAATTTTATTTGATTTCTGTTTCCACAATACAAGGTATATACCTCGTTTCGGAGTGTATGATACTATCTCAATTTCGTCCTGGTGTAAGATCACCAGTCAGACGTGAAACGTTGCTTGAACGTAGCTTGGCTGATTTTGGTGACCAGATCTGATCCCGGTACTTACCACGTTCCTCTTCCCCATCTCCTTTCCGCCTCACAACATACCCCAATTGGGGATGTCATAGTCTCACTAGCTCCATTAGGTGGTTGGAAACAGTTGGGACTTCTGTGCGGTATTCACATTAGAACAATTGATGTAATAAATGTCAATATACGAGTATTATTTCTGATGATTTTTGTTTATTATTGTTTTTTTTTTATTTTATTTTATCTAATTGGGACCACATTAATGTACGAAATTATATTTTGCAACCATTATTCATTACTAACTAAGTATTTGTCTTCGGAGTCATGTGTTGATGTCTATGTCTTGTGTCGTAATTGTGTTGTGTAGTATGATGGTTTAGTTGTCTTTTTGGTAATGCTTTTGGTAAATAAATATAAAGTTACATCGGTTACATAGTTACATAAGGTTTTAACAAAGAAACAAAAAAATGCCTTTCCTCACCATAAAGAGGCAATGCTCTTGTGTTTGATGAGGGAATTTTAGCTCAATTAGTAAATTAAAAGATCGTAGTAATAACGTCTATTGTAAATAATAAGTATGGTTAGAAAATCATTTTTGTTATTTGTTTTTGGGGTGTTATGCCATGTTGCACTACCTCCTCCTTTAGCCAACGTTTCGGACGAAGTACCATAAGTATAATAATGATTTTTTTAATCATAATATAAATTTTAAAAATCATGTAAGTTACTAACAAAAATTGTAATAAGTAAGTAAAGGATAAGTATGAAAGAACGCAAGATTTGTACAATAGTAATCTTAAAGATATAAAAATTAAGAAATGAGAGAGAATGAAGGAATGAATGATTTATATAATAGCAGACTTTAAGATATAAAAAGTAAACATATTTGGGACTTTTATAGCATTATATAAACCTATAGATATAATTTATAATAGTCCTAAAACAACTGTATTATCGAGAATTTATAAGGTTTAAACTTTAAAGCAACGTTTTGAGAATTAGTCAATGTTCAATGTTGAAACGATTTGGAAGTGTACCTAACCTCATATTGAACAAAGACACATCGTAATTTATCTGCAACTCGTCCCGTTAACATTAATTGAGTTATACGCGAATTATGACCATACATCGTTTTATCAGTCGCATCACAGATTTCTTTCATCTCAGCTTTCCACGAAAATAATAATAAATCTGTCTGTTACGAAGTAATATTATAGTTAATAGGTGCCATTATTCCCCGGGCGAAAGGCAGAAGTAAATTATTTTATTTCTTTGAATAATGATGAGAGAAACGATTAGTGTTTTATTTGCAGATTCTACAGGTAATCTAAATTCCATTCTATTAATTAACACGGAAAATTGAGCTTTTAAAATGTAGATGGATAAAATGTAGGCGTCTTCTCAAAATACCCTGGACTGATACTGTAAACAATTAAGAAGTTCTTTTTCAAAAGACCAAGAATTTTTGTGAATTTTTACTTGCATTATAGCCCTGATGGAGGTCCCCCAATCAGAAGTAAAACATTGTTTGAAATGGGGTTTAGCGCAGGAAACCACGAAACTTTGGTGCAATAGTACTCGAATAAGTTCAGATAAATATTTTATTTTTCTAAAGCGTTCATATAAACACACATGTTAAAATCTATAACCAGCTAATACTGCCCTCTTTGGAATAAAATTTATAATAAATATAATATTGTATAAATGGTTCGGCCCTTGGCTGAACCCCTGTTGCGTGTTCTAAATATGTATAACTATATGGGACGTGTGGGATTGCACTATCCTCTCCACATCCTGGAATAAAGATTATTATTATTATTATTATTGTAATTCCGATACATAGAAAAGCTGGTAAAAGCTTCGATTTATCCGTAGCATATTTTTTGATGTCCATTCTGTAAGCCGATCCGTCGTAAAGATTAATCAAAATAGTATCTAAATAGGATTTCACTTATATATTTATCTTAAGAAAATCATACAATACCTTTAGGCCCGCCGCAAATTACACCCAGCCCACGCACAACACACGCGTGACCGAAACCCAGCCCACATACATGTTTTTTATAGTAACGCATATGAACCCAACCCACGCCCACGCCATACCCACCCTCACTTCTCGCAGTATGCAAGATGACACCAAAATAAATCAATTTCATAGTTTTCATAGACACATAACATTTTATTTTATGAAGTTTACCTACAATAGATCGAAGGCACTTACAAAGTTTGGAAATGTGTACATCCCATTTCATGTTATACAGTCTACTGTAATTCCTAGATACACATAGCCGTTAACTAGTTCGATACTTGTACATGACAGGACTGTGTGATGTTGTCGTGAATGCAATCGAAAGAGTGAGATATGATTACAGGTGTCTCGCTGTACTTGGCATATGGTGATCTTATATTTAACAACAAGACGGTTCTCCCGACTAGCATGACTATTGCCAAACAGTCTACGCTGTTGGTGACGGAGATAACGATCTGAAACGTACTCGTCTCCATTATAATCGAGTTTTAGAAATCACTCTGAAGAAGTATGTTACAATGAGCAACAACCCTTCTGATCGGTAAACGGTTCACACCGAGCATGCCCAAGAGAAAGTCGATTGGATAAAGCCTCCCAAATTTCGTTTTATTAGCGTGGAGTACGATGTATAATAATTACGATATATTTATTATGGAAAAGACTAACGTAGAATTTATGGATGAGGGAGTTTTTTCTCCCTTTTTTAATCACAGATTGAACTTCTAATAAAATAGTCCACGATCTGCTGATCAGAAGAAGAAGAAAATCTAGATCTGGAGCAAGATTATTATCAAATGAATATTCTTCTCATTAATATAATATATAATGAAAGGGTTCCAACATCAATCAGCGTATTTACTCTTCAATTTAATCTGTGCCTTGACCTTAGAGGGAATTTCACACGTGAGTTATTAGCATCTTTTATTCATGGGATTAATTAGAGCGTAAAGGGCTGTGACGTCGGCTTTAGTCACCATTAAATAACGGTTTCATATTATATTTTCATGGAAACGGACACTTTGTGGTTTAACGTTATACCTTTTAACCCCTAATGTGCCAAGGAATCCACCGGAGATTCGGTAGTAGCTCACCGCACTTGCCTCGATTTTGTGGTATTTTGAACCTTATAAAAAGCTTTAGCATACTAAAATATATTTTATTCGCTTCGCAAGGAAATAACGTATATTTGTATTATTTCGGATTTTCGTTTCATCACTTGCAAATATGTTTTTTTATCCCAAAAGTAATTCATGTCATGTGAAAATCTCAAATCATAATTTAATGTTGTGTCCAATAAAAACACATATAAATCTATTTTTAAAAAGCATTAACTTTGTGGCTCGCCATAATTTACAATAAAAACACATATAAATTTGTTGTAGACCACTTTTATTTTATAAAACTCTGGACTGCCATCAATAGGATAAGGTGCTCCCATAGCCGTTGTGCTCACATGATGCATAGATGGGGCCTTAAAGAGTCGGCGACGTGTGAATGCGGTGCGGTGCAGACCACCGAACATGTGGTCAACGAATGCCCGCTCCATTCATTCCCCGGCGGGATTGATGAGGTCCACAGGGCAACGCCTGAGGCCCTAGACTGGCTCGCAGACCTAGATGTCCCCCTCTGACCCCCCACCATACGAAAGAAAAAAAAATTATAAACACATCAGAAGCACCCTTCCTCCGTCAGGAGAATATTATAACCTTTTTTTAATTTGTTGTAGACTTCCTGACGAAGGAAGAGTGCTTCGGAAACCGGTAGTGTTTATAAAATAAAAAGTGGTCTTCAACCAATTTATCTGTGTTTTTATTGTAAATTATGGCGAGCCACAAGGTTAATGCTTTTTACAAATATGTAATATTGTTTCATTTAATTTTAATGGTTAACAACGAGATTTTTGCGCCGTTCGGTGCAAATAAACTTAAAATTATTATTATTTAATAATGCTGTTGCCATAAACACTTACATTTTTAATATTTGGGAGGCGGGTGTGAGTACCGCCGCCCCAGTACCATTTATTGGATAAACATCACCCTTGCCATAGGTCGCCCCAAGTGGGGCAAAGTATTTTGTTTTACATTACGTCTACACAGTAGGCCCGGAGGAAAATAATATCTCTCAGGGCCTTTGTAATCTTGAAAATGCTGGGTGGAAAGTCTTTTTATGGAAAGAAAGGAGTGAACCTGGGCCTTGCAGAGACCCGTATAGGAGGAAGGAAACACAGAGGCCGGCAAATCGTTCCACGATCGAGCTGTTAAATTCAAGAACGAGAAGAAGTCGTAGAAGCGGCCCGAAGTGTTTTAGTAAGGGTGGCCGGGTTCATAAGGTGAGGTTTGTCCGGGACTTGACGATAGATGCTTCTACTAACCCATTGCGTAGCGGGCCAGAACGCGAGAGACTAGTTTCGGTTTTAGATCTCTCCAACCGGACTCTCTCGACTCATCGCCGATAGGTTTTTCTTTCCTGTTTCTTATATTCTTTGCCAGCTATTTTAACGAAAGAAAACAATTTGTATCACATGGAATATTCTTATCAAAATTATTTCTTGTTTTCTCGGGAGAACCTCAGGGCTCTAATTTAGGACCACTCCTCTTTTAGATTTTTATTAATGATATAACTGAAATCATTCTGCATTCCAGGTCACTTCTTTTCGCTGATGATCTAAAACTTTTCTTGTAAATACAAAATTTAGAGGATTGCATTCGACTCAGTCAGACATTGATAGAATTGTTGACTGGAGTAAGCGGAATGAGATTGAATTCAATATCTCTAAATGTTTTATTATTTCTTTCACTAGAGCGTATCATACCTGGTTTTACCGGTATACTATGAGTGCTCTAAATTTAAAACGTGTATCCACTATGAAAGATCTTGGTATTTGGTTTAATAGTAGGTTAACTTTTCATGCTCATATCGTAATGACGTGTAGTACTTCACTGAAATGTTGGGTTTCGTCCTACGCACTGCGAGAAACTTCAGAGACACCCGGGTTCTCCCAGTACTATACAATGCTTTGGTTAGGAGTAGGCTTGAGAGTGGGTCGGTGGTTTGGAGCCCACACCAAGTGAAGTATTCCCTCATGTTGGAGAGGGTTCAGAAGAAATTTCTGAGATTTCTTTACCTGAGGAAGTATGGCTACTACCCGTGGCTCTACCCTACCCACTTTCTCTTGGGCATGCTTGGTTTGAACCTTCTACGGGTCAGAAGGGATGTGCTCATTGTAACACATTTCTTCAGACTGATTCGTGGAAGGCTCGAAGACTCGGCTATCGTGGAGAGCATTAGTTTCTATGTTCCCGATGGTTATCTCCGTCACCGACAGCATAGACTGTTTTATCTCCCGGCTTGCAGAACTAACTTGCCAATGGTTATGCCAGTCGGGAGGCTGTCTTGTTGTTAAATAGTATCACTTTGAATATTGATATGTTTAATATCAATGAAGAACAATTCAGACAACAAGCTTTGTTGTTGTCAGTATGATTGTGCTTCATTGAAGTATAAGTGGCTTAAATCTGTTTAATCTTAAATCTTAATACTTTATCCTTTTTTGCAAGGTTTTAAAAATGAATAAATTGAATTGAATTGAATCGCCCGCAGCAGTCGGAGGGATGGATTTATTCATTCGCCACTATTGGACACATTTCTGGAGATTCCTACCCACTACTCATTCATTTTTCCAGAATTTCCTCAATTTCCTTTGTTTTAAAAGACCCTCCACACAGCCATCCACTAAGATGATCGCCCTGCGTGGAGCTAAAGTAAAATAAATCAAAACGCATTTTGACTAAAATAAAAATGAAATTGAATAAGCGAAATTGTTTGAAGTCAACGAACCACCACGAGTAATAAAGGAGGCTTTGTTGTATTGATCAACACCCGATTAATGAAGTCAAATCAATGCTTTGCGGATTCATGAAGCGTAAACAAAAGTTCTCTCTCACATTATCCTCGTTTCGGTCACAAAACCAATAAGTCAATACCTTTTCAAAGTATAAATAATTAATATCTCGGTGGATGTATTAATTAATCTTGCTTCGTTTACTTGTTCAGAATTAATTACGAATCCGATACTTTGTGATTTATGGAGAAATTGTCGTGTTATTTTGCTAGTGAAAATATTAATATGCTTCAAGAAACATTTCTGTTTCTAACGTAGATTTTTTTTTCAATATCAGTTGAATATTGTTGAAACTAGTACATTTCTGTTTTATTATTAGTTTGTTGGAAACCCGCGTTCAAGTACAAAAAAATGATACAATGTGAAATAGCTTTTTATGTTAACATTCCTGATATTATGTGAGCTTTTATTTTGCTACTGCTTTGTGCTAAAAAAATTTGTAATTAAGTTTTCAGTTTATAACCAGTCATTTTTTTACTTTTACATTAGCTCCACTTAGGAGTGTCGCCTTTGGGGATATGTATGGACGGCATTTTTAGGAAAAGGAGAGAGAAAGTTCTGAGAAGAAAAATAAAGTTCTGAGAAGGTCTTGATCCGGCCCGCCACGCAGTAGGAGAGCAAACGCATTCACCGCCAAGACCTAGACAAACCTCACCCTATGAACCCGGGCACCCCTGCTAAGTAACCATACGTATCTAAACACTTGAGGTGGATTGTAGCAGGGGTATTGGTTATCCAATAAATGATTTCCGAGGCGGCGGTACCCATACCCGCCTTCCAAATCGAACGTTTTGAAACCGTAGCGTCTGCATGGTTGAATTTAAGAATCCAGCTTCCAACGCATGTCTGCCGCCGCGCCTTATCCTTCGCCCCATATTAACATCCGTTTACGTGGATTTTCAGACAAAGCTACCGTTGTAATTCAATTTCTAATTCAAGAATTCATCACAAGATGTCGCCACTTTGGTCAGCAAGACGCAAAGGGACGTTCCTTTCCTAGGCATAAGTTTTACGAATTTGTGAACCTGGATTATCCCGGATTAATAATAATTAAAGATTGATTAATTAATAATTAATCAATCTTTCTCATCGGAACCGCCCTGTAGAGTCAAAATGGTACGATCGCAATACGATATTTCGACGAAATTAGAATTCGCAGCCACTGGTTAATAGGTTTTAAACTGAAAATAGTTATAATCTGCGTGTTCAGAGATGCCACCAATTTAATTACATTAGGAAACTAACTTTTTTTAAATATTTATTTATTTATTAACGCCCTTTTTCGGGGCTTTTACATATGAATAGTAAGAAATATACAGTATTTATTGTACATAACTGAACTGCCTCCGTAACAATATTTTATATTTGTTTAAAGATAAATTGAAGATGTCCACTGACTTGGTATAATTGTTTCCCTCCATTAGTATAAAGATGATGTATTTGTTTGGGCCCGTGCATACGCAACACGAATATTATTGAAGAGTTTTTAGTCCGTATAGAAACCCAATTCTTTGGAGAAAGATAATATTGGATCGAATCACCGATACAATATTGTATTTTTATGCCTTTCTTGGAAGAATTCAGTTTGTATACGCACAAAACTATTTATTCATATTTTTATGGCATATGTACGGGCGCAAGCGAATTAAATTTAATATTTTAAAGCATAATTAACAAAAAATGTGTTTCCCTCAAATAATTAAAATAGCACTATCTATGAAAGAGACAGGGGTGCTCTCTGTCACCTGTTCTTTTTAACGCTTATATACAAAGTGCGATTGACGTCTTGAGAGAGAGAATGAGTCACAGAAAAGGTGTTAAGATACACGGGCAAAAGGTGGATATGATAAGGTTTGCTGACGATATTGCCATGGTTGCTGAAAGCGAAGAAGAACTCCAAGAGGCCTTAACAATCATGCAAAGCATTCTTCAAAACAATTACAACATGAAGATAAATAAAGACAAAACAAAGCTGCTGACTGTAGGCCGAACGCAACATCAGATGAGAGTAGAGATGAGCAAAATAACATGGGACGGTCGGTCTAAGAACGAGGTCAACAGCCGTATACACCAGGCTAGGCTTGCATTCAATAAAAGGTCGAAAATAATAGAACCGAATAATATAGACCTGAAACTGCGAACACTCCTCATCAAGACCTATGTATGGAGTATCTTGATGTACGGCTGCGAAACATGGTGCCTATCCGAAAGAGATAAACGGAGACTAGAGGCTTTTGAGATGTGGTCCTATAGAAGACTATTAGGAATTTCCTGGAGAGACCACATTACAAATGAAGAGGTTCTCCAAAGAATCGAAGGAGGAAGGCACCTGCTCAGGACCTTGTCCAAAAGGCGCGCAAGATGGATCGGCCATGTAATAAGACAAGAAGGCCTCTTGCATGCCATAATGGAGGGTATGACCGAGGGGACAAACGCTAGGGGACGCCCACGCCGAGAGTACCTGGATGACCTGCTGGTAGACGTGCGCTGCTCATCATATGCAGACTTCAAAAGAGCCGCACAAGACAGGAAAGAGTGGAAAAAACGAATAGATAACATTGCTGCAAACCAATCCCAGGATTGAAACCAGAGAGAGAGATGAAAGAGCAGATTATGAATCCATTTAACTTTACACTTAATACATAGATTGACTCAAGACATATTCGGAAATATTATTAAAAAATGTCACCCTCTGATGATGTTATTTATTACGGTTCCCCGATGTTCCCTTTGCTTTTATTTATTTTTTCTCGATTTTTTGTCTGTTTTTCCAATTTTATTTTTTCTATTCGCCTTTAAAAGGTGCGTCCATCTGACCGCGCCAGCCGCAACGCACGCACGGCACGCAACGGATTTTTCCATTATGATTTTTCTTTATATGAATTAGTATAGCACTGCGTCCACTATCGGCAAATACCGGCGGTCGGTACGGGCAACGGATTTTTCTATATAAACATATAGAAAACTCCGTTCGTGCCGTGCGTGCGTTGCGACCAGCGCGGACCGATGTACGCTCACGTGTATACTTGTGTATACTTGTATGTATACAAGTAAATTTATATATCACAATAAAAAATCTTTACTGTTTGATTTCAAATTTTCGAAAATCAAAAAATATACTTAACAATAATTATACAAGTAAACCGTTATTTTGCACGTCATGATTGGTTTCAAGCAGGCACTACCATGTTAGAAAATAATGTCGACTGCGCCATAATTTATTGAGTAGGTACATACTAGTATCATTTTATTGTAAATCCATTGTGTATGTAACTTTTTTTGTTTACCTTAACTTCATACAGGAAGCCTTGAGGAAAATAATTTCCCTCAGGGAATATTTCATCTTTGGGGGTGCTCCGTGGATCTTTTTGAGGAAAGAAAGGAGTGAAAAAACCAAAGTTGTGGTATGGAGGAAACTTCGAGGCGTCCATTAAGAAAAAATATTACTCAGTTACGTTATCCGCCTCATTAGACGTGTGTGTCTGTTCTGAGACGGGTAATAATACAAAAATATCAAAATTATACTATTTGGCTCCAGACAGCAGATGGCAGTTGGGATTCTTGTACAGTACTCAAATAAAAAAAAATCTGTTCATGATACAAAAATCTTCACAAAGCTGTAATTTTGCTACCCCTGTCTCTTAGCATATTTGAATGGATTTCTTACATCTTGTAAACTTCATATTGGCAGTGAGGTATCTTATAATAATGCATCCATTAGGTATCTCAATTAGGGAGGCGGGTACGGGTGCCACCCCTCGGGAACCATCTATTGGATAATCAACAACCATGCCATAGGTCAACACAAATGGTTCGCTACGACCGGTGATTTAGCAAGGGTGCCCGGGTTCACGGAGAGAAATTTAACTAGGTCTTGATGGTGGATGAGTTTATCCACCAGCTACGTGGCAGGCCGTTCGGAGAGAGTGGTTGAAGGATATATTTTAACCTCTCCTGCCGGAGTCCCTCGACCCATCGCCTTGCACCAAAGTGGGAGGAATGGATTCATACGTCTGTCACTCCTCTGTACATGACCCCCAGACTTCTACCCACCCTTAACATCTTTATCCTGAACTTCTTAGGCTGATTAACTTTCATGTGTCTATTAGAAAGATTCGTCAAAAGGTACCTTACCATTGTAACAATTTAGGTACCAATACAGAAATAAACTCAGTAATGAACCGACTGCATAGTGCAGGGAATAAATATTGGATGGAGTAAGCCATTTCTCCGAAATAGCAGCCAAAGAAACAAGGTTTGAATGAAGGTTCGATTGGTCAGAAATAGCACTTCGGGTATTCTACTGAAGTATTCTGATATTTCCCTAAAGAGACTCTCCACTCAGAATCAATTTCCTCCTCCTGTGAGGTGCTATATGAAAAGAGCTATTACTTACCCTTTCTGAAATTGAAATATGCCCCCAGGTTGTGTAGGGCTTCGCGGCTCACGAGATATAGTTATCAGGCTACGAGACCCGGAAGGAATTTACAATCATACGCCACTGGCATCTTGTAATACGTTGCATCCCCGTGTAGAAGCTATTACACAACCACTGAATATATAATCTCTAGAGCGTTATCTATCTAGAGGCCGTAATAAATTTAACTAAACTATTTTTTTTTTTTAAGTTTCATTAAACTTTTTATGTTTTTTATATCGATATATCGACAAGATTTTACCGACGACACAAGGCCGAATTATCAATTAACGACGCCAAAAATATGTTTATTTGAAATTCTGATCGGAAATGCGTACGAGAAGATAACCTAATAAAATCGTTCAAAAAATACCTTATTGGGGTTAATTGGGGTCGTAGTATTCTAATTAACAAGTGTGCAGTTCACACGCGGTAGAGGTGAAACCTTCAGAAAACTTGTGTAGACTAGAGCGGGGAGGCTAAGCACCGCACAATGAGGAGACCGACTATTCTATTGCACTCTCTCGCAGGCTAAATCCCGTGTCGCTTTTTCGTTTCATCGAGTTTCAAATCACAACCGTGCTAAAGAAGTTTTCACCTCCAAAAAAGATTATTACGTAATGCATTATTTATGTATTTTTAATTAGTGATTCAAGTAGATAAAGCATATACTCGTACATATGATTAAACTGTAAAATGACGATAATTTGTATAATTGTTAGTTTTTTAACATTTTAATATGTGGTTATTTTCTGTAAATGCTCATTTTTTTAGAGCGGGGTCGCCAAGAAAACCTGGAAAGAATGCGCTCGATTTAAGAAAGGGAAAAAATTGGAGACATACTTCTCTGGAACTTTTATCTAATAAACTCTGGTTACACAAAACATTTCAATTTATTGAAAAAAAAAAAATTTCATATAACAAATATTATATTCATATTATGTTAAAGCTGTTTTGTTAAAAATAATTACAGATTAAGGAAAATACAATATAAAAAGGGCAATATGTAAAAATCTATCATATCTTACCTTATATTTTCTTCTTCTGCTTCTCTTATAAATAAAAATGAATCGCCTAAATGTATGTATGTAGGTACCCGCTTAACTTCCGAACGACTTTACCTATTTCATTCAAACTTTGGTGATTTGATGAGTGCATGCCCGCAAAGGTTTCTATGTATAATGGTGAGCTCTGGCATTACGAAATTTGTTAAAAAATTGAAATAGGTGGCACGCGAGCTGTTTGAAAACGGAATGGAATGGAATGTGGGAGAGGGGGAGAAGAACCCGGGAGAGGGGAGGGGAACACTGGAGAGAGGGTTCGCGGTAGGGGGAGGGGAACCCGTGAGGGGGAGGAGAACTCGGGAGGAGGTTTCGCGGGAGTGGGGAAGCGGACGATGGGAGTTGGGAGAGGGAAGGTAGAGTGGGAACGTGAGAGAGGAAGGGGTCGTGCGAGAGGAAGGGGAGGCGGAAGGGGAACGGGACGAATGGGAAAGGACACGCAAAGAGAAACAATTTCTTTATTAAGTGGCATAGCAACGCATACCGGGAACTTGCTATAATGATATAAATGGAGCGACTGATCGACGTGACTTTTTTAAACAGAGATAATTGGAGGACTGGGAAATGACATAGGCTACTTTTTATCCGGGAAAAAACATTTCATTCCCGTGGGAAATTTTTTTATACAGTCTCCGTAATACCATGTGAGCAAAGCCGCGGATAAAAGCTGGTAAAGTATAAATACAATCTGCAGTTTTAATATCCATGCTGAAACTTTCCGATTTTTAAATAGGGAAAACAGGACGAGCATAACTACCCCGTCAACGAATCAGGCGCAAATGAGAAAAGTTGGCAGCACGATACATATCTCAAGTTTGCACGCATGCGAAGGTTGTTATTGCTGTTCATTTTGAACTGGTTAATGGAGAACGATTTTAAATTATTTAAGATTTGTTTGAAGACAATGCTTTTTCCTATTCGCCGTAATAGGCCGCTTGCATGGATTTCATAACGACTTGGAAAAATCGTGTGGATAGATCTTTTTACTAAAATTACGAAAATGTTAGTAAATTGTTTTTAGAAATGTATTGTTTTTTTTTTTAAATAAATAAATCATTATTTGGGCTCGTGACATCATTACATGAAAATGTCCCGTCTCCGAAAATGTTCCTATTAATTTTGTAAAATTCCAAACTTATTTTTTTTTATATGACATCGCTTTGATTTCAGGCGAATTTTTGAATTTGACATTTAACGTTCACGAGATATTGTTTGTTCTCTACGAACTTATCATTTGGTTTGACTTTTTGACAGATGTTATGGAGAGAACCCCGTACATTTTTGCTGTCGGTACGTGTTTTAGAGGTATAATAGTTATGATGCTGATTATAATAAAATCAAATTTTGTGATATTCTTATTATTATTATAATTTTCAAGTACAAGTATATTACATTGGATTTAGTAATATAGATGTTGTATATTATAATGATTTATGATCAATAAGATGGATCAAGGAAAAAAATATTTATGAGGTGTAATATTTTTGGTATGCCTCGTTATTCTCCTGTGCCATTCGTGTGGAAAACGTTCTTTTTTTAAAATGATTTTCGGCTATGTAATTATCGTTTTTTGGCACCTATAAAATTATGTCCTGTCTTTCCGGTTTATAAAAAATGGTCTGATTTTTCGGAATGAAATTTTCAAAAAATCACCAGGGTTTCAAAAATACGTTAAAAAAAATAGGGAATGTCTTAGAATATTTGCCTAAACCGGATTTTTTTTAAAATGTGTAGCAAGTGGCCTATTCTCTTTGGCAGTCCTTGTGAAAAGATGCGAAACGATATTATCAAACATCTTTAATTTAAGATACGATTTTAGATTTTCACGGCCAAAAATATTTTTGTTATTGGTTTTTGGGGTATTATGCAACGTTTCGGACAGGTTGGCTAAAGAAGGAGGTTGCGCATAATACCCCAAAAACCAATAACAAAAATCTTTAATTTAATGCTTGACGAAACGCGAACCGCGCGGTGTCTTGTCTATTTAAACGTATTTCCCCATTTCTTCTATGGATTTTGAAACTAGAAGAAATATTTTTTAAATAATACATATATCAACCTTTAGCATTTCCCTATGTTTTCATTTTTTTAAGTTACTTCTTACAGAAATTTGCACCCTCCAAAAATTAAAATTGCGTGGTTAGAACGCCATCAACATTTTACAAATTAGACAATGATTTTTGAAAAAGCAAAACGTACATACGTAGAATACTAAACTACCTTCTTATTCAGTTGAATAAGTTAAAGTTGAACTTGAATAAGTTAACGGTCAATTAAAAGTTAAATTTGATGATTTTAATCGGTCAATTTGCGGTCAATGGAGAAAACAGGGGAATTAAAAATCATAAACTTTGCCACGTTTCGATTCTGAATGGTGATCTTTCAACAGAGCAATACTGAGAGTATCTACCACTCCGATCAATACCGATTTTAAATATATGTCACCAGTTTACTTAATAAGACCGTTCGACTCCTATGCCCCAGTCGGTAAGGAAGATGATTATACGCTCAAGAAATAATTTCGACAGTCTTCCATCACTTTAACCAGAAGTTGGTACCTTGGGAGCTTACTTTGGGCACACGGACACGGATACGCCCACCACACGCCTGTATCGGTTTATCTCTTCAGTGTATATTATAAGGTACCTAATATGAAGCAATTTGTGCATTTCTACAATGTCAAACTAATTGGCATGTTGTTGCACTGCGACAGCTTTGATATTAGATTCTAATAAGATAAATAATTACTTTTTGCGTAATGCATTAGCTTTCATGTCAGTTGATCCCTGGACTGTTGGCCCCAGGGCATACTTGAATATAATTTGAAGTCGGTCTAAGGGAAATAGGTACCTATACCTACTCAATCAAAATATAACATAATGTTCCCGAAGGGGCGTATCACCGAACAAGAATATAATAAAACATATTTTCATTCAAATGCATCAAGGAAAAAATTACATGTCCATATAATGTATATACCGGCGTACACATAAGTATAAAAAACTACACTGTAAATAAATTCGTTTGATATTCATACCAACTTACTATAATAATAATAATAATAATAATATATCTTTATTGAAAGAAATTTGCAAGATTATAACTAAAAAGTACATATTCAGTGTTATGTTTACAGTGGTTTAAAATTACATAAGTACAAAAGGATATCAACAGAAAAAATATATAAATATGAACAGTAGATAAATGAAAAATAGAAAATAGTTATAAATTTTGGTTTTTCAGTAATCTGCCTCACTAGGCTAGCCTGTGTTGAGGCAGTAATTTTGAAATCAATTTATAAGACTTATAGACATACCTACACTTTTATTTATATTAATAATTTCGAATTTGGGTGAGTGCACCGGTAAAGGCCCTATCATTATTTTTGATCCAAATTTTTATGTTATTTTTGAAAAATTTTTGGGAATCACATTTTTTATTCTATCTGGAAGAATGTTGTAAAGTCTTGTTGCAAGGTATCTGAAATTTCGTTGACCAAAAGTAGTATGCGTTTTGGGGATTTATAGTAAGTCTTTGTCATTATTTCGAGTACAGCGAGTATTTAATCTTTTTTCATAGTATTTATGTATATTTGTGAATAGATGAGTAAGGATTGTTTTTGCATATATCTGCCGAACGTCAAACACATTCATAATATTGAAGATTAAGTTCGAGTCTGTAATTAGAGGTAGTCTAAGAATCAATTATGTATTTATGATGTTGATTTTAGGATTGAAATGGGAAAATAATGCGCCAAAAATTTATAATAATAACAATTTCAGGGTGTCAACTGTTGGAGGATTAAGGATGTCAGGTCACCAATAATATATTATTAGGAAGTTAGTTGGCTTAAGTAAGTTAATGTGACTTCACCGGAGAATGCTCAAGGTCCCATGGACCGACATGATCACCAACACATAAATTCTCAGGCGGGCTAGAACAGATAGAGAACTGCTTACATTAATAAAAATCAGGAAAATTTCTTATCTGGGTCCTATACGTCGAGGGGAGAAGGATCACCTGCTCCATTTAATATTGAAAGGCAAGATAGAGGGTCGCCGAGGGCCTGGTAGGAGACAAATGTCTTGGTTGCGAAATATACGAGAGTGGACCAGCATTAGAAGTGTGGAGGAGCTATTCTGGACAGCGCAAGACAGAGAGACATTTTCAAGAGTGATCGCCAACGTCGGGGAGAACTGATACGGCAGACAAAGAAGAAGGAAGTTATTTTTATCTCTCATTTTTTTGGATTTTCTGCAGCCTTGTTCCTAATTTTTAATTTATTTTTCTCCATAATTGGTACCTTCTTTGTTTTTCTGCGTAGCGGGTTTTCTGTGGGTTTTCTTTAAAGAATGATGATCTTTCTCTTTTTTTTCATCCATTCCCAGGACATCACGTAACGTTGAATTCCTCCTACTTCCACAAATTTATGTAAGCGGAAAAGCCTCCGTGGTCGTGGGGTAAGGCTCTTGTTTCCCAATCCGAAGGTCGCAGGATCGAATCCCGGCGTGCGCAAATTTTATTTATTTAACGCCCACAGGTCTTTAACATGATTGGTAGTAGACAGGACGATAATTTTGAAACTTAAGAGCGTTTAACCAGCCAGCGGCCGAAAATCCACATTTCGTCGAAAGTTGTTCTTACGATCGTGCAGGGCGGTTACAATGAGAAAGATTAATTATTCTCCGTACCAGCTTTTTAAAATTATAACTCAATATCGATTTTCAACGCATTACAAATTTGCTTTAATTTATACGTACATCCAAAAATGCTGAAACGCGAGATGATAAAACTATTAAAATAATGTACTTTTTGTAATTATTTTTTGATTATAAGTATTTATCATTTTTCAATAATGTCCAACTTAAATCAGAATATTTAAAAAATCTGAAATAGTTAGTATGTAAGTGCGCAAATAAATACACAAACTGATCAATTTTCGTCAAGAAACACATGTACCTATATATTTTTTAATGATTTTATTTAAAACTAAAATTAAAATTCTAAAACATGCGATACCTAGAAAATGAATTGATTTATTTTACTGCATGATTATATGATTTGAAATGGGTGTGGTATAATACAAAATCTTTTTGAAAATTTAACTAATCTGCCAACGACCTATTGTATAACATTATTACATTAAAAATAAACATTTTTTTCAAAATTAAATACATGCGAATGCTAGATAAAAGAACAATCTTTTGAAATCTATTTATAATTTTTTTATGGAAAAGAGTCAAAACGTCTAAAATCTGATTTAAAAATGACGTATTTCTGGTTTCTTCTGGTAAGAAAGAATAAAAAATATATTCCCTCTTAAGAAAGAATAAAAATAAAATTACATTACCTAAAAATTAATTTTATTTGATTAATTTGTGTTATTTCACAATTAATTCATTGAAAAATGATTTATAGTGTATTAGCGGCACGTTCCGGAATGGAAGATACTCTCAGTATCGCCTTGGCGTAATACCACCATTCAGAATTGAAAGTAAACGAAATAGCCAGTCACTTCCCCTGCCTTACTCATCCCCATATCCTTCCACTTCCCATTACCTTCAGCCTCACTACTTGCCTCAATTGGTGTTGCCATAGTCTCACTGGCTGCAGACGCGATCAGCTGGGACTCTTGTGAGTTATTAGCATAAAAATTACAAAAATAAATTTGCTTAAAGAACTACAGTATTTGTAAATCTTGTAATTGAAGTAAATTAAAAAATTACTTACATACCTAATAAAAATTACATTTTGAACATTATAAAATAAAATAAATCATATTTATATTATCTACACATTATATCCAATAAATTTTCTAGGAAAATCTTAAATCATTCTCGCGTCAGGATTAAATACAAAACCAACGTCAATTATTTAGTGAGGCATATTTCGCCATATTAATTAACAAGCAGATTTCTTGATGGACTCGTCCCGTCCCATGTTCTTGAAACAAATTGTTTCAAAGGGATTCTGCTTTGAGATAAGGCATCAAAGAGCCTTGAAGATTTAATGGCCACGAATTGATGGTATATTTTATATATTATAACAGCCTGTAGGTATTTGGGTTAAGATCAGGCGATATTATCTTTTAGTGTCGTGTCTAATAAGAAACACTATGTTTAGAAGCGTTTTAGCAGTAATGAGATGTAGTTAAAATTTTAATAACCTAATAACCCCTTTTTAACACTTTTTATCACCAAGACAATATTTTTTTTCTTTTTGTAACACAATATTGTCTGCCCGGAGCCAGAGGGACTATGCGACACTTGGGGTTTGTTGAAAACCTGAAGACAGTGTGAAAACAAAATATATTTATAACACATGTTACTAAACTTGTATATTTTAGATTTCAGAGAAGAGTTGTGTAGTAAAACCATGTACGATCATATGAGAAATGTGGAGATCCGCGAAGAATGCAAGGCTGATATAAGCGTAATGAGTAAGATTGAGAAAGGGACGCTCAGATGGTTTGGGCGTGTAGAGCGAATGAACGAGGAAAGGAGTGTAAGGAGAATATATGACGCAAATGTGAATGGTAGAAAAAGTCGGGGACGCCCAAGGAAGACATGGCACGATCAAGTGAATCAGATACTGGAGTCGGGCCATGTGAAGAGTCGGAATAATAGAAGAGCATGTATGAGACGATGTATAAATGTGAACGAGGCAAGGAGTGTGTGTCAAGATCGAGTTGTTTGGCGGTCCGTCCTCTCTGCCTACGCCTGCGGGGAAACGGCGTGATGGTTAGTTAGTTAGTTAGAGCAGAGTTGTACTCCCTTCAGTATACAAAAAAATTGAAAAGTGGTGTTTACTAAGTTAATTATTTATTTAAATAGTTTAAATTTATTTAATAGTTTTAAATTATTGAAATAGTTTAAATATAATTTAATTTATTTAAAAGTTTCAATATATGCATAAATTAATTACGAACACCCAGAATTTGAACCCACTACCTCTGGAACCGTAGTCACTCGGCGACGAAGGTTTGCATAAAGGTACCTACACTCCAGCAAAATAACAACAAAGAAATTTTTCACCAAAATACAAAATAGCATCATCAAAAAGAGATCTTTTAAATACTCGTATTTTAGTCTCTTTTGGCTCTTGAAATATACAATTTATATTTTCGTGTTGATATTTATGTACTCCTTTTTCACTTTTCATAATATATTATCTCTTTGTAATATTACCCTTCTCAACACAGACATCATCTAGTGAGGCGGGTAACTTTCTTGTTTTGATTATTTTATCGCAATAAACGCCCGGGTTGCCGGCAGATAGATTATTTTTTAAAAAACATCGGTTTCCCGAAAATAAGGTGAATTCCCCAAAAATAATGCGAAATTCACCTAAAAAACATCGCGATTTTTCTTTAAATATTCTCGAATTTTTCCAAATAATAACGCGAAATTTTCAGGACCCTGGCGATTTATAGCAAAAATCATCTTGCTTAAAACTTTCTGGTGAATTTTGTCATTTTTTTAGAGGACCGTTATCCCACAAAATGTAAGAAATGAACACCACCAGGGTCCAAATTAGGCCAAGGTTCAAAGGTGATATAATCAAATTTCAGGAGAGGAGAGGAAAATACGAGAGTGACTAATTATTCGATGACACGATTCAGAAAAGCGACTAATTAAATGGAAACACAAATTAACGAGTTCGCAGCATGATTTTCAGACCTTTTTCTTGTCTCTAAACACGGCCAATACGTCATTTATTTTTGAAGTAAAACTTCTTTACGCACGCTTGACTTGGGGAGCAAGCTGACGAATGCGTGACGAGAGCGTTACGGAAAGCGAGGCGAACGCTTCGTATATTATTGTGGGCAAGAGAGAGGTGCGAGCACACATTTTCTTCCTCTCTTTCTATCATAGCCAGTTACGTTACACAGTACAGGCCTGTTATCTGTATCACACTGTTGGAGCAATAGAGAGCAGTGCGCGCGCACATTTTCTCTCTCTCTTCCTATCATGTAGACGGAGCAGAAGTTTTACTTCAGTTGTGTGGTCTAAATCACACTCTTTTTTATTATTTAAATTAAAAATATTACTCAATAATATTACGTACAGCTGTTTCGTTCGTGCTAATATCATAATTACATAATATATAGCAATAAAAAAGTATAAAAAAATACCTAAAGCATTTAAGATTTTTAAAATATGAAAATTAACACGCACTTCTAAAAAAGAAAAACATTTCGGTACATTATTCAGATCAGGGTAAATTTTGGGGATCGCTGGCAACGGTTAATACGCACTTTATTTTGAAAAAATCTTTTGATTCACCTTAATTACATTAAAAGACAACTATTTGCATTGGAGGAAGTGGAAAATATTTTTGTGTAACATGGTTTGTGATACAAAAGAAAGTGCCCCTTTATAACGCCTACTCGCATCAAGGCAAGAAAAAATCCCAGTTTTCAAGTAGTTTAGCGGCTACGCTAGGTTTGTGTAACATGGTTTGTGATTCTGGCGTACAATCTCACAAGACGAAAGCTAATTTTAATTTTACGTAATGAAATTTAGAATGAAATATTTTCCACTTCCCCCAATGCAAATAGTTGCCTTTTAATGTAATTAAGGTGAATCAAAAGGTTTTTTAAAAAGAAAGTGCATATTAACCGTTGCCAGCGATCCCCAAAAATTAATCAGATCAGTTTCAGTGCCGACAATCCGGGGGTTTATTTTATTTTCATTAATGTACGTAGATTTATTTTACTCACCTCACTAGACAAAGTCTGTTCCGAGGCGGGTAAATAACATTTATTGTTGAAGACATTGTGGAGGTCGAACAAAGGACACTAAATTGCATTCGGCTGGCTTTCCGATTAGTCTCCTAGCAACCAATCAAATTCATTTTCAAGTCACAAGAACTCTCTCCGCGCCGCAACGAAAACCACCGATTATTCTGTACGTAAATATACCAAATCACCCACATTCTGTATTAAACTACCGGTGAAGACTTACTTGCATCTCGTGTTTGTTCGCCCTTCACATTATTATTATTGTTAATATTTAAATATAGAGGAATTATGTGTAAGTTGTAAATTGTTAATAAACCTGTAAGTAATGTACCGACATCTAACTTATTTACCATCCCCTTTCCACACTTTAAAACACAAAACACACCATTAATATTTAACCGGGTCACCCCTATAATTGGTGACCTCCATAATACACACATGAGCCTCTATAACATTATTTGTGACATTCGTTCAGATACCTCAAAGTAAAACCTCAACTTATAATATTTAATTACACGAAAACAATATTAGCGAAACTCGATCGAAAATCTGAAAACAGAAAAATAAGAAAAAGATACAGTCACATTAATTAAATATTACGATTTAAGGTTTTACTCATACAGTTAAAAATAAAAATAAATATTGATCCTAGACTTGCAGAAAATTCAATAACTGTCGCATATTAAAAATAAAAATGGATAAAATGTATCCAAGGCACTATTAGATAGCATTTAGTTCTGCTTTAAATCTTGCAATCATACATAAAGATAGCGGTCAATAAAAACACACGTTAAGAAAATGAAGATAAGATTGGTAGTTCGTAGTACGATACAGTTAAATATGACCGAATCTGATAGGGACACAATTAGCTCAAGTGACGATTCGAACCCAGGACCTTCGCTTTGCCGGGGTACAGCTCTACCAACTTGTAACCTTGTTGTTATTAACCTGTCTCTGGGTAAATCCCTATGAAATGATAATAATACAAAAGGCAGATCACGAACGCTGGCGGATTGCTTACTATAGGCGTATTGATCTCTGATACTACGGTCTTACATTTTACCTAAAATGTATTGCATGGTCTTCTGTATATATGTACGAGTTCGAATTATATCCTTTTTAGGTTGTTTTTCAGATTCCATGATAGTTGATCCCCCGACAGTTGCTCCCCGGCATACCTATATACAATATGCAGTCGATTTAGGGAAAATAAGGCACACCTACTTACACAAAATATAACTAAGTGTCCCCGAAGGTGGCAAATAGGATGTACCGCTGAATAATAAAAGTACAAAACATATTTTCATTTAAAGGCATCAAGGATAACACTACTGTGTGTACTGTCTACATAATGTTTTTACCAAAGTTCTAAAGTTATCAGTACAAAAGTTCGACAGTCCAAATAAATTTGTTTGATATCCATGCCAACTTATTAATAAACCTGAATTCCACCATGAAATATCAGTCTCAAAAATAGAAATATTAAACCTGTTTTTGATGCCGATTTTAGGTTTGAAATTGGTAAATTGTGCACAAACATATACATATTATTCGTTTAAAATAGAACAAAAATTTCTCCACATTATTCCAAACTTACATTAAAAGTTACAGTGTGATTCTTTTCATACCCAAAACTTTTAAAATAACAGAACAAAAAGTTATTTTATCATTTTTGGAGCATACTTTGCGGTTTTTTGCTTTCGAGGTATTTTCGCATAACTAACGTTTCGGCTTCTCTACAAATGTATAGCTGATATTATCTTCAATAATAACATATATTTTTTTAAGGAAGCTAAAAACTTAAGGTGTCGAGAGAAATATGTTACCAATCGGAAGAAATTCGGAATGCCGGGTCTAAAAAGAAAAAAATTCTGATATCGTCTCTGTAGTGTGGCAGAACCGCCTTATATACTGTATGATCATTTTCGTTTGAACCATTATTAGAGGCAATAAGCCACTTGCATCACATTTTTAAAAAATCCAGTTTGGGCAAATATTCTAAGCCATTCCTTATTTTTTTATCGTCCTTTTGATACCCTGGCGATTTTTTGAAAATTTCAATCCGAAGAATCGGACCATTTTTTATAAGCCAGAAAAACGGAACATAATTTTATGAGTTCGAAAAAACGATAATTTTGCCGAAAATCATTAAAAAAACGACGTATTCCACACGAACGGCACACGAGAATAACGAGGCATTCCAAAAATATTACATCTCATAAATATTTTTTTCCTTGATCCACCTTATTAATCATTAATCATTATAATGTTTAACCTCTATAAATGACTAAATCTATTTAACTGTACGAAACGTAGGTACATGAAGGCTATGCTATCACAGTTTTTTTAATCAATATTAATTTTATTTGTATTATAGATATTTGCATGTAAATTTATCTCTGGTGACACTTCCCAATGTACCGTTACAATTAACTGTTACACTTTTTTATTATTACTAATATTTTTCATATGAATTTGTGTCGTGTTTATGGCATACTTATGCCTTTTGTAGTAAATAAACAAATCCAATGTAATAAACCCGTACTTGTTAATTATAATTATAATCATATATTCTAAAATCAGCACCATTACCATTACGCTTCTAAGGCAGGTACAGAAGGCATAATATGTACGGGGTTCTCTTCGTAACATCTGTCAAAATGTCAAACGGCATAATATGTACGGGGTTCTCTTCCTAACATCTGTCAAAAATTTGCCGAAGATAAAAGTGTTGCCATATAAAAAAAATAAATCAGTGTGGAATTATTCAAAATTAACTGAATATTATCGGAGACGGAACATTTTCATGGAGTGACGTCACGAGCCCAAAAATCGTATTTATTGAGTTAAAAATAAAAACTTTAAATTTCTAAAAAAAATTAGAATCATTTTCGAAATCTTAGTAGAAAAATTTATCCACACGATTTTTCCGAGTCATTATGAAATCTATGCAAGTGGCCTATTGTTATTTTTTTGGTACCAAATTTTGAGTGAATAAGTAATTTTATTGAAAAGCTTATTTTTGTCATATTTCTCAAGATTTTTAATCTCCTAACAAATTGTATGTCTTTTCCGGTTCATTAAGTTTATCCTTGAACCATTATGCTCCAAAAGTAGATAAGTATTAAAATGGATGGATTTTATTAATAAATTATATCTTCATTTTATATTCGAAGCAAAATTATCATAATTTAGAATTTCCCGCAGTGTTATGTATACGAACAAAATTTAAAAAGAAGTTTCAATTGTGAGAATGAGAAGTAATCATCGAATCATTTAAAAAAAATTACAGTAGTTCTGTGAATAGTTAAACTCGCGTCCAAAAGATTGTGCTTCAAATTTTTTCTTATTTATTTTTTTTACATTAGTTCCACACGGGAGGCCCTGAAAACAATTTCCCTCGGGGCCTATGTCATCTTTGGGAATGCTATGTTGAGGGCCTTTTTAGGGAAAGGTAGGAGAGGAAGTTCTAGGAAGGAAAAAGGTGTGAGGGGTGGGTAATAATCTGGGAGTCAATGTGTCCAAGAGTTAAGTCAATGGGTCAGGATGACGATGTAAAATGTCTTTATCAACCAGTCTCTCCCGAACCGGGCTACCACGCAGTAGGTGGGCAGGCACAAGTGCCGCCAAGACGGAGAAAAACCATGCCCCTTGCTAAATCACCGAATATAGCAAACTACTTGGGGTAACCTTTGGCGTGTGGTATTCAATAAATGATATTCAATGTGTGGTATTCAATAAATGATTCCCGGGGCGGCGGTACCCGCCTCCATATTGAATTAAATTTAAACCTAACCTTAATTTCCTCTGAATACGTATCGATAGCGGAAATTTGAAATGCAGTAAAGACAATAAATACTAAAATGAGTTAAATATGTCATTTATCTTGGTTTTTTTTTCTCTTTTGATCTACGGCATCGAAATATTTCTAGGAAAATAAGTGGGTCTTTTAGGACATGCATTTTAAGACAATTTTTCTTATGAAAAATTTAAAATAAATTAAATACTGTTATTAAACAAATTTACAAAAAATGTTAAGCATTCTAAAAGATCTATGCAATGTTATTTTATAATAAAAATTCAAAGATATTGGTCTACAAAAACAGGACATACGATTTTTTTTTAAATAAAAATAAAAATTTTCGCTCTCCTGAACAATTAACATTTTGTCCTTTACAGCATTTCTAATTTCAGTGATCGATATGATTTTTTACTGAAATACCTACCGACATACTTCATCATGAACCATAAATATTATATATATGTATTATGTACCTATATGTATATTTCAAATAAGGAATTAAACACTTTGTCCAAAAAAATGTTACCATCTCAATGACAATTTATTTTTCAAACTTTCTTCAGGCCGGTAGGTACCAGTTTGGGTTTTTTCAATAACTCTAATGTGACAGCTCACAGCATGATAAAAGGGTAGTATTCAACAAGGTCAGGTCTTGAATCGGAACTGGAACGGAACAATCAAATTGACAGATAGATGAAATGCCAAGTGGTCGAATTAAAAAAAGTCTTCGCTATGTCAGTCAATTAAAATGATCGATTATTAATTATCATCAATTGACATCAATTTACCTCGCAAATTGATGACAACTGATATAAATCCATCCACGTCCTAAAAAATTTTAATTGCCGGCAACCCGAACTTTTATTGAAATAACATTATCATAATATACAAACAAGTAAGTAACCCGCCTCACTAGACAATGTCTGTTTTGAGACGGATACATATATATGCATTCATATACACATACATACATGCACATATGTATAGGCATGCATGCACATAATCATAAAAACTTGAGTATATAAAATCTAGATAAAAATTGGAAATCGTTGAAAGGTTATCATAAAACCAAAATTCTGAAAAGAATTATTGGTAATTGCTGAAAGGTTATCATTTGATGTACATAATGTCATAAAACCAAAAATATAAAAAGAATTTTTGAAAATTGTTATGAGGTTATCATGGAATGTACATAGTATCATAAAACCAAAAATCTTAATTAATAAATTAATTTCATACCTATTAGCAAAATACAAAGATGTCGACGAGTCTACTTCTGCAATCTGAAGTTTTGCTTAAATTTCATCTGCTCTTTTTTAAATAAATTTGCAATGAATAATAAAATCTTTAATTGGCTCTCAACCACTGCATAAAAGAGCGCCATTTTTACTGGGACATTTGAATTACAAAATGAATTAAATTATTATTCTTGCATAATTTTTGCATTTAAATTACTGGGTGCTTTTTCGATTAACTTTCCTGATTGTACAAACCCCTCCATCTCATGTCGTCTGACTCACTCACATTGCTAGACATATTTTAAAGGGTTCTAAGATAATTCAACGAAGTGGCATTTCAACACATCTTTGAAAAGTCCCATACCTAACAACGTAACCATTTTTTTTCAACACTTTTGATGATTTTTCAAAGGAGTGATGAAGTTACACGTTGTGAGTTTTCCGTTTACGATTTTAAAGATCCCGCATTCCGAATTTCTACTGACATGCATATTGCATATAACGTACTTTCCTTGAACACTTTAAGTTTTAAAGCTCCTAAAAATATACATATATTTATATTTTTTAACTAAGTATTTAATTTAACGCACCAGATTTAAATGTCCGGGTTAAATTTTCCCCACAGGAAAAACTAAACCCTTTCACACACTTCCCCAAATGATCATCTAGTCAATCCACGCTATGCAATTGCAATATATAAGTATTATAAATATAAAACAATACAAGAACAACATGTCAACCTACAAGAGACCAAATGGGAAAATAATTCACCGACTCCAGATATTTTCATATCAGAGGGTTCGGCTCCGTGGAATTCCTAATTTGACCTATAAATCCTACTGATCCCTCAATATAAATATTTAAAAAATCTTTTGTAATCCTACATGTATTTAAAATGACTGATTTTTGCATTTTTATATATAAATTCTTTGATAAATCTAATATGCCTAAATTTTGAATGAGAGACCTAGGTATAATGCCAGTAGCCGAAATAACATTTTTATGATCAACTTATTTTTATTACCATTAATTATTATTATTGTAAAATTTTGCAAATTAATTCAATTTGCAGAAGTTGTAATTTAATTTATCAACCATTACATGTATAATTTCCAATCTGTAAACTTCACCCGCCATAACACTTGGATAACCCTAGCATGGCGGATGAAATAACACAAACAACTAAACAATCGACAGTTTTCTTATAATAAATAATTATGTATATATAAACTACGCATTATGTTATTTTTTTAAGATTTCTATTCAGATTCCGGTATCTGAATAGATATTATATGTTAACAGTCGCTAAGGCTATGCATTATAACCTTTTTATAAATATTAGCGCGCTTCTTCTATCATTCGAATTTACATATCTCGTTTTTAAAGCTTCTTCAGTAATCTTTTTCTTCTTTTTGAACACTCATGACTCATGACGAAGCCTTAACTCCAAGACAAAAATGCTTTATTACTGCGTGGCGATACTGGCAATACTGGCAATACTGACAATACTGGCAGTGCTGGCTACTACATGTATAACCTTTTGTCATTTTCCATTACCATTGGACGTTTCGCTTTCAAAACTGCAAATGGTTCAACAAAACTAACTGTAAATGTTATTGGCACTTGTGGCTTCTGTGTAACATGAAAACATCCTCGCAAACAATTTATTTTATGAAGAGAATATTATCAAAACGTCTGGATTTGAATATTTTGACAGCCCTTAAAAATGATCGATACTGAATTGAATAAGTACCCCAAAACCTGCAAAATATTCTAATGACTCGAATTTCTGTTTTTGAACTACGACACTACCAGAGGCGGCTCTAGGGGTCCAGAAGTGGAAGGTCATTTAAAAAACATGATATTATGATACAATATCAAATTAAATTTGATAATATTTATTTGTGGGTAGGTACCTCACGAGTTTGAGAGTCAAATTCATCCACATACGTCAAATTACATTTAATATAGTAAATTATTTTGTGCGATAAGCGTAAAATATGCAAAATCAACCTACGTTTATCAAACCATCTCTTTCAGACGCATAATATTTATCATGCTCTCTCTCCCTCACGGCAATGACCTTTTTACTAAGTGACATAGTGCCATCTCGTTTATTGTGTGGTGCATTAAGAGACAGAAGATATGATATCTGGGCATTTCATAAATTTACCCAGCCAACCATAGTGCGTGGGAAAGAAAGCTTCCATCACTGCTTGCTGCTACCGGTTATCTCGCGGTGCATCTGTCTATCTTCTTCTTCTTCTATATAAATTAAAAATGAATCGCTGAAATGTATGTACGTACATAACTTCCGAACGACTGCACCAAATAGGATAATTCTTTTTTTGTTGTGTTCGTTATTGTCAGGACAAGGTTTGTATAAAACTACTGGTGAGCTCTGGCATTATGAAATTTGTATAAAAAATTGAAAATAGGTGGCACGCGAGCTGTTAAAAAACTGAATGTACTAGGACTGAATGTATGGAATGCGGGAGGGGGAGGGTGTGGAGGAGAACTCGGGTAAGGGTTCGCGGGAGGGGGGAGGGGAAATCAGGGAGGGGGGAGGAGAACCTGGGAGGGGGAAGGGGAACGGAGGGGGGTTCGTGAGACGGTGGAAGGGGGGTAGGAGTGGAGTGAGGAGAGGGAAGGTGGAGGAGGCGGAGTGGGAACGCGAGAGGGGAAGGGGACGCGGAAGTGGGAGGGGAGGCGGAAGGGGAACGGGACGAATGGGAAAGGACACGCAGGGAGAATTTTTTATTTATTAAATGGCATAGCAACGCATGCCGTGTACCAGCTAGTTTATAATACATTAGAATATTTTGATTTGCTTAATATTTCATAATAATATTATGTTTTACTGTCATTTTATAATTTTGGGAGGCTTTTGACCTATTGACCTGAGGGTAGGACCGCCACTGAACACTACTCAGAGTCTCGACGGAATGTCTGCTTGTTAATCCTAAATTAGAAACATTATTTTACTTTCATTTGTTATGAAACTCGGTCTATTCGGCTAAGCATTAAAAAAATGATAAAATCATTCATCAACCAGATATGGCAAAAATATTTTTAATTGTCATTAAATTGTTATTTTATAAATTTTAATATAATTGGGATAAACGGGCTTTTACCAACATGTAATATGCATAATACTTTTGTGGATTACTAATCATGCTAATTAAATTATATTATAGGTAGAACCCCTGCAGAAGAACAGTATTATGCTGACATTGATTATAAGTATTGAGGTTTGTTATTATAGCCTTCGTACAACTATATTCCGTGCAGTTGAATACATTTACTACTTCAGAGAAAGCAATGTCAAATGATTGCAAGCAGGTACAAGCGAGTATCTAATTGACTCAGTCCTGATATTATTGTGACAATTAAGAATTTTAGATCGATTGGTTCTTATCGGTATACGGAAAGTAATTAGTCTCAATAAATTGGGGGTATCTTTAATACCACATTAAATTAATAATACCTACTGTCTGTCTATAATACCAAAATAAAATATATACATCAAGGACATTCACACATATAACACAAGGACGTCAAATGAATTCCGTTTAGGTACCAAAAAAGAACAAGGCCAATACGCAAAACAGTTACTGTAGATCTCTAAATGAATGATTTTATCGCTAACAAATTAGTAAATAATTTTAAAATTGTGAGTATGAATGTGTGTACACACGTGTAATGAAATTATCTCAAAGAATCGCTGAATGATATGTTCATTTTTCAATTTAAGTAGTGTGGAACGAAACTGTGATGAATTAATTCTAAAATTAATTATTCTTAATAAAAAAGCAAATATAATACTATCCGAAACATTTTATATTAACAACGAGTCACCCCCTTATCATGAGCCAGAATACAACTATGTAACAACCAAAATAAACATCAATAAAAATAGTTAACTCGATGTATTTATTCACGATAAATCTAGTATTGAACATCCTATACATGTAGTAAACTGTATTGAAAGGCAATTCAAACTGGACAAAACAATATATCACATAATAGCTATTTATAGCTGCACGGTTCGAATACTTCTTTATTTATAAATGAATTTAAACACATACTATTAAAATTTAGTAACATGCTTTGCTTTATTGCAGGAGACTTCAATATACATGAAAACGTAGAAAATAAAATCAAGAATGAATACATTAATTCTATGACTGAACTTAACTTCATATCGTGTGTAAATATTTTTTTTTACATGAGCTCCACACAGGAGGCCCTGAGGAACATAATTTCCCTCAGGGCCTATGTCATCTTTATGCTCACCTATGATGCTGTGTGGAGAGTTTTTTTTAAGGAAAGGAAGGAGAGGAGAGTTCTGGAAAGGAAAAGGGTTGGGGTGGGTAGGAATCTTGGGTTCAGTATGTCCTGGTCATCCGCCTCCAAGACCTAAACAAACCTCACCCCATGAACCCGGGCACCCCTTCTAAATCACCAAACGTAGCGAACCACTTGGGGTGACCTATGGCAGAGGTGTTGGTTATCCAATAAAGGTTCCCGGGGCGGCGGTACCCATTCCCGCCTCCCAAATTAAAAATATAAGATAAGTAAAAAATAAAATTTTAAAAAACGTTTTTAAAACATGTGAGTAAAAGGGAAGTTTAGTATAGAAAAGGTTTGAGTAATGTGTTGCAGAAATGACGTAATCAGTGTAACTTGAGAGAACAAACAGGATGAAAGGGCGTTCATGAAATAATTATTTTTTATAAAAGAACTTTCTACTGTACACCCGCAATTAACCGAACGGTGGCAAATTGTCTAAAAAGAGACAATGCCTTCTGCAGAATGAAAGCTTTGAATGGACTTCGTTTTGTGTGTGCAATGAAAGGCTTAGGGGTAGTGTGTTTTCCCGTTTAACATTTGTATTTTTTCTTTCCCTCGTTTGAGTCGGCCGCTTTTCATGCACGGACAGGCGCGGAGCACGGGGAAACTTGTGGAGCGTGCCTTTTAATTGGAACAAACCTATACACATACCTTCACACTGAACCGAAAATTCCTAGAAGTTGTTTCGGATTATAGGTGTCCCGGGTTTAAAAACCGGTGTGCTCAAATTTTTTTACATAAAATTTATTTTTCATATCTTATATTTGCGAAACGTTCCAGAATGGAAGGTGATCTCGGTAACGCCTTAGTGAAAGATCACGTGGTTTAAAATGGTTTAGGTCAAGCTTGATGTCGGGATCTGAATAGAAAAATTCTTCCCCACCTTCCTATTCTCATCTTCATCCCCTCCCATCAGCCTCACGGTTGAAGTGACGTAGCCCAACTGGTTCCGGGCAATAAGGACACCAAGACACCAAAAAGAAAACAGAAGTCACCGATTAACGTTAGAAGATTCATCTCCTGGACACCAGAAAATGTCATGTATATGTGGAAATGTCTTCTGGTTCGACAATGATCTCAGCCTTGTCCCACCAGAGCACCATAGGTGAATTGGAGTCTCTTCACCCTCTTCACATTTTCCACATTTATTGGTGTTTTCCTCTCCCAGCAGCAGCTTGTGTCTCATGAGATGGCAGTGTCCCGTTAGTAGTCATACCAGTTCCCTTAGTGATTTTCTGTCCGTAACGAGTAATTGCCTGGTTCGTCTAGGGCGTCTAGGGTCTGGTCCGTTTACGAGTACTTTGGATTGCCCTCATTCCAGGTGCCCTCTCCCATTCCTTCCAGTGCTGGGATTTGATCCACCTCCTGATATATAGTTTGGTGTGGCAAGCTGCTACTCCTATGGCCGGATCGGATCCCGCAAGTGGTTTCTTTTTAGTTCGTCACTAGCAAGGAAAGTCTTCGTCGTAGCCCGCTCGTTGCCAACAATAGGTTCAACTTTCTGGCAAACTGACACGTCCACATAACATTTCTATCGGTATAATGCTTCAGTGCAGAGTATTTAAAAATGCACAAGAAATAAAGCTACTCTACGAGTATGTCTTTTTGCTTTGTTATAAAGGCCGTATCATATAACATGATATATGTTCACAATGTTTACATACTCTTACATTAGAAGGTTCTCGGGATTAAAAAGGGGCTTTTTTGAAATTTACATATGCTACGAAGACTTACTGGTACTTTTGTAATCTCATTTTACATCTCAATAAAAAAAGGGTTTTTCAATTTTTAAATAGTAGTTACATATTTTAATATAAATATCTATCTATATATTTGGTGATATGTCGTGAGGTTTTAGACTACCCCCCCCCCCCCTTCCTCCAAAAACACATGTATTTTTTTAGTACAAAGTATTTTGAAATTTTCCGAAAATTATCACCAAAAATAAATACACGTGATATCTCATTATAACCCCCCCCCCCCCCCCTGGTAATATTTCGTCATTTTTTCCGAACCTCCCCCCGAGACTTACGTGATTAATGGACGACCCCTTAGTTGGGAGGGTGAAGGTAGCGGGGAGGGGAAAGAGATGAGGAAGAGGAAGGTGGGGAAGTACCTGGCTATTTAGGTCTAGTTACCAAACTCGGCTAAAGCCATTTCTAGCAAGGTTTCAATTCTGAATGGTGGTCTTATAACCAGTGGCCGCCGCTGCCCTGAAAATGTGGTGGTTCACTGATAATCCGTAGGTCCTTATGGTTATGGTTATCGATTACTAAGCAACATTAGGTAAAAATAATTCCACTAATCTTATTTGGAGAGAAGGTCTATTCTAAGCTGTTTTAAAGGGCAAAAACTTCTACATAATATCGCTTTTTAATTAAAATGTTAATTTTATGTACAAATCTATTTTCAGTTCTAAGAAAAAAAAACACAACACAAATTTCTCGTAAATAAATCTTAAACGTCAACCCAATAATTTCTTTGTTTCACAATGTTTCGTTTATTTTTTTATATTTCATATAAACAGTATATAAACAGTATTTATAAACAATGTATAAATAGTACGTGGGCATAATTGTGAAGGTTACCTATAAAAAAATTGAATTCCCTAATAACCTGCGTTTTATAATTTAAAACATAAATCGATAAAAAAGCAAACAAATGTAAAATGTTAAATTTGCTATACCTTTTGATTAAAGAAAGAATTATTCAGTTTGGTTAAGTATTTTTGCCTCAAATCCAAATTTAAGTTTTGTATGATAAAGGCCGCGTAGCCGTCCGCGTGACACATGCGAATAACTTAATTTTTGATACATATGGCCCTCGCGACGACGCGCCGACTATGTTTGAGATATTGGATACAAAAACATAGTTCGTTCCGCTTGCAATCGGTCTGCACACGGGCAAAATGCAACTTCCGTGCGGAACTTTGAGAATTCACTCTCCCTGATAAACATTCATGTTAAGCATTATATTGGGAGGTGATATTTTTAATGAGATTCATAGTTTTTATATTTTTCCGTAAGATAAGAGTACAATAACGTAATTTTAGGCGATATAATTTACCAGTGCTGCACACGAACACACTGTGCGACCGGCCGCCCACAACAGTGACATACTGAGAGTATCTTTCACTCTGGAATACGCTCCAAATATATAATTTTTTAATTATTAAATTGTGAAAACATTTATCATTATTATTTTTTAAATGATTAAATTGTGAAAATCAAAATTAATTAAACAAAATGTGTCTAGACACGCCCGCGACCTTTGGATCGCTAGTGGAGAGCCTTGCCCGTCGACCACGGAGGCCGTCATAGTTTTTTTTTAAATCGTCAGATTTATGGTAAAATTATGTAACTTTTATACCACGCCTACCAAAGTCTCCAACACATCGATTTAAAATTACTGGATTCCCTACCAACAATTTTTGAACACCTGCTTTTTATCACCTAACTATAAAAATAAAAATATTATTTCGTTCCCACGGAACACCTAGGCTATAACTGAAATTTTGGTCAACATTGACCTTTTTGTGTTATCACTATTATTTTTTTTTTCTTTTATTAAACAGACAAATAACTTAGTATTTAATACTCCCTCTAAACACATGCGTAACTTTTATAATATCTTCTTCTCATGTCGGTTCTTCATCGCTGAGGATTGTGGCCCCTTTTTCATGGTGGACAAAGTTTTTCCATTCCTCGCGGTCCTGCACTGCGTGGAGAGCCAAGGACACCGATTCATTTGTGACATTCCTCTACTTCTACTTCTTCTTCTTCGACTAGCCAATAGCCGACGTAGCCAATGACTACGATTTTCTCTAAGTTGGGAGTCCTCAGTTTCACAAGCAACGTGACCAAAGTATCTTAAGTTACTTCGTAGGCCGATAGTTGAAAGCCTATTATAGCTTCCAGAATGGACACATTTGTGCGTCTGACTGACAATGGAATCCTGAGCATTTTTCTATTGCACCACATTTTGAGGACGTTTGTCCGCTTTCTTTCGCTGGCCATAAGTGTTCATGTTTCCAAACCGTACAGAAATATGGTGAAAATCAAGGTAAATATTTCCCTATCGAGTCCACGCTCAAAACACACTTTAAAAAATTAAAACAAATTGTACTGGGTAGATAATGGTTATTAATAAGTAATTCAGTAACCGGAATTGAAAAATATTGCGTTTTAATGTTTTTTTTATTTTATTTTAAAAACGCGAAATGTCATTTTTCAAGGACCGCCATGTTTATTACGACGATGAAATACGCATTTTTAATAGAAAAAATCACTTTCTGTCAGTTAGATAATAATAAGTACGAATTGCAATCCTCCGAAATGATAAATAATGCGTATTAATCATTATGTTGTTCGGTTTCATAAACACGAAAACTCACGTTTGCCGTCGTAATTAACAACATGGCGTTCCTTGAGAAATGACATTTCGCGTTTTTAAAGATAACAAAATAACCATTAAAATGCAATATTTTTCGATTCCGGTTACTGAATTACTTATTACTAACAGTAATCTACCTAGTACAATTTATTTTAATTTTTTAAAGTGTGTTTAGAGCGTGGACTCGATAGGGAAATATTTACCTTATAAATATCAATATTTATTTCTGCTCTAGGGTCCCAGGGTCTGGTCTCCGGACAGTCTACCGTTAGGTGTTCGTTGACTTCCTTCGTTTTCCATACCATAGGAAAAGTACAGTGAGAGGGAGGTTATGATTTGCATGGAATCTCTTTTGAGTAAAAACACTAGTTGGTTTTGAACTGTACTGTCGTAATTTTAAGTTTATTCGGATGAATATTAAGTTTACAGCGAGATTGACTTTATTCTGAGCACTGGAGTTTCAAATTGTAGAAACAACAAACAACAAACAACAAACAACAAACAACAAACAACAAAAAACAAACAACAAACAACAAACAACAAACAACAAACAACAAACAACAAACAACAAACAACAAACAACAAACAACAAACAACAAACAACAAACAACAAACAACAAACAACAAACAACAAACAACAAACAACAAACAACAAACAACAAACAACAAACAACAAACAACAAACAACAAACAACAAACAACAAACAACAAACAACAAACAACAAACAACAAACAACAAACAACAAACAACAAACAACAAACAACAAACAACAAACAACAAACAACAAACAACAAACAACAAACAACAACAACAAACAACAAACAACAAACAACAAACAACAAACAACAAACAAAAAACAACAAACAACAAACAACAAACAACAAACAACAAACAACAAACAACAAACAACAAACAACAAACAACAAACAACAAACAACAAACAACAAACAACAAACAACAAACAACAAACAACAAACAACAAACAACAAACAACAAACAACAAACAACAAACAACAACAACAAACAACAAACAACAAACAACAAACAACAAACAACAAACAATAAACAACAAACTAATTGATAGACATAAAAGTGAAAGCTATGTGGATGACCACAGACAAAAATGCAAGTAGACACAAAATGCATTTAAATGCTGAGTAAAGAGTGACACAGACGCAAAAGTTATGAGTAAAGGACTCTACACATCGAAATTAAGCAAAAATGATAAAATGAGAAGTGCCCAGTGCAAAATGAAGTTAATATTTGAAATAGGACAATCACAACGCACAACATCTGCCTCTAAGGCGGGCAACTTATTTAATTATTTTTAACACTTTTTAATTTAGTTTGAAAAATAATAATTGGCTTAAATAATGACATATTCAATTTTGTGTGTAATGTCAGTTTTTCGCAGTATAATTAGCGTGTATTTGCTGAGCGCGCCGATGTGTTCAAAGAGTACATTTTTCTATGCTATAAGGTCCGATCCTGAATATTGCTTGATGGTTTTTTCTCTACTGAAGTGACCAATGTACGAAGAGAAACAACGGATTTGCTCTGCGACGATGAAGAACATTACTTGCTTAGTCTTGTAGGAACATGTATGCTTTCCTCTGCCATCTAGTTTGATAAGACTACCAAATTGGGGTATTTTAATGGTATTTACAACAGTATTATCAATGCAAAGATTATTAAAAACAATGAAAGCTCGTACATTCAGTTTATTTAATAATAATAAAAAGTTTTTTTATTTTGGCAAATAAGTCGAAATAATCCAAAAACTCCATAAAAAAAACTTCTTTCTGCTACCCTGCAAAATTACGAAAATAGCACAAGGTTTCATAAGCCACCCGGGTTCACATATTTTAGTACATAGTGACGTAACTTTAAAGACGCACCGATAAAATTATAATATGTTGGAAATCCCAACAAGGAAGAATTCAGTCAAATATCTGTAGATGTACTGCAGCATTAGCACAAATATTTTTTTGTTATGTTTTAAGTATTAGGTTATTACGCTGTATCTGAAAAGTGTATAAATATACATATCATTACGAAAAGATGTTATTTGCGTATAAAAATGCATTTATCATAAAACTTCTCTCAAGGCTAAACAACTATAAGAGATTTTTTGTATATGTCAACACCGCAAAGAGTACCAACTGTTGCCAACCGTCTGGAGCCATTGAAACTATGGCATCCCGCATTGTGGTATGTTGTGAGGCTGAATGTAGTGGAGAGGGAAAGGAGATAGAGAAGAAGCTGGCGTTTTGGTATCTCACTGTTCAGATATCGTCACCAAACACGGCTAAAGCCATTTAAAGGAACCTTGCGTTACTGCTTGGTATTCTTTCGCCAGGGTGAAACTAAAAATATCTACCAATCGGGAACTGCAAAAGTAGTGGGCGATTACTGTAACGGCTTTTTGTTAGGCTGCCAAAATATCAAACTGGCAATAAGAACATCAAGTTGAATTTCACTTTTGTTTTCTTGTTTGAATGAATGTATGAATGAAGTGGAAATTAACGATCGAGCTGAAACTCGGCAGAAGACTCGTTGTCAATGACATTGAAATCTGTTAATTTTTGGTGACAATCACGCACACACACGCGGAAGCATTTTTTCTGAAATTCTAAAACATTACAGCAGATAATGTATTAAGAGGGTATTACCAGAGAACGGCCGGCGCGTAGTGCAGCGGTAAGGCTCTTGACTCGCACTCCGAAGGTCGCGGGATCGAATCCCGGCGTGGCAAATAAATTTTATTTGGTTAATTTGTGTTATTCACAATTTATTCATTTAAAATAATATATAGTATATATGCGGCACGTTCCAGACTGGAAGATACTCTCAGTATCGCCCTGGTGGAAAACCACCATTCAGAATTGAAACGTCGCTTGAAATGGCTTTAGCCGTGTTTGGTGAATAGCCAGGTACTTCCCCACCTTCCTCTTCCCTATCTCCTTCCCCTCCTCACTACCTTTAGCCTTACAACATACCCCAATTGGGGATGCCATAGTCCCACTGGCTCCAGATGGGAACATTTGGGACTCTTGTGCGGTATTCATGTAAAAAAAAGAGAAAACCAGAAACATAGGTCATTTTCATACAGATTTTAGACGTATTGACTCTTTTCCACAAAGAATTATACTTAAATGGATATCGAAAGATTGTTCTTTTTAATCTAGCATTCGCGTGTTTTAAATTTTGAGAAAAAATGTTTATTTTTAATATAATAATAAGGTTACACCATAAATCGTTGGCAGATTTGTTTCATATCATAGTGTTTCCATACAAACGAAGTATTGAAAATCCGTAAGTCTAAGCTTTATAACTTTAGATTTGTTAAATTTTCAAAAAAGATATTGTATTATACCACACCCATTTCAAATCATATTCATGCAGTAAAATAAATCAATTTAGATTTTAATTTTAGTTTAAATAAAATAATTAAAAAATGTGTTTCTTGACGAAAATTGGTCCGTTTGTGTATTTATTTGCGCACTTACAAACTAATATATTTCAGATTTTTTAACATTCTTATTTAACTTAGACAGTATTGAAAAATGATAAATACTTATAATCAAAAAATAATTACAAACAGTACGTTATTTTAATAGTTTTATCATCACGCCTTTCAGCATTTTTGGATGTAGGTATAAATTAAAGAAAATTTGGAATGAAATAAAATCGATTGGTTACGCCCATACATATACCTACACATACACATACCTACACAGCACGCATACATACTATCACTGCTTGGACTTGGTATTAATTATTGTTGCAAGTCCTTTTGTCCTACCTTTTCCCCCCTCGCTTACCCACAATCTTAATCAGTCTGCAATAAACTCCCGCTGAATATAGCCATCACTGTGCTCTGCTCACGAAAATCCGCTATTAAAATAACGCGCCGTGTACTATAAATTAAACCAACTCCCGACTATCAAGGTAAGACCACACTGAGCCCACGCAACGCCACGCCACGTGGGTAGACGTCACCATTTCCATATCTGGACTGCTTACCATCCACACATTTTCTATGGAAACGGGTGCTTTAGAAACATACTAGCCCCACGCAATGCAAACCGACGCCCCCTACGCTACGCGGACCTGCCGCAGCCAGATCGGCGTGGGCCATGTGGAAGGTGGAGGGGGTATGGTCACGCCTACTACGAGATGATTTTACATCTTTTTGGTGTTATCTGAGCATCTAACGTTGTTTCGCTATATCTATGGTTGTTTTTTTGACAGATATTATTAAAAAATGGATGACGAACAGTTTATTGAAGCTTTTAGACGGCACGAAATTATTTATAAAATCAAATTACAGGATTATAGAGATTCTGCATACGCAGTGCAACTTAGGAAGAAATTTCAGCCATTTATGGCATGATTTTCAATATTATACCCCTATAATGAATGTCAATCAAACTTTAGATCTTTTTCTGGTCCCAATTGACTTTCGAAGATGTGTGTTTTCTTTTTTTATGTCATATTCAATAATTCAATTATGCTGTGAAGCTCTTCAAATACCACTTTACTCATACGGAAGTACATGAAGAATCGTCCGTCATCAGATTCTAGTTCCTTTACTAAAGTATGGAACTCTCCAAACATTTGTCTTTGTTTGTTAATGTTGTGGACCCAAATACTTCCCACTTTTTTTCTTTTTACGAGAATATTGATTTAACAATAATAATCGTAGCAAATCATCTTCAAATTCACTTTCAAGATATGGCAAAGCTGTCATCTGCTAAGAGAATCACATAAACATAACCTAAAAAATAAATGTCAAATGTGTCAAATCAAACGCGCCTGCGCACAATCACAGACCCCTTGTCACGTGGTCACAGCGACGCGTACGTACGTCTGGCCAGTGTGAACGGTACAGGAACGTTGCGTGGCGTTGCGTCTGCTCAGTATGATCTTTGCTTCACTGTTTGTGCCAATTGGATGGATGAACGAACGCAGCATTGCCAGAATACAAGATCTTTATCCTTTTCCGGTGAGTCATTCCATTCCTTCTATGCAACTTTTAATTTTGCTATAGCAAGCAGTGATTAGTAACACAAAAATCAAGGTCCTTCGCCAGTCATTTTACAAAAAACACATAATCCACTCTCACCACATAAATAACCATACATTTTTGTTCCTAGCGAGCCGTATATTTGAACCACAATATTTAAATCAGCAGAGTGAGATTACGTTTTATAACATCGCACAAAAATAATTATCCGCATTCGGTTTGATATACCTACATGAGTAATTTGTTTCCATACTTATTTCATTACGTTGGAAATAACATATTTACCCGTTGTTAGAATAAATAAATACGAGGCATCCTTTTAATATTTATTTCTGATAACTTATGTAGTTGTATTTTGCTGATAAAATCGCATTTACCTACCTAATAAATAATACGATTATTTCTTAATAATTGTATTATTGGATATCATTACAAAGTGGAATAATATTATGATCGCAATATTTATGATTTGTTAATGATAATAAACGCAATAAATAACTTTCTTTACCCGCTCTGTGCACGTATTCCGTTAACCTTTACACCGCGCAACAGTCAATTTAACCCTGTGAGCGGATTACAGTGAATTAATTTTATTTTATTTTTATTTATTTTTTTATTTTATTTATTTTGGAGAAAGTTGACAGCAAATCAGATATTACAAAATAATACAATAAAAATATGTTAATTATGCCAATTATGAACTTTCTACTGATGATATTTAATAATAAATAATAAAGTGTGACATAGTAAGAGTATTTTCTTAGTTTCATTTTTTAGTTACAAAATATAAAAAAGGGGGGGGGGGGGGGGAGGAGGAACATAGGAATAGGATTAAGAGGCAAAGGATGGGAACATATATAGGGATTGAACTTTCTGGTTTGAGTCATGTTGATTGGTGAGTTATGATATATGATAGCTGCGACAAGTAAGTTCGGTTATATTAGTTATGCAATCTAACATAGTAAGTACATCTAACACAATAATTTATGGGTGTAAAATATAGTTTAAAATAATTATGTGAAAGTCTTGTAATATGCATCTCAGGTCCGGTTAATGATAATATTATTCTGATATTATTATAATTAGATAGAGGTAAGTATCCATATTTGAGGCAATAACGGTTAGTAATATTATTAAGTATGTACTTTTGTAAATGTTTGTTGGCATAAAATGAGTGTAAGGTTGATTTGCTTACCACGGGAGAGAAGATAATTAGTGTGAGAGAGTCCGCTATTGTATGTCGAACAGTGCTGAATGTCAGACGTGTAGGGGGTCACCAACAAGCGGTAACATGTATTTCAATTTGGTTCATGAAAAGTGTTGAGTGATTTAAAAATAAATTAGAAAATTTATGGGAGAGGGTATAATGGGAGAGGGAGGATAAGTGAGATAGGAGTGGATAATGTGAGGGGGGAAATAAGTGGGGAGATACATGAGTGAATAAAAAATCTATTTTTCGACGTGAAGAGGATGCAGATCGACTCAGGAAATTTTCTTTAGGTCTTCTTCCATGGCAATTAGTATGGGAGGCGAAGTTGGATTTTTTCTCACATATATCCTGCTGTTTTTTAGCCACGTGAATTTGTATCCCTTTTCCGTCGCAACACCCTTGGTCCGAAAAAGGAGGTTTTTGTTAGAGCTGGTCAGATGGTCGTTAACATAAATTTTTCTTTCGTCACCGGGGTAATTCAGGTCCTTCGTGGTTATCCCTTTTCTTCGTCGAATTTCCGCGATAAATTCATTTTTACGTGAGCGGGTGGTGAATTTCACAATTATGGGTTTAATTAATTTGGAATGAAGTGGGTCTTTCGCCGAGACTCTGGTGGCAAACTCGATTTCATTAGTTTTAAAATTGTTTATACCAATTTTATTTGCTATCTCTGACAGGATGTTTGGAATGTTTTCATTATTATTTTGAGGTATTCCTTTTATTTCTATATTTTGTAGTCTCATCCATTGTTCCCTTTTGTTTGAATCATCTTGCATTAGTTTGATGGTCGATTGAAGGGAGGAAACTTCTTGTTCCAGATAGGCTACTTTACTCATCGACTCTTCGAAAGCTTGGAATCGTTTGGTAAAGTCATCCAATTTTGCGTTGTTGAAGTCGACGGATTTTTTAAGTTCCGACATGTCTTCCTTGACTTGACTGTTAAGGGTTTTGAGGGAGGCAAGCTCAGAAAATATTTTTTTTATTTCAATCATCATATCTTCCATGGGGTTGGTTGGCGTAACGGTTGATTGGGGTGAATTTTTGCAGTTAGTGCAGCGCCAGGTTCTTCTTTTCTCGTTGTTAGCTTTTCGAAATGTAGTTTCCGATGTCCCTCCGCATTCATAATGGAATTGTTTTCTGCAGGAGTAACATGTGATACCGTCTGTAATAGATAGTTGGCACTTGGAACAGATCATCTTGAAAAAGGTTGGTCGCCTCTGGGTTGTCGGTCTACGGCAATGAATTAGTTGTATGGGTAGGTATATATGTACGTTTGATGAGTGACAGGCGATAGAGCGAGGCACTTGACTTGTAGGTAGGAGTAAATTCTAACTGCGGCAACTCAGAACTGCACTTTTGTGATATTTATAATGTTGATTTCACAATAAAACAGCATCAACACTTTAGAAACAATATAAGGGCTGATTTTGTCTTAATTCACCGAAGAATTTTGCGGGGTTTAATGATCCAATTTGATGTTTTGACTATAGGAAACAACAATTTTGACAGAGCGAAAAATGACGTGTGTCACACTTGATTTGGTATTTGGCTATATTAATTGAATATATTAATTAATATATTAATTAATTAATTCCGCATAAATAATACAGACTCATCATACCGCATACCTTATATCATACCGCATACCGCATACCCTTTAACCTCATACCGCATTCCACATACCGCATACCCTTTAACCGCATACCGCATACCCCTTACCTCAAACCGCATACATCATACCGCATATCCTTTAACCTCATACCGCATTCCGCATACCGCATACCCTTTAACCGCATACCGCATTCCACATACCGCATAACCTTTAACCGCATTCCGCATACCGCATACCCCTTACCTCAAACCGCATACATCATACCGCATACCCTTTATATAGCGCATACCCTTTAGCGCATACCCTTTATATACCGCATACCCTTCCTCATACCATACCGCATACCCTTTAACCGCATTTTTAGTTGTTTTACGTTTCATATTTTGTAAATATAACCGGAATAAAGAAAATGGCTACGAGCGCATCATCCGGGTCATCTCAGTTTGAGACGTCTTCAGATGAAAGACGTCTCAAACGTTTAAATGCTAAACTAGCAGCTAGCTTTGCGAGTCTACAGTCGGTGTATGACAAGATAAGGAAAGCTTCGGAAAGCATTTACGATCGCCAATCTTTTTTATCAGGCGCAACTACTGTTGAAAAACTTCGTTCTGAATTTATAACAATATTAGATGAAAAGGTGGATTGCGAACTGGAATTGAATCCGGAAGCAATCGCTGAATACACTCAATTAAATGCATTTGAAGAACTCTTCGGTGTGATTAAATATACAGAAGCAAATATGCTGTCGAATCCGGTTGCGAAACCTCGCCGTCAAATTAAGCTACTTGCATTGGAGATAGCGTGCTTTAACGGGAATTTGGATAGTTGGTCTCTTTTTTATGAAACATATAATTCAGTTATACATTTGAATGATTCTCTGGATGATACGGAAAAAATGCAGTATCTGATGTCTAAATTAACCGGAAAAGCATTAAATATTTGCAAAGCTATTACGCCTACAGGTATAAATTATCAAGTTATCTGGGACGCATTGTGTACTAAGTATAATGATCAACGCGTTCTTGCTGAATTATACTTTGACCGATTGCTGAAATTACCTCCAGTTAACTCGGCCACGCCCGCTTCTTTAGAGGATTTTGCAGATGCATACTCCACGAACATCGCCGCGCTGAAGCAATTGAAAATAAAAGACCTCGCAGAATTCATATTGTTGCAACTGGGTCTTAAACGTCTTGACATAGAGACTGTAAAGGCTTTTGAATCTTCTATTAAAAATAATGAAAATCTACCGTCCAGCGCGGAACTAATCGACTTCGTAAGAGTTCAGCAACGAATTCTTAATCGCGCACAAATCACGCAACCGACATCGAGCCGTCTTGGCTCAAATAATAATTATTCCGCTAAACCGCAAAAAACTAATTCCGCAAAAGCATTTATTAATGTCGAAAAATTCGATAATAACTCCATCGAAATTTGTTTTTGCTGTCAAAAGGGATCGCACCCTTTATACCAATGTTTTAAATTCACAAGTCTAGAACCACGCGAGCGATTTAACTGTATCAAGTCATCAAAGATTCGAGTTTGTGTGAACTGCCTCAGTACTAGGCACACCACGAAAGCTTGTAAATCGAAGACTACATGCAAAACATGCGCGCTCAACCATCATAGTTTGTTGCATTTCAAACAAACTGATGGGCCGAAGTCACAAACGGACCCAATACCATCTCCCGCGTCTCAAACGGATGCCGATAATGATAACTTAAATTCTTCAAATCCGGTTTCGTTATGTGTGACAAATTCATGCCCAAGTGCAAATACTACTGCACTATTAGGAACGGCTGTTTGCACTACCAGAGACGCTAAGGGCCAGGTACAGACGATACGGGCTCTAATAGATAGCGGCTCCCAAAGGGACATAATTACGCGCAAATGCTGTTCACGCTTGAATCTTATGGTGCGGTCATCTCCAAGTACTTACGTCACGGGAATAGGTGACGTAAGAAATGTGACAAATGGCGTAACTTGCTTAAAATTACTCTCCCGCTATGACATCACTCAGTCGTATACGATTAAACCATATGTAGTAGAAACCATAACCAGTGAGTTGCCTACTGTTAACATTAACCGCTCCTCTTTGTCGTATCTTGACAATTTGCCTTTAGCAGACACAACATTCTGTACGCCCGGCGAGATTGATATCATCTTAGGATGTGACATGTTTGCTCGCATTCTAAAGGCAAACAAAATATCAGGTTCTCTCGGACAGCCATTTGCTATCGAAACTACTTTGGGATATCTCATCTTGGGTACTGCCCCAACGATGATTGAAAACCCAAGTATAAACACCACGCAATCATTTTGTACGTTCACGCAAAATGATGAATTTTGCCTTTCGCGCTTCTTCGAATTGGAAGACATTCCAGATGAGAAATTTTTAACGCCTGATGAACAAGAGTGTGAGGATATGTTTAAACTCACTACTTCTCGTGACACGGCAGGTCGTTATATCGTCGCGTTGCCGTTTCGAAACAGTCCCTCTGTTCTCGGTGAATCGTTACCCGCCGCCGAACGCAGGTTTCGGTCTCTTGAACGCCGCTTAATATCTCAACCCGCAATAAAGTTAGAATACGACAAAATATTGTGCAAATACCTTCAGAAAGGTTACATTTCCCCAGTTGACAATTCCGATTTACCGCATTACGTAATCCCGCATCATATCGTAGTTCGCGAAGATAAATTGACCACCAAAATTCGCATGATGCTAGACGCGAGTATAAAATCCGTTTCGGGTTACTCGCTTAATGACATCCTACATACCGGAAATAATTTACAAGGTGCTCTATTTCGCATTATCCTCAATTTACAACTATTCGCCGCGAGAGGATTCGATCTTGTAAAATTCTCTTCTAACTCTCCAAAGTTTTTATCCACGATTCCTACAGCTCGTCGTGTTAAGGAACATGTGGAATTTAATCCCGATGAAAACCTGAAAATACTAGGACTTCATTGGATACCCGTTTCTGATCATTTCGTATTTGTCGTACACACCGACGAAAGAACTTGTACTAAACGAAATATTCTCTCGACGATTGCTCGTCTTTGGGATTTGATGGGTTTCGCCGCACCAGTTGTATTATTGGCTAAGCTTATAATTAAATATCTATGGGAGTACAACCTGGATTGGGATGATCCTCCTCCTGAGACCGTTGTCACGCTTTGGCGTCAGTTTGAAAAGGAATTGCCCTTATTGCAATTTATTAAAATTCCTCGCATTTTTGGTGTCGAATACCAATATGTATTAACACTTATCGGATTTTCTGACGTAAGCAAACGCGCATTTGGAAGCGTTATATACTTACATGTTTACTGTCCGAATACTCATAAAACCACAATTAATTTATTATGCGCTAAATCCAAGGTCGCTCCGGCTAAGACGATTTCACTTGCGCGATTAGAACTATGTGGTGAGCTAGTACTTGCACGATTAATGCATACGGTCAGTAATACCTACACATCAAATTCGAAAGCTCATACGACTTTAGCTTTTTGCGACAGCACGGTTGCTCTAGCGTGGATAAATTCACCGCCCGCAAAATGGCATTGAAGTACCCACCACTGTCCCGCCCCGGTATAGGCGACTTATGGTCGCCCCTTCGGAGCTCTCGCAAGAATCTAATTTTTTTTTTTGAACGACTCTACATTTATTAAAACGAATCTAGACCTTCAATGTCCCTACATGCTTTGTTAGGTGGCGGAAATGTAGGATCGCCTACAGTCTAAGCTGTAATAGTCAAAAAGAAAAACTAATACTACTGGTGTTAGTAAACATGAAAATATAATATAGAGAAAAAAAAACAAAATATATATGAAAAATAAACAGAGGGAGACCACACACTCTGAGACTGCAGGCATCTGCGTGTGAAGAGAAAAAAAAGTGTAGTAAATAAAACATATAACATTTGAAAAAGGTAAAAAAAATAGAGGATAACCGTCATGAGCGTCGTTTGCCCGGCAGTCCCCCAGATAATGTATAAGGTTATTAGTCCAACGTCACGGACCTAGTGGAGTCGTCCTTTAGCCAGCTAGCCGGTTGTGCTTAGAAGAAGTAATTGGACTACAATTGAAAGACCCTAGAGAGAAAAGCGTCGGGAAGTTGGAGGAGGGACGGACAAACCTCTAGATGCCATTCAATCTTTCCGCCAACCTTATCATGTCAGGGGGGGTGGCGCAGGCAGAAGAAGGAGATAACAATAGTACATCACAAAAAGGTAGACCTAAATGTAAGTTAATAGGGACAAGGCCCAAAGTCCAACCCCTTTGATGGGGAAAAGGACATTACAAAATAAACAAAGGAGTTTCTATCCAACATCCAAATAAAATAAAAAAAAGTAACAATATAATAAATGAAACAAAATAACAATATTACAGTATAACAATATAGTACAATAACAATATAAAATAACAAATAACATAATTAACACAAATAAAGTTAGAATAAATATGTATATCCAAGCAATAGTGTAAGAGAAAGATTAGATCGTAGTCCGTGAAATTACAGGAACAAGTATACCTGGTGATCTAAATTCAGCAAAAAACATTCAAAAAAACAAAAGAAACAAAATAACAATATCACAGTATAACAATATAGTACAATAACGAAATAATATAACAAATAACATAATTAACACAAAAAAGGTAGAAAAAATATGTACATCCAAGCAATAGTGTAGAGAAAGATCAGATCGTAGTCCGTGGAAATTACAGGAACAAGTACACCTGGTGACCTAAATTCAGCTAGTCAGCAACTCTAAGAGCAGGCCATCTTTCAACCCAAATTTTTGCAAATTTACGCAAGCACTCGAAATTCACCTTATTCGATACTAGATCAGTATTCCATACTGGTCTAATAGGAACGTCCAAACCATCAATCATTTCCTCTCTAGCATCCATCATAATCTCACAATGCCACAGAATGTGCTCGGCCGACTGGTTGGTGCAACCGCACGCACAGTTGGGATGAGGGGATAGGGAGAGAGAATGAAGTCTCCCCCTGAATTCCCCATGACCAGACAAAAGTTTTTTGAATTCCCCAAGACCGCAAAATGGCAGACGTTCATTGCCAACCGTGTCTCACAAATACAAAACCATCTGGGGGCTGAATGCTTCCATTATATAAAAGGACAAGACAATCCCGCCGACTGCTTGTCGCGGGGTCTTACGCCCGCTCAACTAATCGACCATCCGTTATGGTTTAACGGTCCCGTCTTTGCCCAATTACCTAAAGGTGATTGGCCTTTACAACGTTTAATACGAAATCTGTGACTGATCCTCCCGAACGGAAAACAAAAATTTTGATGTCCGTTCAAGACATTAACCGCCTCAAAACAATTGCTCCTCACTTTGGTGGGATCTGGGAAAGTAACATTAAATGCCTGAAAGGTTATTTAAATAAAATAGTAGGCACCTCTCTACTGACGTATGAAGAGATGCAAACAGTGCTTTCTCAGATTGAAGCAATTCTAAATTCACGTCCGCTATCTGTACTTAGCGTTAACGACGTTTCGGCTCCATTGCCGCTAGCCCCCGCGCATTTTTTAACGCTCACTCCAGTGAAATCTTTACCCGCTGCTGATTTGTCAGACGAGCCAGTCAATTTGGTACAACGCAAACATCTCCTGGATCGTCTTGTTCAGACGTTCTGGAACCGATGGCGAATTGAGTATTTGAATACTTTGCAAGCTCGCCAAAAATGGAATACAAATGCGAATCCGGTAACGACAGGCACTGTAGTAATGATTAAGAGTGACAACATCGCGCCACTTCAATGGCCTATTGGGGTAATAGTCAATGTCTACCCCGGGGCAGATGGGATGATCCGCGTTGCGGATGTTAAAACTAACTCCGGAATATACCGCAGGGCAGTCGTTAAACTCTGTCCCTTACCGTCACAATAGATTTAACAACATCTTAGAAGTTAGTTCATAATACTTTTATTCTTAAAATCAATTTTTTTTTTTTTATTTGATTCACCTGATTTATACATGTTTGTTAATTTTTTTGACTAATGTGGGCCTCACTGGGTGCTTTACCCTTGCTGAGGACCTCATTTTACAGTTTGATATAATTTATATTTTTTTAATTTGAGATACATATAAAATAAAGACTAAAGAAAAAAGAAACTCAATAATAACATATAAGAATTAAAAGAAAGTAAGATAGAGCAAAATAAAATAGAGTAAAATAACACTAAAATAAAACAATAAAATTAGGTTAGTTTCATTGTTAAATAGGTACCAAACCTTACTTTTAGTTTTATCTACCGCATATTATCACATTAACATATCATATTTTTACATTTCCATATTTCATTTTTTAATTTTCTTGCTATATCGGTCAACTTGACCATTTGGTAAAAGCATTTATATAACTTAAATAAATATTTTTATAACTTTTACATAATTAATTGCATTCTACCGCGTGTTACAATTTTGTTTGCGCATTGAAACGTATTGGCACTCTTTTGGTTTATGGAAGTGGATTCTTTCATCCCCTTCCAGGCGGGGGGCATGGTTACGCCCATACATATACCTACACATACACATACCTACACAGCACGCATACATACTATCACTGCTTGGACTTGGTATTAATTATTGTTGCAAGTCCTTTTGTCCTACCTTTTCCCCCCTCGCTTACCCACAATCTTAATCAGTCTGCAATAAACTCCCGCTGAATATAGCCATCACTGTGCTCTGCTCACGAAAATCCGCTATTAAAATAACGCGCCGTGTACTATAAATTAAACCAACTCCCGACTATCACTATTTGTGCCAATTGGATGGATGAACGAACGCAGCATTGCCAGAATACAAGATCTTTATCCTTTTCCGGTGAGTCATTCCATTCCTTCTATGCAACTTTTAATTTTGCTATAGCAAGCAGTGATTAGTAACACAAAAATCAAGGTCCTTCGCCAGTCATTTTACAAAAAACACATAATCCACTCTCACCACATAAATAACCATACATCGATATTGAGTTCTAATTTAAAAAGCTGGTACGGAGAATAATTAATCTTTCTCATTGTAACCGCCCTGCACGATCGTAAGAACAACTTTCGATGAAATGTGGATTTTCGGCCGCTGGCTGGAAACGCTCTTAATTGTTGGTCTCACGAAATTGGGATTTGGATCTGATTTGGCCCGGTTGGTAGCTTAGATGACCAAAATCCTAAGCAAACTGCCGCTCATTTGTACCAAGCGTGACATTTTGAAGACCCCCCCCCCCCCGAAGAGGTCACGTAGTATGGGTACGTTCCCTACTTGACTCAACTTTTGGGTAGGAAGGTTCGGTAAAACTATTTTTTTAATGTTTTAAATCATTTGAAAATAGATATATTATAATAAAAAAACATTATTTTTTATGGGTTGATTTTTACGTTAACACAAATGCCCGGAACTAGTGGGAATATAGAATCGCCGATTTGATGTTATTGAGAGGCGAGAAGTGGTGGTGGGGGGGGGGGGGGGTTAAGATGGGAAAGAGGATGGATGTGAGGTATCTACCCCGCTATTCAGATAGCTATCCTATAGATAGATATTTATCCATCACCTCTGGATTCGAAGCAGTTGATTTTTTTCCGCTTGGACAATATGTATTTACATGTATATTTACAGGAATATGTTTTTTTAACGATTTATTACAACGTCAAACACTTTTATTTCCTTATTTTTTATTTATTTATGATCGTTAACACCGTGTCAGCTCATCACGGTCACCTTCTGACCGGTCTTTAGACCAGAAGTGAAGAAGGTTTTAATTTATGTTAATAAATCATTACAATTAAATACGTCCACGAATTATTTTCAGTATCAAAAAAGTATGTTTTTAGTTTTTAAAATAGGTAAGACACATCAGTATAGCGACACTTTGTGTATTACATAGTATTTATATGGTAACTTTGTGACCAGCTTGGGTACGGGGGCTCCATCAAAGCCATAATCAAGCTGATAGCCTCTTTGAAGCTGGGCGTAGTGTACAGGGCACACAGATACTTTAATAGTACATAACTGCTGACCCTGTACAAATCGAAAGTGCACCTCACTGTTGATTTTGGCAGCAAGCTTTGGTCTCAAGCCCCAAGATATTTGGAACAAAATTGAAATCCCCTATCTTAACAAACGGATTGCAATCTTTAGAGCACAGGCATCAGGTGGGAATACTGTCCTTGTTTTTCCGGTATTTCAGTGAAAAATGCTCCAAGGAACTAGTGTCATTGATCCCTTCGTCATCGGTGAATACGATAGAATGATGGTCGGGAAACACACCAAACGCGCGCTGAACATTTGTACACGGTTGATATTAATTTGTCACATGGAAACGGGTCGTTTCTACGACTCTTTAATGGCAGCTCGGCTGTGGCTGTGAACGAATATCTACTAAATTCGATAAAAATAATATATGGCTGGAAGTCCTTTTTTTAACTCAGCAATTTGGCATTTCATCTGACAATATTTTTTTATGTTACATTCCGGTTCCGGTTCAAGGTGGAGGCCGTGTTGGATACCACATTTTTATCCCGCCAGAGTTCGCATGTTCGTGGTTCATTCAACTGTCAAATACGAGTTAATTGGTGGTTATATTTTTGGTTTTGATTTTTTAAATAAGAGAAAATTACAAGCATTGTTCTGTGAGCGTACTTCTGTTTACAGAACTACCGGTAATACTTGGATAATTTGTACAGCGCCAATTGTGCCAAATTAATAAGATTTCCGATAAGCTTGTTTACTCGATAATGTAACATGACTAGACATACGTATGACGTATGAGGCATACCAGAGTTATTTATATATTCAAAAAGCCTTTTGGATTTCGTTTAAATAAACACGTAGGTCCAAGAATTAATAAATTCTCCTCACGTGATTTAAAAAGAGATGTAAAAAAATAAAACCGCCAGAAATCAAATTAATCACAAAATATCTTTTAATATTCGTGTTATGTTTTCCTCAATAATAGTAGAATGTATGAATGGTTCCTTTAAACCGGTTTTGTTAGGTGATGAAAAATTCCCACCTTGGAAAGAACGCAGAAATATTGATGTTGACCGCTTCATTTTTATTTATTTTTTATTGTAAAAATCAATTTCTTTATGTCCCTTGTTTTTCTACGTTGATCTGCCCAAAAATCATTGACATACACAACTTTATTTGTAATTTAAACGAAATATGTACCTACCTATATGTTCATATCCAGAGTGGTAGATACTCTCAGTATCGCCGTGGTAAAAGATCACCTTTTGAAATACAAAAAACAAATCTATTAGCCGCACCGAATCGCTCTTCTTCCATCATTTAATTTAAACAGTGTCTGTGGTGAGCGGCGTGCTTTTTATAATTTTACAAATCAACAGTTTTGTTGATTTGTAAAATTATATTTCCATTGTAAAACCGGTAGAACAAAATGCTGTTTTTATTCTACCGGTATAACAATGGAAGATACTCCGAGGAACTAGCGTCATTGATCCCTACGACACCGGTACATAATCGGGAAGCAAACGAACGCGCGCCAAACATACGTACACGGGTGATATTTGTCACTTGAGAACAAGCTTCTAAGACTCATTCTTGAGTTCAATAGCTCGGCTGTGGAACGATTTGCCGGCCTCTGTGCTTCCTACCTCCTACAACTACACCCTCCTCCCATCTATTTACGTGAACAAGAGTGTCTCTTGGCGGCGTGGTTTTTTTTTTTTAAATCCGGTGTTTTATTCTGAAATTGATGAAATTTTGCACACTTGCCCTTCAAATTAATTAAGGCACGCAACAACACAGGTAGGTGTGTTTGGTAGGTGTGCTGTTTTTGTTCCACCGGTATTACAATGGAAGGCTGGAAGATGCTGTAGAGAATCACGCCAATTTTTTATAAAAGAACGGGTCGCTTCTACGACTCGTTCTTGAGTTCAACGGCTCGGGTGTGGAATGGTTTGCCGGCTTCTGTGTTTTCTTCCTCCTACAAATCCACTCCTTCCTCTCCTCAATAAGATCCATAGAGCATCTTCAAAGATAACACAGGAAAATTATTTTGTGTAGTGTGGAATTAATGTAAAAAAAAGAGATTTCGAAATCCCCCATCTTTTTTCCCACTCCTTAGAGTGCAATTATCATATTTATTGATGAAATTTCGCACACTTGACATTAAACCTAATAGAAAAATTACTATCTTTTTTATTGGTTTTCAAGGTACAATCCCGTTAAACCACAATAAAGCACTTCGTCAACAGGATGTTAATTTTCAATTACAATTTAAACATACATACATAGTTTTATTACCATAACTATACAGATTGTCACAATTAATACACATGAAATTATATAAGCCATCTCTATTTAGTAACCATTGTTTCAGCATATATCTCAATCTATTTGTAGAATCGCAATTCTTTAGATTACTTGGTAACATGTTAAATATTTTTGACACGTTATATTCCAGGGTTCGCTGTCCGTAGTTATTATTACCTATATTTTGGAACAAGCATTCCTTCATTTTTTGTGAATCTTTTATTATGTTCATGTTCCACTTTCCTCTTATAATCAGACGCAGATGATATGATGATAATGATAATAATGATTTATTGTCTTCATTTCTTAGTAACAGTAGAGATAATGATATCCTCACTGGGATCTCCCATGCTGAAGATTTCATTTACATATTATAACTTAATTATAAGAAATTAATATGAATTAGACATAACATAGGTATATCATGTAGTATTTTTTTTTAAATATTTATAAAGTAAATAAGATAGTGTTTTTTTTATAATTCAGTTTACTAGATTTGGTTCTAGTCTGTATTTGGTATCAGTATATTTTCTATTTCTGATCTCCCTATATTTAGTATCCAGCTTTTTATTTGAAATTTAAATGTTATAATGTTGAGGTTTTTGAGTGAGAGTGGTATTTTATTGTAATTTTTTTTTTTCATTTACTAGATTCTTATGTATCTTGAAGAGATGAATCATTTAAATTTACTGAATTTAAAGTTAATGTTCCTTATACAAATAGAACGGCGTCATATGCGCCTTGCAATTTTTACCTCATGTGGGTATTTAAAAAAAATATATATTACCTGGCTATATAGTCTTAAAGGTCTTGTGTTTTGTCGGTAGGGAAAAATTGTTATGTAAAAACCCTACTAAAATTGCATGTTTCGCTCTGCTCCACAAAGCAATCTGAAGGCAAGCCCAGTGGAAAAATATATACATACGTGTGTGTTTGTGTTATGTTGGGAGTGGGAAGGAGTCGGTTATGTCCTTTTATTTGGAGCTCTTCCGCATTTGCCTTTGGGAATGAGGAAACCATGAAAAACCTCATCCGGGAAGAGTCGGCCGACAGTCAACATGAAACTATGCGGCCTTCAGTGATTTCAGTGAATGAAATCCTGCATTGTGTGGTGAGGGGTGTGGGTGTCTGTTTTTATGTGATAGATACTTTATGGGAATTTTTAGGATAAACTTACATATATATATAGATAAAATAAATATTATTATATAAATATATACATAGATATATAGACATAAGTTGTGAGGAGGGGTCTGATGATTGGGAATACCTACTGCTCGCTCAGTCATCCGCATCTGATTCCGGGTTGTGCCAAATATGATTTAGGTCCATCAGGATATGTTTGGGTAGTCTGTGTTTGTACCTGAAAGGAAGATCGCTAGGTGCATTGTATTGACCGATTTCTTTGATGAGTTTATTTTTACTGTGTTGAAGTGACTTGTAAAACCGGTCGGTCAGTCTGTGTGTGTATTCAAATAAGGTCGGTATTTCTTCTCTTGCATGTAGTCTTTTCAAGTTTGTTCTGAGTCTTGTGTTGTACGTGATTTTAATGCAGAGATTTTGTTGTAGTTTTGTATGGTCAGTGAAGGAGATGCTGCCCCACACGGGGATAGCATAGGTCAGTACCGGCCGAATGAGCGAGTAGTAGATCAGGAGTTTGGTTTTGGGACGTAGCGGACTTCTTCTGTTGAAGATTGGCTTCATTGCGCCGACTGCCTTTCTGGCTTTCGCGTGCGTTTTGGCTACGTGAGATTTCCAGTTGAGACGTGAGTCCATCGTCAGGCCCAGGTAGACGACTTCATCTTTCCATTCTAGGACGTGTCCTCCCATTTCGATGTTGACGTCTGGTGTTTTGGTGCGTTTCCTCGAGAACATAATGACTTCGGTCTTCGCCTCATTCAGCTTGAGTCGCCATTTTTTGTAGAACTCTACTAGAGCGTCGAGCGCCCTCTGTAGGTACATGGCTGCCATGTCTGCTTTCAGCGAGGAAACGTAAAGTTTGACGTCGTCTGCATAGATGGATAGGTTGCATCTCTCGTCGTGGGGGATGTCATGCGTAAAGATGTTGAAGAGGTGGGGTCCCAGTAGACTTCCTTGAGGCACGCCTTTTGGAATCTCACGTAGGGTTGACAGCGCGTTCCTGATGAAGACTTGGAAGGATCTGTTCTTGAGGTATTCTTGTATCACTCTCGTTAGGTATATGGGCGTATTCAGTCTGTGTAGTTGGTGCAGAAGCCCTTTAATCCAAACGGTGTCAAATGCCTTCTCCAAGTCTAGTAGTGCAGCGGCGGTGAAGCGATTCTCATTGAACCTTCTGGCGATGAATTCCGCTACTCTGGAGAGCTGATGGGTGGTGGAATGCCTTTTCCTGAATCCGAACTGTTCGTCTGGCAAAGTGTCTTCGTGATGTGGTAGAAGCCTGTTGAGTATAACCTGTTCAAATACCTTGCTCAGCGTGGAAAGTAGACTGATCGGCTGATAGTTTGTCGGCTGCTTCTTGTCCTTGTTTGGCTTGGAAAAGGGCAGCACGGTCGCCGTTTTCCAGATCTGAGGGAAATGTCCGATGATGAGGCAGGTATTGAACAGCTTTGTAATGTAAATGATGGCTTTCTGCGGTAGATGTTTGAGTAGAATGTTGTATATTTGATCGCTTCCCGGCGCTTTATTTGTCTTCAATCGTCTGATGATGACGGCTACTTCGCTTGGCGTGCGGAAGTGGATATCGGCGGCGTTCGTCTGCTCGGCTCGCTCGAGATTTCGTAGAGACTCTTCTACAAGTCGATCCGTTTCCGGGTCGGATAGGCCATCCGTGGCTGCGTAGGCTCTCTCGAATCCGTCGGCGAGCGCGTTTGCCTTTTCTTCAAGTGAAAGTGCCAGCCCTGATCCGTCTAGCTTCTCTAGCGGGGGAATCGTGTGATCCTCGTGTTTCAGCGCTTTTGCCATTTTCCATAGGCTGTTGTCCTTTGGCGTGAGTGACGTAACTTTCTTCGTCCAAAGTTCGCGTCTGAGGTCGGTGATTTCTTGCTTTATTTCCCGCTGTAGCGTGTTGTATGCCGTTTTAAAGTAGCCGTCGCGCGTACTTTGATAGATGCGTCGCAGGCGATTCTTCTCCTTGATTAGCGATAATACGTGCTCGGGAAGCTTGATCGTGTATGTGTGTGCTCCTTTGAGAGGTATAAATGTGTCTTGTGCATGTTGTATGATTTCCGTGAGAGTGCTTGCGGCCTCGTCGATTTCTTCCTTTGAGCGCAGAGTCCCCGACGTGAGGTGAATTCGTTCGTTTATCTCTTTCTTGAATCCTTCCCAATCGGCGTCTTTGTAATTTCGCTGTTTTCTAGGGCTCCTTGAAGTTGTCCCTCCGATACTGAAGCTCACGGGCAGGTGGTCCGACGAAAGTTTATCCAGCGTGCGCAGTGGCGAGATCGTTTTTGCGTTTTTCTCGAGTACGATGTCCAGAGTACTGGGGTACTTTGCGTGCACTGAGTGGAATGTCGGTTTGTCCGGTGCCATTATCGAGTAGTTATGTGTCTGCATATGCGTGAAGAGCGTTTTCCCATTCGCGTTGCCTCTGTAGTTATTCCAATAGTTGTGTTTTGCGTTCAGGTCTCCTCCTAAAACAACAATTGGGCGCAAATTAAGTAGTTTATCCAGGTCTTCTCTCACCAGATGGTTGGCTTTATTGCAGTAGGCGGCGATGAAGGTGTGCGCTCTATCCTCTATGATGACTTCGATAATCGTAGCTTCAGTATTCTTCAGCTTCGGAGTAGGGATTCTTGTAGAAATAATTGATTGACGAACGAATATGGCGGTGCCTCTGCCTCTTCCTTCCAATCGGTCGTCTCGGTGAACTTCAAAGCCGGGCACTCTCAGCGGTGTGTCGTGATTTAAATGTGTTTCTGAAATGAGAATAATGTCAGTATTAGTGTTATTTGCCAGAGCGAGCAGTTCGTCTATTTTATGTCGGATGCTGTGGGCATTCCACAGGAGCACGTTCACCATCTGAGGATCAGACATTGATGGTGGACGTGATGAGATCCATCAGGATCCATGCCCTCTCCAGCTCGTTGGAGCCAGCTGCGGCCAGTTGCGGTTGCACACGCCTCAATCCTTGGAGCAGGGCCATCATCAAATTTGCGTCTCCACGCCGGTGTATGCCTCTCCTGCGGGCTGCTGCGTGCGGGGCTGCGAGCGGGGCTGCTCCTCGCGCTGCTCTTCTCGCTGTTGGGAGGCCGGGGATCCGCCGACTACGTTGGCCCAGCTGCGTCCGTTGGTCCTCGATGTCTGCTGGGCATGTGGCCTGCCGGTTCCTGGAGCCTGGCGCCGGTTTTGTCGCTGGTGCTGCTGGAGGGAGGCGACGTAGGCTATCCTCTTCGGGCAGCCCCTGTAGTTGGCGGGATGGGGGCCTCCGCAGTTGCAGCACGCGGCGGGCTCGTCCCTGGTGGTCTTGGGGCACTCGGCCGAGGCATGATCCACCAAGCACTTCACACACCTCGCGGTGTGGGCGCAGTTTCGGGACCCATGCCCGAAGTTTTGGCAGCGGTAGCACTGCGTCCCGTGTTGCAGATGATTGCTGCGGTGCTTCTGCAGGCGGATCCTGCAGTGGCAGAGGTATTTGACTGCCGCCCTCAGCTGGCCCATGTTCACTTCCTTATTGAAGGTGGCCAGGTACATCGGATATTTGGCTGCGTTTGTCGTCATCCTGACGACCTTCACCGGGGGAAACCTTGTTCGGTGAGATCCGCCGCAATCTCCTCCGTCTCGATATTTGGCAGGCCCTTGATGACCGCCTTTTTCATCTTCTCCGCCTCCGCTGTGTAGGTATGGAAGCCTCCGCATGCAGCCCGTTGGTGAGGGCACGGTGGTCCGCCATGTTCTGTAGGAGGATATTAACTTTTCCGCCTGATCGGTATTGTATCTTGAAATTTAGGTTCCCGATGTGTCCCTGCACCGCTGAGGTGACCTGCCCATGAGAGAGGGCCCCCAGGGTCATCACGACCGGGGGCACACGGTCCTTCCGTGCAGACTGGCCACTGGTACCTGTAAAAGAGAAATTAGAATTAGTATGTGGGCGCTTCGCCTGCGACGCCCCACCGCCATCGCCGCCTTCAGATACTTTATTAAGGTTTTCGAAGCGGTTGCCGACAACAACCGCCCGGGGTTCCTGTGGTGATAGGGGCCTCTTGACAGTGTTGGACGCTCTCGTCCGACCTTCCTCCTGGCGGGTCGTTTCCATATCCTGGGCGGGTGGCTGGGGTCTGGGGGGCGCGACGTAGGCCGAAGCTGGGCCTATTGGGGGGCGGCTGGTTCCGGGGGCGGGGGCGGCCTCGGGCATCTCGGGGGGCGGCAGGGGGATGGATACCGGCTTATTCCTCGGTTCAGCGGGCTGGGAGGCAGGGATTGTGATGAGGATGGTCCCCGTCTTGGTTTGCCGTCTGTACTGGCGGGCGCCCGGGGGGATCTCGATTGGCGAATCCTCCGGGTTAGCTAGTTCCATCCGCGCGGACAACATCCGCACGGCAGGTATTATGTATTTCCTCTTCTGGATGGGGATTATTGGATTTTGATGTCTCGGTGGGGCCAGGTCCTTCTTCGTTGCCTTGAAAAAGGCAGTTGGCGGCGCGGCGGCCTATGCAAGGGCCGGTCGGGGGCCGGCCGGCTAACAAAATAGCAGGTGTCTGGCCGTGTAAACACAAGCCAGACAAAAGCGACTTGGGGGCGAAAAAGCACTCGTCTCGAAAAGCGACTGTCGCAGGCGGCAGTCAACGAACGAATCCTTTTTCTTTTCTTTTTTCGTCTATTTTATTGTAAACTTTAATGCCATAATATAAGAAGCTTTTTTGCCCAAATGTTGTGTAAGTAGTTACTTGTGGGATAAATTTTTGACCATGAGATCTAGTGTTTCTAATGTACGTATTAGTTGTTATTTCTTGGGTTTTGTACTTATTTATTTATTTATTTATATATTTATTTATTTATTTATTTGTTTATTTATTTATTTATTTTTTTATTTATTTATTAATTAATTTATTTATTTATTTATTTATTTATTTATTTATTTATTTATTTATTTATTTATTTATTTATTTATTTATTTATTTATTTATTTATTTATTTATTTATTTATTTATTTATTTATTTATTTATTTATTTATTTATTTATTTATTTATTTATTTATTTATTTATTTATTTATTTATTTATTTATTTATTTATTTATTTATTTATTTATTTATTTATTTATTTATTTATTTATTTATTTATTTATTTATTTATTTATTTATTTATTTATTTATTTATTTATTTATTTATTTATTTTTTTATTTTTTATTTTTTTATTTATTTATTTATTTATTTATTTATTTATTTTTTATTTTTTATTTTTTTTTATTTATTTATTTATTTATTTATTTATTTATTTATTTATTTATTTATTTATTTATTTATTTATTTGTTTATTTATTTATTTATTTATTTATTTATTTATTTATTTATTTATTTATTTATTTATTTATTTATTTATTTATTTATTTATTTATTTATTTATTTATTTATTTATTTATTTATTTATTTATTTATTTATTTATTTATTTATTTATTTATTTATTTATTTATTTATTTATTTATTTATTTATTTATTTATTTATTTATTTATTTATTTATTTATTTATTTATTTATTTATTTATTTATTTATTTATTTATTTATTTATTTATTTATTTATTTATTTATTTATTTATTTATTTATTTATTTATTTATTTATTTATTTATTTTCATTTTTATTTTTTTATTATTTATTTGTTTGTTTATTAAGACATATACAGTACATTATAATACAGATTAGAAGTATGTTAAATTAAATTATTACATGGTTATGTACCTATTACATAAGTCCATAGAATGTCATTTGGTAATTATGCCTGAGATATGAACCGGTCTAATTACTTAATTATTGAATGAATGAGTAATAATAATAAAAAGGAAGAAAAATATGAATGTAAATGAGTATAGTTTTAGAATATAGTTGTTTAATTGACATGATGTTAAGATTGTTGAAGATTTCGTCAGTGCTAATTCTTACAGGAACTATAAGATATATGCTGAATCAATATTTTGTACCATAATAAGTCTAAATCTGATGTTGAAAAACTTCTGGCAACGCCGGGGTTTCATCTAGTTATATAATAATACACCGAAAGGTGACTAGGTCTACTACTCAAGTGTTAATGATTTATACCTAGGAAGAAATAAGTGTCGGTTCCTCTATTTTATATATTCGTTAGCTACAATAATTTAAGAGTGTTGAGACGACTAGTTTTGAAACGGGTTAAACACCGGCCAGCCATCAATATTCTAATTCGTCAAGTGGTACCTGTGATACCTGTGGACACTCTATAATTATTCTAGTTCCTTGAAGGATCTTCATTCCGAGTTGACATATCGCACCGTGCACTGTGTCTTGGGATTTCTATAGTTCACAATAATTCGACAATGAAATACGTAAGTCACACTTTTAAACATAATAATTATTTCATCTTTCATTTTCCTTTTGCTAAAATGTATTAGATAGGTGTACCGCAGTAAGTATACCTATCAAATAAAAATAGTTTTAGGTGTTAATATCCCTATATTGCTGATTTTCTATGAGAAGGTACTTGTGGGAGGAGGTAAGTCAATAAATGTATTTTTCTTGAAAGCTTTTATTACCTAACAACCGATTTAGATAACTAAAAAAAATGTTTCCTCGATTTATTTTTGGGGTATTGTGCCGTGTTGCGCTACCTCCTTCTTTAAGCCGCCGCTACCCGAATTTCTGCTGATTTCTTACATATCTCCCTTAAACACGTTAAGTTTTAAAGCACTTCAAAAATATATGTTCATTATAGAAAATTCCCTCGATAGATAAAAAGTGTGCTCCAAAAATTATTATAAATACGTTTGTGTCAGTTATTTTACAAGTTACATGTATGAAAAAATTCACAGCGTTTCTATAAATGCTGTTTAAGACAACCCCCGCAAGATTTTTCATCTATTTTAAACGAGTTGTGTTTTATTAAACATTTTCACAATTTTCGCACCGATTCTGTCGCTTTAAATACTAGCGCGCTACTCCAACATTCGTAATTTCATTTGTCGACTCTACCGAACTTCTTTCCCTAATTAATTTTAACATACACTTAAGACGTACACGTCATACAGAATTATTTCACATGCATAATTATAAAACAAATGCAGCAACTAATTCGCCAATTAACCGTGCCATATGTTCAATAATGTTTGTCTAAATTCTAACATCGACATTTTCTCCGATTCAGTTCCCAAATTTAAAAAGAGCATCATGTCAATAATGTAAATTGTTCAAGGCGCATACATACATACATACATCACCAATTCTCACATCTACAGACGTACTCATACACACACACGCCTATCCACTACGCACATAACCCGGTAATCACTTAATATAAATAAGATACTTCAATGAAAATTATCACAGGTACCCACCTTGAAATATACTTAATAACCGTAAAAATTTTTCATCACATTATAATGTACTGTTTGTTTCTTCAATAAATAAATAAAATAAATAAATCTCTCCATCTTCTTCTTTTTGAGCCCGGTTGCGGCGCCTTAACCAACATTTCAGAGAGCGTTACCGTGTCCATCAATCATTGTCCCTTACACCAGTGGAGGGGTGACCGGACAACTCAGAATGAGATCAACTCAACACCTCCTTTGAAAAGTCATTTAAAGTGCTGAAAAAAAAATTTATTAAATAGGTTACGTTAGGTTGGGTCATGGGCTATTTTTCAATTATTTTTTGCATAGCTTTTAATATTTTTTTCAAAGAGGTGTTGGGTTGATTTGATTCCGAGCTGGCATGGTAGGTACCACCAGTGAATACCCATACAAAAGAAGGAGATAGCGCAACACGGCATAATACCCCAAAATGAAATCACTGTGTTCCTTTTGGCCGTGAAAACGTAAAATTATGATATCAAAAAAAAACTTGATTTTTTCTCACCTTCCTTAGCAAAACATAGGTTTTTTTTATCAAATAGAATATTTAAAAAAAAAATTATCTCTTTCCGACTTAACTGTTTTCATACCGGGACCCATTATTATTATTTTTACATAATATTAACTAATAATTTACATTACAATATTATCTATGTGTAAAAATATGTTGAAAATAAACTTGATTCATCAGCATCACTATGAATAAATTCATTGAAGGAGTCCTTGACATTGAATATTTTAAATTAATACACTCTCATACTTTATAAAAATACACAAGTCACTCTGGTGTATTTTTATAAAGTTGCCCAATTATTAATATTTTTTGAGTTTTGATTTCTATTAACATAATCAATAAATATTTCACATTTGCAATCAAATAATCATATTATGTGAATGGTCATTCGAAAGCATTACCAAAGCCAGGTGCCCTGCTTTGTTAAGTGACAATTTAAAAAAAAAAAACTTTTATTTATTGAATTAGTTTATACCACGTCAGTTTATAAACTAATATGCATAGGATAAAATTTCATTTAATAAAATTATGTTTTTACAGTAAGCATTAACATCTTTTCTTTGAGCGTTTAACCAGCCAGCGGCCGAAAATCCACATTTCGTCGAAAGTTGTTCTTACGATCGTGCAGGGCGGTTACAATGAGAAAGATTAATTATTCTCCGTACCAGCTTTTTAAAATTATAACTCAATATCGATTTTATTTCATTCCAAATTTGCTTTATTTTATACCTACATCCAAAAATGCTGAAAGGCGTGATGATGAAACTATTAAAATAATGTGCTTTTTGTAATTATTTTTTACTATTAGTATTTATCATTTTTCAATAATGTCGAAGTTAAATAAGAATGTTAAAAAAATCTGAAATATATTAGTTTATAAGTCCGCAAATAAATACACAAACGGACCAATTTTCGTACGAATATATTTTTTAATGATTTTATTTAAACTGAAATTAATATTCGAAAACATGCGATATCCAGAAAACGTATTGATTTATTTTACTGCATGATTATATGATTTGAAATGGGTGTGGTATAATTCAAAATCTTTTTTGAAAATTTAACTAACCTGCCAACGACCTATGGTATAACCTTATTATACTAGAAATTAACATTTTTTCTCAAAATTTAAAACATGCGAATGCTAGATAAAAGAACAATCTTTCGAAATCCATTTATAATTTTTTGTGGAAAAGAGTCAATACGTCTTAAATCTGATTTAAAAATGACATATTTCTGGTTTTCTCTGGTAATACCCTCTTAAATTTTTTATTTTTATTTATTTATTTATAAGAATATTGTACACTGCATAGTTTTTTTGTGGTGTTTCATCCGCCATGCTAGGGATATCCCTGTGTTATGGCGGGTGAAGTTTACAGATTTGAAATTATACATTTGTAATGGTTGATAAATAAAATTAGAAGTTGTACAGATTAAATTAAATTGCAATTTTTTTTTAATAATAATAATTAATTAATTAATAATAATGAATAATTTACAGATTTGAAATTATACATTTGTAATGGTTGATAAATAAAATTAGAAGTTGTACAGATTAAATTAAATTGCAATTTTTTTTTAATAATAATAATTAATTAATTAATAATAATTAATAATAATTAATATAATAATAAATAATAATTAATTAATTAATAATAATAATAATTAATAATAATAATAATTCTCGGACTATAAAAATATTACCATTTGTTATTTCGGCCACTGGCATAATACCTAGGAATCTGATTCAAAATTTAAGCATATTAGATTTGTCAAAGAATTTGTATATAAAAATGCAAAAAGCAGTAATTTTAAATACATGTAGGATTACAAAAGATTTTTTAAATATTTATATTGAGGGATCAGTAGGATTTATAGGTTCAATTAGAAATGCCACAGAGCCGAACCCTCTGATATGAAAATATCTGGAGTCGGTGAATTATATTCCCATTTGGTCTCTAGTAGGTTGACATGTTGTTCTTGTATTGTTTTGTATTTATAATACTTATATAGTGCAATTGCATAACGTGGATTCACTAGATGATCATTTGGGGAAGTGTATGAAAGGGTTTAGTTTTTCCTTCTTTTTTTTTTTTTTTTTTTGGGGGAAAATTTAACCCGGACATTTAAATCTGGTGAATAATAATAATAATTATGATAATTATGATAATAACAAAAATTAGTAATAATATTGTAATAATAAGTTGATAATAATACATATTATAAGAAATAGTAATTTAATTATTTGTTAAATTAAGGAATTAAGGAACACCGTTTCTAATCATCATTTCTAGTTGTAAGGATCCATTGTGATAAATGTTTTTTAAAGGTGAGCGGTTGGGTTTCGGTTTTTAAGTTCTCAGGGAGAAGGTTAAATATTTTAGGAGCTAGGTATATGAAATGTCTTCGAGCTGACGTGGTATGTAGTGTCGGTACATTGTAGTGTCGGTTGGTTATTGTTCTGGTCGTGTAATTATGATGTAAGAGAGTTTTTTCTTATATTAGAACATGAAATGCGTTAAAGTAAATTTTAGATGGAGTTGCCGTATGTTTAGAACATTATATTCAGTGAAGAGTCGAGTGGAGGGGTATCTTGTCGGTCGCTTGTTGATAACACGAATTATCGTTTTTTGAGCTTTTTGTAGGGGATCAATAAATTTATGAGCACAGCCGCCCCAAATTATGATGCCATATACTAATAGGGATTGGCAGAGAGCATAGTAAACTCTTTTTAGTATTGTAGGAGTAATGATATTTCTTAGAGTTCGAAAAACATAGGAGAGCTTGCGAATTCGGGGGATTAGACTGGCTAAATGCTGATTCCAACGAAGATGATGATCAATTAGGACCCCCAGGTATTTTGTATGGGAAACTTTTTCCAAATTTGGGCAAGTACAGGAAGAGTAAGGTCTTGGACAAGAGTGGATTGTTATTTTCTGGTTGTTAGTAGGTTGGGTAGCAGCAGACAGACTAAAGGTTAAAAATTTTGTTTTACCAGCATTGAGGGTGAGGAGATTATCATTTAACCAATTCTTTACAAGGCCTATGTCATATTGAGCTATGTCGAAAGCTCCTTTCCAGTTTTTATGTCGAGCTATAAGCACAGTATCATCTGCAAAGGATATTAGTTTTCCGGTTATGGGTAGGTTACAGAGTTTATTGATGTATATTAGGAATAGAATTGGGCCTAGAACACTTCCTTGTGGGACTCCGAATTGTATTGGCAAAGGGTTACTTACGGCCACGTTATTAATTTTCACGGTTTGTGATCTACCAGTAAGGTATGAGGAGAACCAGTTAAAAGTTGAATCCCGGATGCCTATTTGAGAGAGTCTTTCCAGAAGTATAGGGTGGGAAACTGTGTCGAATGCTTTGGCTAAGTCTAAGAATATGGCTAGGCAAGAATCGCCTTCGTTCAGGCTATTTGTGATGTTCTCAGTCAGATCTAAGATTGCAGATTCTGTACTAATTTTTTTTTGGAAGCCAAACTGATTGGGCGAGAGAATCTTCTGGGTTTCCAAATGGGAGATAAGTCTACTTTTAACAATTTTTTCAATGATTTTTGATAAGACACTTAGCAAAGAAATGGGTCTGTAGTTTTCGATATTTGTTTTGTCGCCACTCTTATATATTGGGATAACCGTTGCATGTTTTAGTTGGATAGGGAAGGAGCCGCTATTGAAGCTTAGATTTACAATGTGTTTTAACGGTGTGGTAATAAAGTGAGCTATGTGTTTTAGAATACATTATTTCTTCCTTTGTTCTTCAGATTTTCAGACATTTCATAATACTCCTTTAGTCCATTATACATTAGGCAGTTCTGTGACTTTGATTTTCTCATGTGCGGCAATCTAACTCTATTTATGTTTCTAGTTTCGTAATTATGTATGTCTCCATTAAAAACAATTTTCTCCTTAGAATTCAGTTTTTTATAACTTTATTCGCAAAAATTAAATAGCAGTCTCCTTTTTATTGGAATCCAATTTAGCTCCTCTCTCATTTGATTAACCCTAGCGTACTTTCCTTACCCCAGTATACATCTCATAGCTCTGTTCTGTATTACTTCTAGCTTTTTCAAATTTACGTCATTCGCTAAATATAACATCATAGTAATCAAAATGTTGAGTAACTATAGTTTTAGAAGAGGGGCCGTTCAAGTATTTCGTAACGCACTTGGGGGGGGGGGATCTTGTGAAACGTTACTGTGCGTTACGAGGGGGGGGGGGAGGGGGGGGTTCGAACAATGCGTTACATAACATGTTTTACTTTATTTAGATAAAAAAAACTAGGGAATTAAAATCTTCCAAGTTGGCAACCCTTTTCGTTCTCGAAATATCTTATTTTATTTATTGCCGCAAACGCGATTAAAACAAGAAAAAGGGTATTTAAGCGACATTCCAGTACCTTGCGCAACTTAATTGTGACTTTCGGGTAAAAATTGTCACTTGGGCGTTACGTAACGTTTAGGGGGGGGGGGGGGGAACGGAAAAACGTTACGGCGCGTTACATGGGGGGGAGGGGGGGTCAAACGTCTTCAAAAATTGCGTTACGTAATACTTGAACGCCCCCAAAGAGCTGCAATCACTTTGTGGTTTGACATTTTAATAGATGTCATTGTACACAAACACTAAGCAAATTGATTGTAACGTTTACTCTTATTATTATTAATTCATCACTGTTTGAACCATATTCTAAATTTTTAAAAAACTACTGAGAATGACGGACTTCGCTTTCTGTCAATCCATAATCCAATATGGTATAATAGGATGGGGGGGCGCCTATAAAACTCACACACAATCTCCTTACATTGCGCAAAAAATAATAATTAAAATAATATTAGAAATCATTTTTACATCCATCTGAATTCATATTCAAAGAATTTTAAGTCAGAAAATTAAAAACTCTTTTCCTGAATCACTCAACCTTACAAGTTTAAAAAGAGGATATCCAAAACAAAACCGTACCTTTCAAAAACACAGCAAATCTCTTGCAAAAATACATGTTACCAATTCCGATTTGTAAAAAAACTTTGAGTCAACAAGACTACAAATACTTAGGAACAAATTTCTTCAATAAATTGCCAGAAGATATAAGATCCCTTAATGATAAATTCAAAGAATTCAAAACACAATAAAAAATATACTGAAAACCTTAACTTAAAAAAAAAAAACAAAAACAAATAACTACTTAAATTTAAAAAAAAACATTTCTCTTTTTCTTTATGTAAAATAAATTTAAAAAACTACAGAATGAAAACAGCAGTAAAAGACAAAAAATTCTAAATAACTTATCAAATAATAGATACCTCCTCCCATACACAAGCATTTGCTTATTATGGAAAAACATATTATAATAATAATTAAAAAATAAATAAATCAGTAAACAGAGTAACTACCCAGTTAGACTCGAGAATAATTCTCCACTAACCGGGAATCGAAATTACTTAATTAAGATTGTTATGTACTTTTTTATTATACGATATTGTATCTTTTATTACTCAAATATAAAAAACAAAAATAAAAATCACGGCTTCCGTGGTTGAGGGGTGCGACTCTTGACTCGCAATTCGAAGGTAGCGCGATCGAACCCCGGCGTGCGCAAATAATTTTTATTTGATTAATTTAATTTCACAATTAATTCATTAAAAATAATATTATATATGCTCGTAGGATAATATGCTGCACGTTACAGAGTGGACGATGCTCTTAGTATAGCCCTGGTGTAAGACCAACATTCAGAATATCCGCTAGCTTACGGCCGGAACTTGATGAAAAAGAGACAATCATAGACATGATGTGATTCGTAGCCTCCCCACTCTTGTCTACTTTACTTTTCTGAATGTTTCACATCTACCGCTTGTAAATTGCACACCCTTTTTTAATTTTGCGTCTTTTTCTGTTTAATATTTCGTTAATATAATTTTATTTTTTTAATATTTGTAAAGCCAAAAATTGTTTATTTTTAAGCGTCACCTTCAAAACATTATAAAACATCATTTTTAAAAACTTTGAAAAGCTTAACTGCTGACATTTAAACATCTAACCAAACAATTAAAAATAATATCGTTTAAGTATTAAATATGAAAACCATTAACTTATTATTAAAAAAAAATTGCATTTGTATTATTTTTTATCCTTAATGCCAAATATTCACGGTCAAATAACACAAATTAAGTTTTATTATAACATCAGTTCATCGACACGGCGGCAAATCATCAAGTGACATAACACTCATTACGAAATTAGCCTTCACTCATGTGATGATTCATGATCGAGTAGGTAGTATTAGCTCGACAACCAATGTGTGAATTGTCCGATATCAACTTTAACTTATATAATACCCTAATTTATATGCTAATAAACCGTCGTCGGGTTTTACATTGTAAAGGTAAAAATTCAGGGTCATTGAATATCACTATTTCGAACACGTCGAAAGAACACCAGAAGAATATTAATGCATTTTTAAAATGATGTCATTTTTACATTAGCGAAAACATATTTTAAAAATACCCATTGACCACAGCCTCCGTAGTTGAGGGCTAAGGCTCTCGACTAGCAATCCGAAGGTATCGGGTTCAAATTCCGGCGTGCTCAAACACATTTTATTTTTAATTAGTGTTTTTTCACAATTTATTAATAAATTAAAAATAATAAATGAGGATGTGAACCCTGATGTAAGACAACCATTCGAATTTGAAAAGTTGCTTAAAATGACTTTAGCCGTGTTTGGTGACGAGCTCAGAATATCTAAGTACTTCCCCACCAAAGATATTCAAATACTAAAGAGATATGCTATGGTGTCCGCGAAACTGTCGGCGGACTACGCCCTAATTAGAGTAGTTTGCATACAAAAATAATTTGTTCATTTCGTTGATTTTTTGAATATATGCATTAGTATTGGTTAACAATATTATTTGAATGCGGAAAGAATTCGTTCATTTAGTTTAACGTTCGTTTGGTTTATTCGTTAATTAATCGTTCATTTAGTTTATTTGTTAATTGGTAAACAATATCGGCGATACCCGGAAGCGCAGTCCCACATAGTAAAAACTGCGGATAGCACATCTACTTATATTTCAATATCTTTGTTCCCCACCTTCCTCTTCCCCATCTTCTTTCCCACCCCACTACCTTCAGCCTCACAACATACCCCACTTGGTGGGAATGCCGTAGTCTCACTGGTTTCAGATGGGAGCAGTTAGGACTCGTGTGAGGTATTTACACTTACAAAAAAAAATTGCATAATCTCTTATTTACGACCCTCCATTTCAAATTTTCACTATTTTTTAAAAAATTAAGCTCCACACGTGGCTTTGAGGAAAATAATTCCCCTCAGGGCCTATGTTGTCTTTTTAAGAAAGGGAGGAGAGGATGTTCCGGGAAGGAAAGGGCTGTGAGAAATTTGTAGGAATCTGGTGTCAGGGTGTCCAGTTTTTTTTTTTTTTTTCCAATTTTTGCAAAAGTAAATATTTTCGCTTACAGTTTTTATTTATAGTCATTTTTTGAAGTGTGTTTATTCAGTTTTTAATTTTACAATATTTTATCTTACAAATCTTACAAAAACTGTTCAATCAGTTTGATTGTAAGAAATCTCTCATTTTTCCTGTTTAATGAATCCCGCATACTTAAGTTTTACGTATTAATTACTTAAAAGTAAAATACTTAATACTAAAATACTAATTATTATAAAATACTTATTATTATATGTTTATGAACGTAACGCATGATTGTAATTTCTAGGTACTTGTACACAATATTATTCTAGGTATTTGATCAATATTCGATTTAGGTATTTGTATACATAATTATTTGATTTCATGTTCTTCGGACGTAGAATGATTTAAATTCAAATTAATAAATAACGTTGTATTAACCACTTAATTATTTACAAAAACCGACATGTTTCGTCAGCAAAGCTGACTTCCTCAGGGTTTTAATAGAGAAAAATAATAGACATAAACAATAATAAAATTTGAAAGAAAATAATGTATAAGGAACGAGGGGCAATATAGAACAATTAAAAATTTAAAAGGGGAATAGATTTAATAATGGGTCATTTAAAAAAAGTTATTTGGTTTTTGTAAATAATTAAGTGGTTAATACAACGTAATTTATTAATTTGAATTTAAATTGTTACCACAAAATAATTTTGCACTATTATAAGAAGAGAATGATTTAACTTTAGTTTTAATTTTTTAATGAGATGTCTCACTTTTAATATACCTATGCGTTAAATATTTCCGGAATTTTAGCATTTTTGTTCTATCACCGTATACATTTTGAGATATATTAATAATAAACATTTGTGCTTCTCTATGTACGATAGTTGTAGTTTACGGGTTTTTTTTTTAATTCTGTCTTCCAGAATTCATCTAGCGTTAATTGGTAATCTACCTTACTATGTATAGAGAGCACATTACACAAGGAGAACATTTTTTTATAATCGCCTTCACATAATTGAACTTTTTTTTTGCCTGATATCAATTTTATCAAAGGGATTTCTAATTGTCCTATTTTATTTAAGTACGTTTTGTATTAGTGAGCTCGCTCTAACATTAATATTAACATATATCCCTTTCAAACAACTTTTTTGGACTCTTGTTACGGAGTTTCAACCACAACAGATATAAGTGTGTCGCGGGAGTGGCTGTGTTTCGATGATGGGGACGAAATAATGGGGACCCAACATCTACGTCATAATATTTGTCGCGTTAAATTGTTATAAGAAACATGTGACGTTTTTCATCTTAAAAATACCAAGTTAAACGCAAAAAAAAGACTTGGGAAATTCCACGCCACTGCTGCTAACTCAACAAAGCTACATAGTGGCATGTCTCTTGACTCTATAAGCTAAGCATCCTACTCCTTTGTGTACCAATGATCATATCAATATTTATCTATAAAGTAAGTGTTGCATAAATTAAATAGTAAGGTAGTAATCATCACTCGACCAGAAGTGAAGATATCTCCGTTGATAGACCCTACGTGCCGGCCAACAGATCCAAAGGTCAAAAACCTGAAGAAAGCTGTTAGAATATCTTTGACAAATAATGTTAACCTTGACCTATGCCTGTTAACAACACTTTTGCCTATTGCCTTTTATTGAAATGAACCGTTGAACGGTTAAACCAAAGATATTGGAATATAAGTAGATGTGCTATCTGCTGTTTTTACTATGTGGGTCTGCGCTTCCGGGTGTCGCCGATATTGTTTACCAATTAACAAATAAACTAAAAGAACAAATAATTAACGAATAAACCAAACGAACGTTAAACTAAATGAACGAATTCTTTCCTTATTCAAAATATATTGTTAACCAATATTACTGCACATTTTCAAAAAATCAACGAAATGAACAAATTCTTTTTGTATGAAAACTACGCTAATTAGCGCGTAGTCCGGCGACAGTTGCGCGGACACCATAGCATTTCTTTCTGTATTTGAATATCTTTGGGTTAAACTAACGGTAATCTTGTAAGAAATGTAAGATAAACATCCTGACCTTGTTAAAGTAATAACTTTTTCTAGTAAATGTGGCTTTCTGATGTTTAACTCATCCTTGACATTAGAAGCCCAAAATTTTGGCCGAAATTTGAACATTTGGGTACTAATTGATTTTTGAAAGATAAAGCAAAAATAGTTGTTTTAGTAGGCATCAATCCATTTCTAACCCATAAAAATCACGGAATGTAACTTGACTTGCAAAGATGAAAACTAAAACGAATATTTCTACAGAATGATAAAATATTTGCTGCGTATGTATTTCATATCTATATACCTACCGATATAAGGGAGAATGTCCTTGTGTGCGTTTGTTTTTCAAACAAATCTGAATTTGGGAGGCGGGAATGGGTACCGCCGCACCGGGAACCTTTATTGGATAACCAACACCTCTGCCATAGGTCACTCCGAGTGGTTCGCTACGTTTGGTGATTTAGCAGGGGTGCCCGGGTTCATGGGGTGAGGTTTGTCTAGGTCTTGGGGGCGGATGACCAGGACACACTGAACCCCAGATTCCTACCCACCCCCTTTTCCTTCCCAGAACTCTCCTCTCCTTCCTTTCCTGAAAAAACCCTCTACACAGCATTCCCAAAGATGACATAGGCCCTGAGGGAAATTAGTTTCCTCAGGGCCTTCTGTGTGGAGCTCATGTAGAAAAAAAATAATAATAATGTTCCAAGACTGATGAAATTTTGTACACTTAACCTTCAAAATAAAGGAAGGCCCACACGAAATTTAAAAAAAACACCCCCCTTTTCATCCCACTCATTAAGAGCGTTTAACCAGCCAGCGGACGAAAATCCACATTTCGTCGAAAGTTGTTCTTACGATCGTGAAGGGCGGTTACAATGAGAAAGAGTAATTATTCTCCGTACCAGTTTTTTAAATTATAACTCAATGTCGAATTTATTTCAATCCAAATTAGCTTTAATTTATACCTTCATCCAAAAATGCTGAAAGGCGTGATGATAAAACTATTAAAATAATGTACTTTTTGTAATTATTTTTTGATTATAAGTATTTATCATTTTTCAATATTGTCTAAATTTAATAAGAATGTTAGAAAAATCTGAAATATATTAGTTTGTAAGTGCGCAAATAAATACACAAATGCACCAATTTTCGTCAAGAAACACATTTACGTACATATTTTTTAATGATTTTATTGAAACTAAAATTAAAATTCTAAAACATGCGTTTGCTAGATAATGTATTGATTTATTTTACTGCATGATTATATTATTTGAAATGGGTGTGGTATAATACAAAATCTTTTTTGAAAATTTAACAAATCTGCCAACGACCTATGGAATAACCTTATTATTTTATTATACTAAAAATTTTAAAAATTTCTCAAAATTTATTACATGGGAATGCTAGATAAAAGAACAATCTTTCGAAATCCATTTATAATTTTTTGTGGAAAAGAGTCAATGCGTCTAAAATCTGATTTGAAAATGACATATTTCTGGTTTTCTCTGGTAATGCCCTCTTAAAGCATTCATTTATGATGAAATTTTGATCACTTCCTGACTTTCAAATTCCAGGAAAATTACCGTCTACATCTGATTTCAAAAACTCTTTGTAAAGCCCTGACAACGGCGGAGTCTTCGGCTAGTAAATGATACAAGTAATCGTCTGGTAAAACATATTACGCTTAGGTTCTTTATCACTTCTCTGGAATTGTAAAGATTATTTTCATAATTTTGATAATAGTCATGACACTAACGGATACATCAATTCCAACTTTTAAAATGTCACTCACTTACGCACAGAGAAATAATATCTTTTAATTTTATACGTCTATACTTATTATCAGTCTTTTTTTTTTCATTGTATAAAAGTAACATACAATGGGAATTTATACCCGCTAAGCTACAGCAAGTAGCTTGTCAGCAGGAGATTAGTTCCACAAATTAGTTAAAACAATACATGAAATAATAAACATAACCCATAAACATATTTTTATATATACAGGGTGTTAAAGGACGTACTTGACTTACTTTAACCAGGGATTCCTGACATTATTTGGAGTAAAAAATGTAAATGAAATTTGGTCTCCGGTGACTATTTTTGACGACTATTTTTTTTTTCAAAATTTTTTTCTTCAAAATCAAACAACAAAAAAATTCTTCAATCAAAAAGTCACTGATCACTCAGCCGGTGTCCGACGAACCCCTTACCCCGCCTCCAACTGTTCAACAACTACCATTTTTTATGTTTTTGTAGAAAAAAAAAAAAAAACATCAAAAATGTCACCGGAGACCAAAATTTTATTTACATTTTTTACACCAAATAATGTCAGGAATCATTGGCTAAAGTAAGTCAAGTACGTCCCTTAACACCCTGTATATACACTAAATATTGTGATAATGTGATATGCAATGTTGATAATTATTATTCAGAGACTTTTATGGTGAAAAAATGTAGATTAAGATTTTTTTTTTAAATATCGTTAGACAGTTGAGTATATAACTAATCATTAATAACATAATTGCAAATTAGTACATGGTGAGAGTGAGCACAATATAATCTTAATACATAAGGTTACTCCCTAATAGCCATGTTTTTAACATCAGTGAGAATTTCGTTGTGGAGCAATTTTCTTTAAATTCGTATGGCAATTTGTTAAATATAAATGGTATAGTATATTCAAGTGTTCTTTGACCATATTTGTTTTGAAACACAGGTACTTTCATTCCTTTATTTTGTATGAGACGAGTATTGTGTGCATTATCCACCATTGTTTTATATGGACTGCCGGATATATGCTGCAATACAAATTTTTGCCACAATAGCACGTACAGGTAATACATTGATTGATTTATATACGATACATTAGTAAGTAACAATCTCGTCTTTTTGGTTAAAAACGGTTCTGCTAACTAGCAATTTTATCATGGCGTTGTACATTTGAATCATTTGTACAAGTTTTGTTGGTTTTACATGATTGACCCCAAGAAGTTAACCCTTAGCAGAATAATTGTTCTCTTTTCTTATCATAATCAAACAAAGTATCACATATCAGTAGTTGTTTTAGGTTTAGTTACGAAGGAGATACGCAACATTCACTTAAATACATTTTTAGAAAAATAAGCTTACGTTTATTGCGCAACTGTATCATAAAAATAACGCACAATTTAGTCAGAAAAAATATAAAGATATTCAAGGATTCGAGGAAACGAGAAACAATTTCAAATCTGACAGATTGCACGTCAATTCAGATGCTGTATCAATTGGGTTTTATGTGATGTCACATAAATTTTATTTATTCAGGACTCGTCCTCATCGCACGTCCGCTTCTAAATCAATAAAATATTATAAAACGAGTCAACATGTATGCTAATTTTATAAATTATTTGCTTTTCGATCTTCTTGGTTGTGCGATATTATGTCCAGTATTTAAATAACGTCTTCGAAATAACAAGTTTTTTTGTATTTTTAAGGCGATCATATTTTCGGCACACCTATTATATTTTTATGTATAATCTATTGGGTAAAAATATTTTCTGACGATCGCGACGTGGAATTGTAATATTTTTCAATAAAATAATTAACTGGCATAAGTGGAAATATTCCGCTCTAAGACATCAGAACCCATATCTTATATCTTTTTGGCAAATCAAATTTCAGCACACCTGGCAGTTCACTCCATTTTTTTTCTATTAATTGTGAATTCGGCGATGAATCCAATAACATTTCACAAAATCAATAAAAAAATGTTTTTTTTATTACATTAATAACATCAACCAGTTTTCCGCAGTTACAAAATAATTATTGTCATCTTGAATTCATTAAGATATGTAACTAATTTTGGAAAAATCTGTCATTTTAAATGGCAAAGGACCCCTACTATTATTGTAGGCAGCCTCATATTTTTTGAATTATCTACTATTACCAGCTCTATATCGTTCTGTTTATTTTAAGTCACTGTTCTATAAACATATGTAAATTTGTCTACTCTCACTTACTGTATTTGTTGCTTTAGTTTGTCCTAATCTGACTTAGTACGAGACCTTTGTAACCCTGATACATGCGTAGTCTTCAAATGGTTGATTATAATGTTAAAAATATGCATTATATTCTGTAAGAAGCAATAAATAAATAAAATCTATTGTCTCTATATTTAAAGGTAATATTCCTAGCTAATATTGTGTATTTCTTCTTTGCAGTCCTTCTTCTTCTTGGTCGCCATGGTGGCAGTCCTCAACATGGAGGTTGCAGATTCAAAGCCTTTCCTGTTCCCCTTCAACTACCGCTTCAATATCACCATCCCCCGCATCTTCCCCATCTTCCGCTTCCCTGTCTTCCACTACACACCTGGCACCATCCGCTACCAAAAAGTGGTGGCCCCACTCTCGTACCCTGTGGTATACAATATCCCAGCCGAGCCAGCACCAACCTATGTCTACAAGCCAGTCTACAAGAAAGTTCTGACTCATTATGAAGCTGAGAAGGTGCAACCAGCCACTGAAGTCCATGAAAGCCATCATGACTCCAACGAAGATCATTCTGGAACATCAGATCACACTGCTCATACGGACAAAACTGATTACTCTCAAAATACCGTTGTCGCGAGCGTAGAGAAAACTGGTTATGTGTATTGATTATGTTATGTGAATTATGTTATGGTTTATTTCAAATAAGGTGTTAATACTATGTATTAAATAAATACGAAAATACGTACTATATTTTTTTCAATTCAATACCTGCTTTCCCACGTGAAATCTTCTGATGAAGTATAATTTGTTTATTTAAATAAAAAAATAAAAAACAATCAATATATCCAATTTTGAAACCTTGGAATTCCATTAGATATGACTTTTGATGCATTAAAACACCTTTATAATAACTTTTATTCAAAAGTGAAAGAATGATGTATGAAAAAATCGCAACTGCTAAACTAATAAACCTACATAAACATTAAATAAATGAAAAAAAAAATAATTATTCGCTTGTTGTAAAGCACGTGTCTCTTTTTTTGAAATTCAAATGTTTTTTTGAAGAGACCAGACTGCTCCCAACCGCCTGGAGCCAGTGAGACAAAGGCTACGGTTCACTGGAGAGCCTTTCCCCTCGACCACGGAGGCCGTCTACAGTAATTTCAAGCAACGTTTCAATTGCGAATGGTGGTCTTATCCAGGGCGGTACTTATAGTATATCCCATACGCTGATTTAAATAAAATAAATCGGTACTGCGCGTTTTCATCCCGCGACAAGATATCCTCCGACAAAATATCCCTCGACATAATATCCCAAGGACAAAATATCCTGCCGATAAAACATCCCCCGTCAAGGAAGGAAGGAGAAAGAGCAAGGAACTTAAAGTATCGATTTAAATTTTAAATTTGGCGCCGAAAGGTTTTGTTGTAGGTTAGGTTCGGTTGGGTTGGGTTAGGTTAGGTTAGGATAGGATATTTTGTCGGGGATATTTTGTCGGGGGATGTTTTGTCCGTAGGATATTTTGTCGGGGGATGTTTTGTCCGAAGGATATTTTGTCAGGGATATTTTGTCGGGGGATGTTTTGTCCGTAGGATATTTTGTCGGGGGATGTTTTGTCCGAAGGATATTTTGTCGGGGATATTTTGTCGGGGGATGTTTTGTCCGTAGTATATTTTGTCGGGGGATGTTTTGTCCGTAGGATATTTTGTCGGGGGATGTTTTGTCCGAAGGATATTTGGTCGGGGATATTTTGGCGGGGGATGTTTTGTCCGTAGTATATATTGTCGGGGGATGTTTTGTCCGTAGGATATTTTGTCGGGGATATTTTGTCGGGGGATGTTTTGTCCGTAGGATATTTTGTCGGGGGATGTTTTGTCCGTAGTATATATTGTCGGGGGATGTTTTGTCCGTAGGATATTTTGTCGGGGATATTTTGTCGGGGATATTTTGTCGGGGGATGTTTTGTCCGTAGGATATTTTGTCGGGGGATGTTTTGTCCGTAGTATATTTTGTCGGGGGATGTTTTGTCCGAAGGATATTTTGTCGGGGATATTTTGTCGGGGGATATTTTGTCCGTAGGATATTTTGTCAGGGGATGTTTTGTCCGTAGGATATTTTGTCGGGGATATGTTGTCGGGGGATATTTTGTCGCGGGATTAAAAGTCGTGGAACCAAATAAATCAGTAAAATTAGATATGAAAATTAAAAATTACACATTTCAACCATCATTATGACAAGTGCACGTTCTATGTAACAAAAGTGATTACAATAAAATAAATTATTCATTACTACGATAAAACCGAGACGAAAATTGTTCAGCACTCCTGCCATTAAATTTGGAATGGAAATGAAGTAGAAAAAAGCTCTAAAGTTGTAAATCAAAAGCAAATACGTTCCGTGCGGATCTTGATTGCTTTCGGCAAATTTATTCGCACCTAAATAAAAGATGAACTGATTGCCTGAAGAAAGTCCATTTCTCCACTGAATGTTTCCACGTAAATTCTAAACCTGGCAACCTTTTAACCTTCCAATGTTATTATAACCTACCTATCAAATCAATACATTCATTTATCTTGTACGTACTACTCGTATATTTAATAGGATATAACTATATTTAATAACATGCAAATGCATTTAAAAAACTAATCAAATTGCACCAATGAATTTTAAAAGATTTCTGAAAAAAAAATGGTTAACGGAACAAGATTTTCTTATTTTGATGTTGTTTGTAAGCACCTACGCATTAGTATCCATTGATTGTACACATCTAATTTTGTGTATAAATATGCCTGTGAGTGGGTTTAAGTTTGTTGTGTGCCATTGAGTGTGTGTATGCCTGTGATTATGTTGCCTGTGTTATATCTATCTGTCTATGTCCGGGTTTCCCAACCTTTATTTCGCCGAGCCTCCCCGAACCAAAAAAAAAAATTTCATGCCCCCCTTAATTAAGTTTCAACAAAAATAAGAAACACATTTTTTTATGTTAACTAAATTATTAATTTGAATTTCAAATAGGTACAATATAGATACAATATATTTATTTATTATGGATCTTTAATAGACGAGTAGGTACACTTTTAATCATTAATAACTTTTACATTTCTTAGTTTTACATATAAATCTATTATTATTTTTTATTTATTTAAATTATATTTTTATAATTAGATAATTTCTAACAGTGGCGGCGTAAGGGGGGGGCGGAGGGGGCGGTCCGCCCCGGGTACCAAGCACCGAGGGGTGACAACGACAACTCACTCGGACAGCCAAAGAATGCACAAAATCTTCCTCTATAAAGACATCAATAAATCACTACCTACATACTCTTGTACCTAGCTTCCTGCATAGATACTAGTACATATTTTGAAAAGCATCGCAACTATATTTTCTTTTTTTTTTCGAATGAATTTCTAATTCCCTAAAGAATGAATTCATGTTGCATTCATTCCCTAAGATTACATAGTCCCCGAGGAAAATAATTTCCCTCTGGGCATATGTCATCTTTGGGGATGCTGTGTGGAGGGTTTTTTTAAGGAAAGGGAGGATAGGAGAGTTCTGGGAAGGAAAGGGGTTTAAGGGGTAGGTAGGGATTTGGGGTTCAGTGTGTCCTGGTCAACCGCCTCCAAGACCTAGTCAAACCTCACCCCATCAAACTTAGCACCCCTGCTAAATCACAAAAAGTAGCGAACCACTTGGGGTGACCTATGGCAGAGGTTTCGGTTATCCAATAAAGGTTCCCGGGGCGGAGGTACCCATTCCCGCCTCCCAAATCGTCTGATCTTATACCGCGCGTACCTAATATCGAGCGCGGTGTGAAATACTAATGAAAAATATAGGCGTGTCCTTTAAACGATTATCAAAGATAATATGGAGTGCTCATCTCGACGCTTTTAAATCACTGGAGAATAATTTTGAGATGGTTGTATCAACACTCGAAGAGATGTGTAATCCCAACACAGCAAAGAAAACGTCGATGCAAGAGAAGCAGCGTCAATACTCATACCAGCTTAGTGTGACTTCGGTTTTCTATGCTATCTTTCCTTTTGGTTTGAAGTCCTAGAAGAAGCTAATCAGCCAAAAAAGTGTATATAAAAATATGGACTAACATTGGAAAAGTGTGTAATAAAAATTAAAGCTGAGTCTAGTTTTTGCACTGATAATTCGTGGTGGAATTCCATTGTATTAGAATTTGAAATTAAAACACTTTTGTACTTTCTTCCACTAATTTATATTTCACCAGGACCGGTTTCATCCTATTACGGACATTTTCAGACTGGTAGTTGAATTTCAACTACCAGTCTGAAAATGTTAAAAACTCTAAAATTAAAGCTGTTAAAAATTTTCTTCAAATTCAACGTAACCAAATAATGGAAAAGGCTGTTTGCTACGCAATAAAAAAATGTGAGGAAGACATTTTGATTGAAGGAAAAAGAGAAAGGAGGATAAAACGTATGCTTGCTGAAATGGCCCGAGATGCTGGACTTACATTACCAAAGAAGCTGCAGAAAGCAATGTTAGAATGTCACGATAGATTTTATGACGATTTAAACCATCGTTACAGGGCAACGGATTTTATATATTATGTTATTCAGCCTAAAACATCGGTAACATCACCAGAAGAAATGAAATGGTTCCAAATGGAAAGTAAAAATCTGCTAGATAGCTAATAATATGATTACACTGAGCGAGTTCACTAGCAGGTAGTGAATACGCCGGCTAGTAGCTTGTAAACTCGCTCAATGTAATCGAGGCTTGAGGTTTTTTTTAACAATATGTGTTTTGGTGGCTGCGTGTGAAAGAAGCTTTTCAAAGTTAAAATTATTAAAATCGTACTTTAGGTCCACAATGAGCCAAGCGCGACTAACCAATCTTTCGATTTTATCAACTGAAAGATACAGGTAATAAATTAGTAAAATTAAGTCTCGTAAGCATGTTTAGTATTTGGTGTTTTATTTCAAGTAGGGGGTGCTCAATAAAAAACCGCCCCAGGTGCCAATCTACCCTACGCTGCCACTGATGTCTAACAACTTTCAAAGTAATTGAGTGAAAGATAGATTCAAGCGGGAAAGTGGGGCGGGGGTGCGCATCACACGTCGTGTTGTGACTTTTCAATTTGAAACAGTTAATTTACCTACGCGTTAAATAGATTTTTTTCAGAAATGCGAACGTACTTATTATGCCCCCCCTGACATCTCTCTACGCCCTCCTAGGGGGGCGTGCCCCCCTGGTTGGGAAGTCCTGGTCTATGTATTTCACGTGTTTTATTGCAGTCACTTGAAATATTATTCTTCTTGTATCTATTTTATATTTTGTATTTAAGTATGTTGTGTGCCATTGAATGTGTTTATGCCTTTGTGCGTGACTGTGATTATGTTACCTGTGTTATATCCATATGTCTATATATTTCACGACTTTCGCTGCAGTCACTTGAAATGTTATTCTTCTAAATAAATGAAACAATTTGACTGTGTTTGAACCACTTTTATATTTGAGTAAATCCGACCGGTTTCAGAAAGACCGTTCCTTCTTCAGGACAAATGTACACTGAAGAACGACCATTACGTACGTACGTTGTACGACCGTTCCTTCTTCAGTGTACATTTGTCCTGAAGAAGGAACGGTCGTACTGAAACCGGTCGGATTTACTCAAATATAAAAGTGGTTCAAACAAAGTTAAATTATTTTCAATTCAATGATAATATCTTTAAACAAAAAGATGGCGTGGCAATGGGTGCTAGTACCAGCCCCTTGGTCGCTGATATATTTATAAATAATTTGGACAATAAGATTTTTAATAGCTGTGCATTATTACTAAAATAGGTTCATTGTTGGAAGAGATATGTGGATGATGTGTTCTGTGTTTGGACAGGTACATTGAGACAACTTAATATTTTTCTTAATTTCTTAAACAAACTCCGTAAAAACATAAAATTTACTGTAGAGATTGGGCAAAATTCGAGTATAAACTTTTTGGATTTAAATATTTCAATAATGAATAATAAATTTGAATTTAGCATTTTTCGTAAAGATACATACACAGACATTGTAATCCACAACACTTCAAATCATCCAATTTCTCAAAAAATGTCAGCTTTCCATTCTATGATTCATAGATTAGTCAATGTACCCCTATCTCCCAATAATTTTTCAATAGAACTCAATGTTATTAAACGATTTGCCATTAATAATGGATACAACACCAATTTAATTGAAAACATTCTCAATAAAAAATATAAGAATAAATTCCTTAAATCATATATCTATCCTGTACAAAAGGATAAGGAAGGGAAAAAATGGAGGAAAATTATGTATTTCAATAATAAAATTTCTAATGCCTTGACAAAGAATGTACCAAATGAAATTCTTCCTGTATTTTATGCAAATAATAAACTTAAAAATTATATTGTAAATAATAAAGATAGAGATTCCAAAATGAAAAAATCTGGAATTTATAAATTGAAATGTAATGATTGTGATTTCTTTTATATAGGTAAAACTTCGAGAAACTTTGAAATAAGGATGTTGAGCATATGAAAGCTTTAAATAATAATAGTTTCTCGGAGTTTGCCAACCATTTAATAGAAACTAGTCATACCTTTAATTTTAACAGTGGAATAGAATTAATTCATTATAATGTCAATGGCATTCAGTTGGACAAATTAGAAATTTTAGAGATTAGAAAGAGTGTTAATGCAAATTTAAATATTATTAATAATCAAAAATTGTTTTTAAATGACCCATTATTAAATCTATTCCCCTTTTAAAATTTTTAAAATTTTAAAATTTTTTAATTGTTCTATATTGCCCCTCGTCCCTTAAACATCATTTTCTTTCTAATTTTATTATTGTTTATGTCGATTATTTTTCTCTATTACCTATATATATGTCTATTTTTAACATTAGTTCTGTCAAAACCCTGAAGAAGTCAGCTTTGCTGACGAAACATGTCGGTTTTATAAACAATAAAAGTGGTAAAAACGAAGTAATTCATTAATTTCAAAGTTAAATTGTTTCATTCATGTATAATGGATAACCACAAAGTTATAGCTACATTGAAAAGTATGTTATTCTTCTATATCTATTTTATATTGAGTGTATTTACGTATGTTGTGTACCGTTGAGTGTGTGTATGCCTGTGAGTATGTTTCCCATGTTATATCTATCTGTCTATGATTTTCATGTCTTTCATTGTGGTCACTTGAAATATTATTCTTCTACAAATATTTCTGTTTTCTATTTTGTGTTTATGAGTGTGTTTAAGTATGTTGTGAGCCATTGAGTGTGTGAATACATATGAGTATGTTGCGTGTGTTATATATAAATCTTTCTATTTACCATTACCTTTCAAGTGACCACTTGAAATGTTATTCTTCTTTACCTATTTTCTTTGTAGTTTCTCGTTATATGCTTTTGTGATATAATTAATATTACGAAATTGACCTGCTGACAAATTGCTTTGACAAAGTGCTAATAATGAAGATAAATAGAGATAAGTATTAATGAAAATCATTGATATTCTGATGGTCGAAAATAAACTTGTAATTAGTATTTAATGAAATGTACGAAGTGAAAATTTGGGAATAAATCAGAATAAAATAATTGGTGGTTTCACAAGTGCTGTTTTGTATGTTGTTTTACAAGAGTTTTAAAGCCAATTTCTAAAATTTCTCGGCAGCATTTTTGAGAAATACATTTTGAAATACGTTATGTATCAACCCAACGAACGGTAACCAGAATAACGAGACTTCTTCTATCAAATGTAAATATTTTATATCTCGAAATTGACCTGGGTTAAAAAGGGCAGGTTCAAATTTCTCAACATAAAACCATATGTTCCAACTCTGGGAATAAAATTGAAATATCCTCTGTCTCGAACTGTTTTAGATATATTTATATCAATTTAATAAATCTAGCCAAAATAGTCTCTGATTTGCGGGGAAGAAGTAAAGTACGACATTTTATGTTCGCTCCTTGCCATATTTCTGTCGCCATGTGGTCGCCATTAATCAAAATCGATGCTATATATATTCTGCAATATCCGGAATTGTATATTAGAATCGTGGAATAATATAAATGCGTAGGGTTGCCAATAACTAAAAAATGATAAGTTTTAAGGTAAAAACTAACTGTGGGTACTAACTAACTATGTACAGTTGAGCACGCAATTACAAAATGAATTTTGCGCTTTGTATACGAGTTCTATTAATATACTCATACCTCAAGCTTTTACAACATGGAGCATTGATTACTACACAAATTGTGCAGTTCCTCAGAGTTGTTTTGAGAAAAAAGTTATTTAAAAAATATTCATTATTTATTTAAACGTACTGCTAACCATTGGTGTGAAAAAAATATTTTTACTGAATTGTTTCAACCGTACCTAACATGCACGACGTACATTGTATGTGGAACAAAAAGTACATTATTAATTTGTTAAGATTAATAACAGTAACTGCGCATGTAGGTATCACTATGATAGAAAAAAATTTTGAACGGAAACGAAAGTAAAAAATTTATAATATGTATGTAGGTATTAATGAAAAAGAATTATTTCGATTTTGAGTGTGTCTGTCTGTCTTTTTATCTGAGTGTAATTCATTTTTTATTTTTTCCGTTTCAATGAATTCGGATTTGCTTTGAATTTAAGTATCGTTTTTTAAATTTCAACTGATTATGCTACAGCCGTACTCTCTCTGAATATCGTCTTATACCACAGTGGGAAGGATGTATCCATACTCCCGTCACTCTTAAACACAATGACCCCCAGATTCCGACCCACCCCTAATACCCTTTTCCTTCCCAGAACTTCCTCTCCTTCCTTTCCTAAAAAGACGCTCCACACCGCATCGCCAAAGGTGACATAGGCTCTGAGGGGAATTATTTTCTTCAGGGCCTCCTGTGTGAAGCTAATGTAAAAAAATAAATTAAACTTCGTAAGATAATTAGATTAAAAAAGTAAATATTTTCGAATAATAATAACATATGGTATTAACAACATTTTTCGAGGGCAACTCTTGTATAAAAAAGGCGGAGAAATGTTGGAAATAAAGTTTTCAAAAGTGAATTGTCTTATGTTCAAGAACAAAAAAAAACTAATAACGGTAGAAAATAATATGAGAGTAAAAAGAAAAGAAAAAAGACTGCACTAGGCACATCTAATCATTGAAGAAAAAGAAAATATTAGTAAATATAAATTAAACAAGAAACAGAACAAGAAACAGAACAAGACACAAAACAAAGTAATGGTCGCAACTGACACTCAACCAGGTCTCTTGTCTTACTGGGACACGGGGTTTTAAGAGGTAATACCACCGGTGCGAAATCTCGACGGTAGGTATTTTCAAAAATTATCGCTGTCGCACCGCGCTCGAAAAAGAACTAGCTCTCGATGTGTGGGTGACCACGTGAGTGTTTGGCTAGTACACCTTCTCGCCCCCTCTGCGTCTCTTGCCTACCGTCTTACGCCTCCACAGTCCACTCATGCTTGTAGCTTGTAGCCTCAGGTTTGGACAAGGCATGTTTCGACTTATTTAGGATGTACCGCTCTCCATAGACAGAAAGAGGGCGCATTATTTTTAAACGCACGAGGTTTACTATGCCGGTCATTTGTAACAATGTCTTCTGTTCACGCTTCGATCAAATACTCACACATCTATAGTAGCATCGCGTAGTAGATATGTGAGTGTGTGAAGCTCGTGTGTACGTTTTCGCGCGGTAATGCTGAGTCTTGTGTGTTTGTCGCCTTACCGGGTGTGACCAAGTAGGTGGCAAGAAATAAAATAAAACTCGAAAATAATAGAAAATGTCATGAGTAAACGCTGCAACTTTTCCTACAGTGTTTTGTTATAACCATGCACATGGCATCTTTTCAAAGATAGATTTTTTTATTTTTTTTATTTATTCATTGCATCGTTAATTATTAGGGAACGTACCTATACTACGTGATCTCTTCGGGGGGGGGGGGGGGGGTCTTCAAAATGTCACGCTTGGTACAAATGAGCGGCGGTTTGCTAAGGATTTTGGTCACCGGGGGGACGGGGGTTAAAAATTGCAAAAAATTGGTCACGTAGTATGGGTACGTTCCCTAACATAAGTTGAGGATTTTTCGACCACCATGCTAGGTACATGCCCGTGTTGTGGTGGTCAACAAGTATCAGATTGTTACAGGGTTTTGTTATAATATCTACTCTTCCAAATAAATCGCGTTGCAACATGAGCGCTTCAGACAGGTGGCTTCTTGCTGATTAGCGCATCTTCAATCGCGTCTTGACTTGAGCGTGTGTATAGACTGGTGTCTGCCTGCTAGAGTTCATTATTTCCTGCACCAAATAAGTCAAGTAGAGTCGGGACTTGAACGTAAGTATTCCTATATAATAGATGTCTTCTGCGCTCATCATTCATTTATATTGTTATACTACAAGTAAAGCATCACGCATGCTGTACCTATTGGTTAAGTAATTTGAAACAACAAAGTTGCGAGAATATCAGAGAGATAAATATAAGTTTTGTCCTGATCCCAATGTTTGTGGTTGTTTAGAGATCGATTTCACCATTAGCTGCATCACTCCAATATTTTGTCACGAATTACACAGTTAGGATATCGGTGAGTACCTACCTACTAAACTATTCATAAATTTATGATGAATGTCAGTGTGAAAAGTGTATACTTACCCCTCTATACAGGGTCTTACTAAAATATTTTATAATGTATGTAGATTACCGACATATTACGTATTATTTTACTAGAACTCTATGTAGGTTAGTAGTTTTAAAGTTTTCACTGTATTAGCGTTTATAAATATGCAGTCAAACCAACTAGATCGAATTATTATATATATATGATTATTCTCTATGATACATTAGTTATTATTGAAAATTAGTATTAACCTCTCAGACCTCGGGCCTGTTTTTCGAAAAGTAAAAATATTTCCACTTTCCAATAAATTCCAAATAACTTTAATATTTGCGAACGCATCCGAAAACTAAAAACCGCTTTTGAAAGATGATGAAATACGCTTTCAAATTGCATAATTCGAAATAAACATATAATTTTTTTTATTTTTATTAATAATAAAAAATGTTTAAAAATAGCCCACCTTACGTTTTTTCTAATTAAAATTACGACAACAAAAAGATAAAAGCACGTACATATTTTATTAGACAATTAAATCTAAATGGATTTATTGTGTTGTGTGTATTATACGTGTGAGTTGACATGTTTGTAAAAAATAATGTTTAAAACGTTAGATATATCGCTTGCTGAGGTTTGATTTGTACTCCTGTATTTTTGAGTTTTTTTAAGCAGTAAACACAAAAAAGGATGTGTTAGTTCGTTCAAAATTCAACCAAAAATGTTGGTCTTTTACCTATAGATAGATTAACCTACATATTTTTTTAAATATTTATTACAGTCAGTTTGAAATAAAGGAAACAAATATATAATATTTTTAAACTTCAAAACTTTTTATTTTTATTTTCAACTTTATAAATAAAACCTTAATTTGTAATATTTAATTACACGAAGACAATATTAGCGGAACTCGACATAGATTGTCTCCAGCTTTTCAATTGAGTTTCGCTAATATAGTCTTCATTTAATTCAAAACTTTTATTTCTCAGTACGTGTTTTTGTGGACTTAGTACAAACCAATCCTGAGCAAACGATATGCATTATAAATGTATGTAAATGTCTGCAAAAACCCTACGGGCGTGTAATAAAAAGTAAACATAATTAAATAAATGTTACCGTCAACTCACTTTTTTTTCGCTTCATGTCAAAAAATTAACACAAAATTCCCAGTTTCTTATTTTTTTTTTCAAATATTAATCGGAAGCTTTGGTTTCATAAAAGGTTATAATTATTTTGTTTTAAGTTTTAATTATGTTCTGGTTGTTTTCTCTTTCTAACAGATCATTTTTCTAACCATGGTAGTAAGGGAGACACAACGATTTCTATGAGACCTATATGAGTTATTTCAAAAAGCAAACAAATTAGCCTAAGTAATGTGCAAGTACTACACAATTCGCGCCTCGGTTCACAATTTTATACGCAGCATAAGATCCTCGTATGTGTGTGATATAAAATCAGCTACTATTATCTAACTTCTACTAAAAAAATGTGATATCTTTTTCTTACAGATAAATAATGGGTAAAAGAAATGGAAACAAAGCTCGTTTATTTTCGTCTACTAGACGAAAAAAACCGATTATTATTATCAAACGACAGATTCATGTTGCACCGCGTTCGATCTCTAGGTAAGTACGAGAAATATAGTTTTCCTGTTTTCCTCTCACTACTGAACCCTCCTAATGGTTTATGTTATGAGAAGCCTGTATGTAGCATGCGTAACCGAGACTTGGAAAAGAACAGAAGATATAAAGCATTACATTTTGATGAGAACAAATGGGCTCAATTGATTCCTTCGCGTATGGAACTCGAAAAAATTCTGTCTTATAAGTACAACGAAAATAAGTAATTTAATTATTATTACTTTTTATTTACAGGGATATGGATGTCATCAACGATGCTGCTAGAAACTTAGATACATCTTCACAAATGCGTGAACCTTCGAGGGATGAATCATTTTCTCCAAATATAGAAGAAAACGCAAGTTCTTCATCGCCAACAACGCTTGATGATTTTCTGTTGAAACCAGACCATATTGATGAAACCCATATTCACGAAGGTCGCAGAATTGTTGATATAAAATATTTGTTTTCAGAAATTTCAAATATAAAGCACGAACACACCAACTGCACATTTTCCGATTTAAAATTTGTGAAGGAACGACGAAATGGTTTTCTAAGCCAATATGTTTTCGAGTGCAAAATGTGCAAGAAAATAGAATATGTACATTCCGAAGACCCGAAACTGAAAGTGTCCGTAAATACTGCTGTCGTCGAAGGAGTAGTATGTACAGGAAATGGATATTCACAATGGAACGAAATTTGTGGGGTATTGAATATGCCAAATATGAATCCTTCAACTTACAAGAACATAGAACAATGTTTAGCGCTAACACTTGAAGAATGTGCCTTAGAAGAAATGATCGCAGCTGGTGAAGAAGAAAAAAGGCTTGCAATTTTAAATGGTGACGTAGACGAGGGAGGGTACCCTTTGGTGACGGTAGTTGCAGATGGTTCTTGGGCAAAGAGATCATATAAAAGTGGATTTAGCTCCTCATCTGGTGCGGGATGCATAGTTGGACTGCGAACTAAAAAGGTTTTATTTCTGGGAGTGCGAAACTCGTACTGCTGCATATGTGCTAGAGCTACAAAACTACAAGTAGAAGCATCTGAGCATAGGTGCTTCAAAAACTGGCGTGACAGTGCTAATGCCATGGAAGCCCACATTATAGCAGAAGGGTTCTCGAGAAGCATTGAAATGCATGGATTGAAATTCAATAAACTAATTGGAGATCATGAAAAAAATTTTGCAGCAAATGCCATATGGGCCGAACTTCATAGTACAAAAAATAGAGTGCAAAAATCACTTACTTCGCAATTTTTGCAACAAAATAAAAGCACTTGGAAAAAAAACCAACAACGCTAAAGGCTTTGTACCAGTTCAAATAAGGAAAAAGGTTGAAGCAAACGTTTTACGAATGAGAAAAGCTATAGTTGGAGCAGTAAATTACAGAAAAGAGCAAGAAAACACGCCACAAAGCGATAAAGTAAAAAATCTGAAAATGGACATAAAAAATGCCGCAAACCATGTTTTTGGTGATCATACAAAATGTTCGTCATACTATTGCAAGTCGGAGAAGTACACTAATGATCCAAATTTACTAAGCGATCTTCAAGATTGTGGAATATGGACTGATATTCAACAATGATTGTCGTCTCTAATAGCAAATGCGGAAAGTCTTATTATTAACGTGACAAATAACACTGTGGAGCAATTCAACAACGTTATTGCCAAATTTATAGGCGGAAAAAGAGTAAATTTTACAAAAAGGGGATCATACCAAGCAAGATGTTTTGGAGCAGTAACTTCGTGGAATAATGAAATGGCAACCCATTCCCGAATACAAAAAAAAATCCAAGGCCACAGTCCTGGCAGCTACACGAAGCATTTTATCGAAAGAAAACGACGTTCGAAGGAGACAACACAGAGGTGTCGAAAAAGAAAACTAAGGTATAATGAAAACACGACAGAAAAGAGAAAAAAAGTTACAGGGCCTGATGAAAATTATGGTTAATTGGAATTAGAACCAGATATGCCACCTGAATTATTTGAAACGAAAAAAGAGGAATTTCTCAAAGAATTATCTCCATCGAATAAGGAAAAACTCGAACGGAATACGGTGGGCCAAAGCAATAATAATTTGTGGGTAATTGAAAGGCGTAAGAGGCTAACAGCTTCTAACTTTGGACAAATATGTAAGTTACGGCCAAAAACTTCAGTTACGGGAGTATTAAACTCGTTACTGTACTCGCCATTTAAAGGAAATACGGCCACAAATTATGGGAAAGAAAATGAAAACCAAGCAATTGAGCAATTTACAAAAGAAACAAAATTAGAGGTATTCGCCTGTGGACTATTTGTCGATGAAAACAAAAACTTTTTAGCCGCAAGTCCGGATGGCCTTATTGGCAAAGATTCTATAATTGAAGTGAAATGCCCATATAGAATAGCAAATATGTCACCAGAAGAAGGAATTGAACAAAAAAAAATTGATTACTGTAAAATTGAAGACAATGCTTTAACATTAAAAAGGAATCACAATTACTTCTACCAAGTCCAAGGCCAGTTACACGTTACTCGTCGTAAATACTGTTATTTTGTCTTGTGGAGTCCTAAAGGTTTGCTGTATGAAAAAAATGAAAGGGACGATTCAATCTGGCAAAAAATTGAACCACTGTTAGAAAACTTCTACCTCCAATGCCTTTTACCAGAAATAATTGACGGTCGCATACCAAGAAATTTACCAGCGAGAGAAAGATATAAATCATAAATTGTTTAAAATTCATTGTCTAGTTGTAAAAAATTAAAAATTTTGTACAATAAAGCGTTTACAAACAAAAAATTTCAATTAATCACTGAAGGCAATGTAAGCGACTCTCAACCGAAAATTTGAAACAGATTTTTTTTTTAAACATAAACCCCACATTGGAGGCACCGAGGAAAAATAATCGCTCAGGGACTTTGTTGGAGAAGTTGTTGGACATCATTGGAGAAGCTGTGTGGAGGGTATTTTTAGGATAAGGAAGGAAAGGAAGTTCTGGGTAGGGAAAAGGTAGGTAAAAGTATGAAATGATGGTGGAGAGTCCGGCTGTAGAGATCAAAAGATCTCCCTCTTCCAGTTTCTCCCAATCCGGCCCGCCACGCAGTAAGTGGACAAAATTATCCGCCACCAAAACCCATGCAGACCTCACCCGTGAACCCGGGAACCCAGGCTCAGTCACCAAACATAGCGGACCACTTGGGGTGAACAAGTGGCGGGGGTAATGGTTATCCAATAAATGGTTCCCGGGGCGATGGTACCTATAACGCCTCCCAAATTGAAAATTTATTATAGTACTTGATATAAACAATTTTAATTTGGCTCAATTTTAGTATGAAAGCTCGATCAGTATTGGTATACCGCGATAAGTCACTAAACAGAAAAAAACGAATAAAAAATATCGATCACTCGGGGAAGGACAACACTAGTCTACCGATAAAATTCGTTACATCACTACTTCGCTTTGTATGTATTTGTCAAAACCCTCGTTCCCCGCCCCCCTCAAGGGAACTGAGCGAAAGGGACACCTGCACATCGGGCCGAAAATACCTAAATAAAATCTTCGAAATCGATGTTTTGTATTCCCCATTTTTTTTTCTCCAAAACTGGACCGATTTTAATTTTTTTTTTCAAAAACTATATTAGAAGAAAATATTCTATGTCGGTACGTTTTGCTTTTTTACAAAATACATTGTTTAGTTTGTATACTGAACGTTTTTTGACGGCTTTTAAATTAGGCATTTTTATTCATTTTTGGAAGGTCCTAACTTCTATAAGAAGTAAATTATCAAAAAAAGCAAAACGTACCGACACGCTAGTGGTCGATATCTATATTATGTAAAAAAAAAATTTGCTCTAGGGTCAAAATCCAGAGAGATAAACGGGGAATACGTTTGTATGGAAAAATGCCGCTAGTATTTCCTCTTAATCAACTCGTCCATTGGGACCTATATTTTTTATAATACCTATAATGCCATTTTTGTCGATCTCATATTTCTGAAGGAGCGATCCGTATCGGTAGAGATGGGACGAGAGAAATGAAAGGCGTGCAGTCGATGTATGAGTCAGTCTTTATTGTAGCGCTACGTAGCGAGGTCGAAGCGGAGCGGAGAGACAGTGGATGATGCTGCGTGATGAGTGAAGGAAGGTCAGGAGACTACGGCGGTGAAGATCACTGGTCTTCAGGGAGCCGGCGTGTTGCACTACACCATGGCGGTGTAGGAGTGACCTTGGTCCAGGCGGTCGACCGTCGTCGCGTTGACGAGGTATGGCGGCTGTGTGTCCAGTGGGTCGGAGCACACACGTGACGCAGGAAGGAACCTTGAGAGGCGATGAGGATGCTGGCGCGTTGCCGGTTGTGGTTGCTGCCCGTTGCAGGATGCTGATGCTGGCGCGTTGCCGGTTGTTGTTGCTGCTCGTTGCAGGATGCTGGCTCGTTGCCTGTTGTGTTGCTGCTCGTTGCAGGATGCTGATTGCCATCTCATGTCGAGATGGTAGTTGGAGAAGTTCCTCGAAGGCGCTGGAATGTTCCTGGGTCACGCTGGATATGTGTTGTATCACTTGCTGACTGCGCGCGAACGATATCAGCCCGCGTGGGCGGATATTGCGTAGCGACACTGGATCACCGCCCGATGTGTAGTTGTCGAACCATGAATGAAAACACTAGACTTAAGACTGAGCTGCATGCGGCTCGTGCTCGCTTATATACTCTGCCGGCCGGGCAAGTAGTTTCGCTGACGGTAAGTAACGCCGGGTGAACTCACGCAAAGCCGAGGTATCGCTCGAACTTTCTGCGGACACTTGAACGGTACAGCCGTACGTTCTAGCTCTTTCGCGTAGGTGGCGGATTATTTACGAGGCTACCGTTATTACTACGCTGTATGTAGGTAGGTCATAGTTTCCAGTGCGTTCGGCTAGAGCCCAGTGGCGGAGCAATTAATTCGGCACAAGTGGCCACCACATTTCAAATTCGGAATTAAAAATATCATCCTCAACTAATTTTCCCCATATTTTTGGCAGCTACCTTTTTGAATTATTACAATTTGTTAAGTCTCGTTATATTTCATGTTGGGTTTGGTTTATTAGTATTATTTTCTTCTTCAACGATATATTACATTCATAGGTGTAACCTTCAAAAGTTATTAGAATAAAAATTGATGGAAATTATTTTCCTCAGGACCTCCAGTGCGAAGTTAATGTAAAAAAGAAAGGGTAGGCAGTGATTGTGTGACTATGCGGACGGCACGCCCCTTTAACGAGTTTAATAGTGGGGTATAAAAAAGCCTATAGCTTGCAGAAGGTCGTGTAGTAGCGATGTTGTTAAGATTGAGACTCTAAAGAAAAAAAAAAGTTTTTGACCTTGGGGGGGGTCGAGCTCGAGCCGCCATCTTGGATTGAAGGTGCCAAAATTTAGTTTTTTCAAAATAATTCCTTAACGGTTGATTTTACAACAAAAATGTTAACAGCAAAATTGAAGAATACTAAATTACGTACATTTTTTGTTTGAATTTTTTTTTATAAATCTAATATATAATGACTTACAGCGGTAGAAAGAAGAAAATTTTGACAAAAAATCCTAAAACTCAAGTTTTCATGATAAATTTTGTAAGAACATATTACACGATATCATTTTAAGGTATTTCCACAACAAAAATAGCAAAATCTATTGTTATATTATTATCTATAAAACCTTTGAATAAGTAGGTATCACAATTTTAAAACGAAACGTTGGTAGTGAGTTTAATTTCACTTTGAGTGAGGTGCGCATTTATTAATCCGATAATTAACTTCGTGTCAAAACTTAAATGACTTATACAGGTTGGCGCGGGGCGTTGAACAGAAAAAAGTTAACGTTTTTACCGAAGGTGGAATGAATTGGAAATGTTCACAATTTGAATTTAAATCTGCTATTAGGGGTTTTCATGCATAGTAATTAAACGTTTTAACCCCAGGATTACTGATGAAATCCATTTACTCTTTTGGATGAGATCCAGTTTTGGCATAAAATAACACCGATTTTTAAAAAAAATACTGATATCGCCAATTAACATAAGACTCTTAGGCCTAGAATCTTCAATGAAATCGTGGTTGGTCCAGATTAAAATATTGTTTATTTACGTTATCGTGAGGTATGCAATGAATATTTAACTGGACTTAACGTTCGTTCTAATAGATGCTCTGTTTAATTCTGAAGCAATGAACTCAGCACTGAAGGTGTCGAACGTAATATGTCGAACGTAATAATTGTGTTAAAAAAATGTAAACATTAATATGTTCATTGGGGTAAAAAATAGTAAAATAAAAGTATATCATCGGCTACTTCCGTAACCCTTAGAGTATTAAACACGAACGGCAGCAGTTGGCACTCTCCTATAGTACTACTTTACTGACGTCTGTTGAGACACCTAAAAACTGCAAATAACTATCTATAATAACCGTCATTTGTGAAAGGAGATTGACACTATGAACATGTTCCTACACACCCCAGTATTAATATATGTAATACCAATACGTAATGATAAAAGTTGGATGCCATACGACTCCTGAAAAATTAGATAACAGACACGCCCGACCGAAACTAGATTTTCAGCCGAAACCAAAACCGAATTTCGGCTTCTCTTCTTATTTCGGCCGAAACCTAAGCCAAAATATATTTTAATGATTTAAGAAACACTGTGATTGAATTCAGAATTTTTTAATGCTAAATTTGTGGGAATTAAAGTTAGTCATAACCACTGGAATGATTTTTGCCATGTATTGGCGCCTTCGATCAAGATATTCTTGGTCGAAGATTGGCGCCAATTTAAATGTCTCCGATTGCTTTTCGCATAAAAAAGGCAATTATCTTCTTGATTCGGCAAAAAGTTTAAAAGATATATATTTTTTGTAGCTCCCACGCTTGTGATTTTGGACTTCAAACGAAGCTATTGTAATATTTTATCTGTTTGGACTTATGACCATAGACGTTGCGAATCCGAACTTCATGGACCATTTTATAAAGATGTAAAAAATAATTTTTTTAAATATTTTCTTCACGCAGAATTTCTGATCAGCTGTTTACGGTTAAAATTATGTCCTTTTTTCCATATATATGTACCTTTCATTATCAAGTATACCACAGACAATACAAAGATATCGAAATTGTCTATGTTGACTCGAATAAGTACTTCTCACGGCAGTTTCAAAGTGACAACCACGCAGGATTCGAGCGGTAATAAACTTTATGATTATTTTATATATTTTTTATAAATCCTTCAAATATGAGATAAACGGTAAAATAAATTCATTGGCTGTATTGCGCTATAATAAGTTTTTATGTCTCCATGTTAAAATTCGAAGGCATGATTTTTTTATTGTTGGCGAAAAATTAAAAAAATTGTCTCCTGAAAATGTCGAGGAAACGGAGAAAAAAGTTTTAAAATGCGCTGTCGCTCAAGTGGTTAAATAAATATACAATGAAATAAATGATAAATGTGTAAGTACTTGTTGTGTATAAATGTGTGTTGTACCGTTGTTCTATAGTATTTCAATGTACGCTACAGATAGATAAACTTTAAAGTAATGTAAAAAATTGCAAAAGATCTTAGAACTGATAATATTATTAATCTGATTAGGTATATTATTATTAGTTTCCGACCGAAACAGGATATGTCTCAGTTTCGGCCGAAAGCAAAACCAAAACTGTTTTAGACATGTTAAAAATCTGTTGTTTACTAAAATTTTGCTTATTTTTTACAATTATACAGACAGATACCACGTGTAGTATCAAATAAAAAAATTAAAAAACTATAATTGAAGTACACGAAAAAATAAAAATTATATTAGAGCTGTAAAATGAAACAAAAATTTAAAAAAATTAACAAAACATCTTAACATCTTGTTGGAACAATTTTTCAATAATCGACACTTACATTGTAAAGGAGGGGCTTCAGTAATTGAGTATTTTAATTTTAATTGCGTTTAGATTCACAACATTCTTAATCTTTATTCGCGCATTTGTCTCTCAAACCGACAAATCAATAATTCGTTGTTTTATCAAAAATTAACAACAATGGGAGGTTTTTAGTAGCTTCTTAATTTGTTGTTAGCTTCGACCAAGTATACCCTACGTCAATGGTCGTCAATATTGTTTAGTGGAGCGCGCGGTTTGGTGCTGAGTATGACACTTATTTACTGTATCAGTATTTTGCATGGAATGCCGATCTGGTGTCGAACAGAGATAATTTTGAATGCTTTAAAAAGTTTGTAAAGTCTTGGGTGGAGAGATGGCCTGTGCTTAGAGTTGCTGACTTAGATTAAAATCATCTTTGTTTCAGGTGCCAAACGTATTGCTCTTGTCTCTCCATGGTTACTCCTCCGTCTCAATTTTATTATTGCCTATACTCGATTGCTTTATATTTCTGTTATACTCTTGTTTTTACATTTCTTGTTTGGTGGTATGACTACACTGTATTTATTATTCTGTTTTTATTTATAACTACTGTTATACATTATTATTTTTTTGCTCTTTACTGCTACGTAATCTTCATATTATTTTTTTTCTTTTTTCTCTATTTTGTTGCTTCAATTTTTTGTTGATCACGCCTTTTTACCTGTCTTATTTGGTTTTATTATGATACTAACTTCTTGAATTGTGACTAGGTTGATGTACTGAACTCCATTGTACTGTATTGTCCAACTCCCCACCATGGGGGCGGATAGACCCGGTCCCTGCATCCAGTCAGGTGGCAGAATTCTGGTAGGGCCGTCCCACTAACGCCCGTGCCTCCCCCGGCGTCATGAGCGAGCTTGAGGAATGTTTGCGCGAGCCCGGTTCCCTTCCGCCCTGCCTCCGGTGACCCGAGGCTCACATCATTCCCCAGGGTCTTTGGGAGTATCTCCCCCCCCTCCACAAACACTTCTTCAAGGGTACTTTTGGGAAACTGGCTAAGGGACGCGGGCGTTTGGGCACGTTGCGACCAGGCCGCTCGCCCGCTCATTCTCGCCGGGACTGCCCCGTGATAGTGGGACAAACTGCCCCCAATATCTTTCTTTTTATATATTTTCTTTGGTTTTAATCATACTTACACCTGTAAATATTTTTCTTTTTATTTATTATTTTACTCAACTAGATGCTGAACCAACAGGCGAACTATTTTTATCTTTTTAATTACTGCAAATGTAAGTATGCATACATTTTACTTTTTTTACTAACAATCATGCATGCAGGGACATTGGAGGGTCTAGATTCGTTTCAAAATAAATGTAGCTTCCTTTTTACAAAAAATTAGAGTCCTGACGTGTGCGGCTAAGGAGGTTAAACAATCAGTTTCCTCACACAGCCGTGGGAAAGTGGTGGGTCCCCTCCAATGTATCAGTATTTTAAGTAAGTAAAAATTGCTACCAAAAATCCCAATAATGATTAATTCTTGTTTTAAAAATATTTTATAATTCTTAATACATTCATTCATTAGAATTCGTGTTTTTTTTAATTAACACATGAAAAAGTTTATTTTTGTTAATACGTACAAAAAATTGTGTTATTTTTAAGAGGAGTAAAAGTGTAAATATTTTTATTTTTAGTGAATTCTATTATTATTTTTTTTTACATGAGCCCCACACAGGAGGCACTGAGGAAAATAAATTCCCTCAGGGCATATGTCATCTTTGGGGATGCTGTGTGGAGGGTTTTTTTAAGTAAAGGAAGGAGAGGAGAGTTCTGGGAAGGAAAAGGGTTTAAGGGGTGGGTAGGAATCTGGGGTTCAGTATGTCCTGGTCATCCCCCTCCAAGACCTGGACAAACCTCACCCCATGAACACTCACCCATTATACCCCCACCTATATAATAAACACCAATAATTCTTAAAAAAATATATGATTAATGTATACAGGTGAGATGAAATTCGATCCGAGACAGTTAATTAACCTAGTGAATTTTCCCAGTGGCAATACCATTATTTAGTTGGTTCTGCATCAGGGAAGAATGAAAAGCCTGTGTTGGCGGCCACGCGTGAAAAAAGAGAAGCCTGAATTGGCGGCCTCGCGTGAAATTCACCTTCATCTGAGGAAGTTAATTAACCTAATGAGTCTTCCCAGTGGCAATGCCATTAATTAGGTGGTTCTGCACCTGGGAAGAATGAAAAGCCTGGGTTGGCGGCCCCGCGCGAAAGAAGTATAAGCCTGTGTTGGCGGCCTCGCGTGTAATTATTTAGTGGCAATACCTACCATTATTTAATTGGTTCTGCATCAGGGAAGAATGAAAAGCCTGTGTTGGCGGCCTCGCGTGGAATTATTCACTTTCCTGTGAAGCAGTAGTTAATCAACCAAGTCAGTCATTGCAAGGGTAATATCAGTATTTAGTTAGTTCTGCACCAGGGAAGAATGAAAATCCTGTGTTGGCGGCCTCGCGTGAAAGAAGGAAAAGCCTGTGTTTGCGGCCTCGTATGAATTTCATCAACTTCCTGTGAAGCTGTTAATTAACCGTGTGAGTCTCTGCAGGGGTCATACCGTTCGATGGTTAGTTCTGCACATGGGAAAAATAACAAGCCCATGTTGACGGCCTCGCGTAAAATAACCCACCTTCATGTGAGTCAATTAATCGAAAATAACCTAGTGAGTCTTCGCACGACATTCGCAGGCTACGAATAACCTGACAATATTTTAAAATAATATTGTCAGGTTATATACTTGAATACGCATCTCAGGTATGGAACCCAGGCTATGAAGTGCACAAAAATAGAATTGAAGGCGTTCAAAACAGATTTTTAAGGTACCTCAATTTCCGCTCTTTTCGATCGCATGTTAGTAATGAAGACTCTGCAAAGTTCTTCAAAATGCAAACGTTAACTTGTCGAAGAAATATAGCAGATTCGGTAATGTTATTTAAAATTACACATAACTTAATCGATTGTCCTGATCTTCTTCAACGCCTATCCTTCCATGTTCCAAATCGCAACAGTAGACAGTCGCTTACCTTTAATCTCCCTCTTTGCAAGACCAACTCTAAACAGAACTCATTTATCTACAGATCCACCCACTCATTTAACTTAAATTATTACCACATTGACATTTTTAACTCAACTTTACGTGACATAAAACGAAAACTCACCAAGCAACATGACACAAACTAGAAAGTTCAATCCCTATATATTCCCGTCATTTACCACTTAATCCTATCCCTATGTTCCTCCTCCCCCCCCCCCTTTTTTATGTTTTGTAACTAAACAATAAAACTAAGAAAATACCCTTACACTGTCACACTTTATTATTAATTATTATCAGTGGAAAGTTCATAATTGCCATAATTATCATATTATTATTGTATTATTTTGTAATCTCTGATTTGCTGTCAACTTTCCCTAAAATAAATAAAATAAAAAATAAAATTAAAAAAAAAAAAATAAATAAAAATAATAATAAAATTTAAAAAAATCTTCTACTACTACCGCGGTAAACGGAAAATGTTGCAAGTGTCGTGATGGAGGACTTAGTCAGTCGACGAATCGAACGCGATGCCGAGTCAGCAACCAACCCGGTCTTATTATACACATTTACGCATGCACCCAAGTGCACACACGAACTTAGGTTTCGCTGAAGTTCCGGTTAATTTTTGGCCGAAATCGAAACCGTGACCTAAACCGAAACCGCGGCCGAAACACCTTTATTGGCCGAAGTCGAAACATCGGTAGGTAATTATAATTTATATGAAAACTATATAAACACAGCATTGACTAACAGGCTACAGGTAGACTCCATCTATACTGATTTTTCCAAGGCTTTCGATAAGGTCTGCCACAAAATATTAATAAATAAACTAAAAAAATTAGGGATAAGTGGTAATTTTTTGGCTTGGTTGATCAGCTACTTATCTGATAGGTTACTCTTTGTAAAGATCAATGACTGTTTATCCTACGAATTTATTGCTACCAGCGGTGTGCCGCAAGGTTCTCACCTGGGACCTTTATTATTTATACTATTCATCAATGACGTTACTAGCATTTTCCATGATATCGAAGTTTTACTCTTTGCCGACGATATGAAACTGTTTAAAGTCATTAATGATGTGCACGATTGTATAATCTTGCAAGAGAATCTCAATAGTTTTTTCAAATGGTGTTCAGGTAATAAACTTCAGCTAAATATTAACAAATGCCAAGTTATGAGGTTCTACAAAATTAAACGCCCAATAATATATAATTATGCACTCTGTAATGTAGACTTAATCTCTGTAGTCGAAATACTTGACCTAGGCATCATTTTTGACCAGAAACTTTGCTTTGTATCTCATGTAACTTCTATAGCCAACAGGGCTATGAAAATGTTAGGATTTATTTTAAGGATTTCCAAAGATTTTAAAAATATTCACACATTAAAAATTCTGTTCACATCTCTCGTTAGAAGCATTCTAGAATATAACTCTACAATTTGGTCACCTGTCTTTAATAATCACATTAATATCATTGAAAAAGTTCAACGCAAGTTTTTGAGGTGTATTAATTTTCGACTTGGAATCCCTTTAGAATCAATAAATTATGACTTTTTATTACACTCATTGAAATTGTCGAAGTTAAGTGACAGAAAAAAAATTTTTGATCTCATATTTTTATACAAAATTGTAAATCATCAGTTGGATAGCCCTGATATATTAAAGTTGATTCACTTTCATGTACCTACCATTAGATCAAGGTTCCCTAGTATGTATTATTGTGACAATTATACATCTGTCGCTGGATATAATTCTGTTATAAATAGAATACTCACCATTGGTAATTTTTATGCCAATGTTGCTGATATTTTTCATATTTCCTTATTAAAATACAAGGCTCTACTTATCAAGCATTTCAGCCTTACGTATTGTAACGAGGTTACTTCATAACAAGTTATTCTTTTTATTTCACTGTTCCTTTTGAAGTTTTCATTACTTGTTAGAAATTTTTTCTCTTATTATAAGAAATTTAAAAAAAAACAATCTTTCTTCACTGTACTATGACTGTTTAAATATAATAATAATACATGTTTGTAAATGGCACTTTGTGCCGTAAATTTTAAATAAATAAATAAATAAATAAATAAATAAATAATTTATAATCCAGCATAACGTCCAATAACCGAGACCTATCACAGAAATGGTGCGCTCTGTCAACAGAATATATAGGGTCCCTCTAATTTTAATTGGTATTCATCATTCAACTGCCATTGAGTATTTGACACGAGTCACTCTATTTAAATGCCATTTAATGAGAATATGCTATGGGCTGACGAATGCATAATTAATCTTTGTTTTGCACAGGGCTTGTCAGGGTGCGCTTCACGTCGAGTAACGCCACTGGCGTATCGGGGCTTGGACCCGGAACAATTGAATTAACCCCGGGCTAACCAATATTATTTTGTATATGAGTATTTCATTTTGGCCTGTGTGCAAATACTCAACACGTGTCTGGTATGTTATTCGTTATGCCTAATTGCTAATGCTCGATGAGAGGTCGGGGGAAACCGTGATTGGATTATCTTTCGATAATCCAATCACGGTTTATATCCAATCTTATCTTCTAATGAGTTTTTAAGTTTTAAAGAGATGCGAGGTTAGCAGTCCACAATGGGGTCCTGATACCACCTCTGGTATACGTCAGTGAGGAAAGGAACTGGTGGAATAAATATGGTGTAAGTGTATGGTTAATTCCATAATATGCTTAATGCCAAGAGAAAAATAATTTCCTACTGGAGCTTTTACCGCACATAAGTCCAAACTGTACCTGTCTTTAGCCAGTGTCTATGGCATCCCTAATTAAGGTATGGAGGGGTGGGAAATGGGGAAGAGGAAGGTGGGGAAGTACCTAGCTATTCAGATCTAGTCATCAAACACGGCTAAAGCCAATTCAAGCAAAGATTCAATTTTGAATGGTGATCTTACACCAGGGCGATATTGAGAGTACCTTCCATTTTGAAAGGTGCCGCAAAATAGGTACTAAATATTATTTTTATTTAATTAATTGCGAAATAATGCAAATTAATCAAAAAAAATTGGCGGTCGCGGCCGGAACGAACCGGCGACCTTCAGATTGCGAGTCGAGTCTTATCTCTCGACCACAAAGGCCGTCAAATCTCATATGTCGTCTTTGGGGATGCTGGGTGGAGGAGGGTCTTTTTGTGAAAGGAAAGAGTGAATCTGGGTCTTGAAGAGACCCTCGTTGTAGAATGGAGGAAACACAGAGGCCCGCAAATCGTTCCACAGCCGACTTGTTTAACTCAAGAACTAGTCGTTCTCATGTGACAAATGTCAACCATGTACATGTTGGGCGCATTTGGCGTGTTTCCCGACTGTGTATCGGAGTCGATGACGTTAGTTCCTCGGGGCATCTTCCATTAAAATACCGGGTAGAACAAGGACAGCATTCCCACCCTGTTTTTTTATACGGAAATAATGTTGTAAGGATAACGCAAGTACCTATCGATCACATACCAACAGTTCGTAAAAGAATCTTATTTGTAAGCTTTTGTAAAGGACATTTCACGAAAATACTCCAGCCCTAAAAAGTCCAAAAATCTCCAGTCTTTCAAAATAAAAATCAACTGTACTTTTACGTTATTTTTTCTTGGAATGTTATGCCGTGTTGCGCTACCTCCTTCTTTAGCCAACGTTTCGGACATCGTTGCAGTGTCCATCATCAGGGCAGATCCGGCAGATCCGGTAGATGATGGACACTGCAACGATGTCCGAAACGTTGGCTAAAGAAGGAGGTAGCGCAACACGGCATAACACCCCAAAAACAAATAACGAAAATGCTTTTGGCCGTGAAAATCTTAAAACGTATTTAACACTAATTTTGCCACTAATCTTCTCATAATTATAATACTAAGAGTAAATTTAGTACCATATTATGAATATGAACCAAATTCATTTTTAGAAAATGAATTTTATAAAATATATTATGATAAAACTATACTAACAGACAGAACAATTAGTCATAATAGACCTGATATAGTTTTACATGACAAAATTAAAAAAATAACTTATATCATTGATGTAGCTATTCCAAATTCCTGTAATATTCAAAAAACTATTTCTGAAAAAATAAGAAAATACACAGATTTAGGAAATGAGATTAAAAGAATTTGGCATTCTCGGACTATAAAAATATTGCCATTTGTTATTTCGGCCACTGGCATAATACCTAGGAATCTGATTCAAAATTTAAGCATATTAGATTTATCAAAGAATTTGTATATAAAAATGCAAAAATCAGTCATTTTAAATACATGTAGGATTACAAAGGATTTTTTAAATATTTATATTGAGGGATCGGTAGGATTTATAGGTTCAATTAGAAATGCCACAGAGCCGAACCCTCTGATATGAAAATATCTGGAGTCGGTGAATTATATTCCCATTTGGTCTCTAGTAGGTTGACATGTTGTTCTTGTATTGTTTTGTATTTATAATACTTATATAGTGCAATTGCATAGCGTGGGTTGACTAGATGATCATTTGGGGAAGTGTGTGAAAGGGTTTAGTTTTTCCTGTGGGGAAAATTTAACCCGGACATTTAAATCTGGTGCGTAATAAGGGTAGCAAATGTAAAATCATACAATGTCCAGTGTTTCAAATATAATGTCCTCCACGTGCAAAACCGTATCTTCGCCAAACAAACTTTAGTTGTGTATATCGGAAGTGACCAGCCAGGTAAGTAGTAAGTATGTTTTATGTATCTACTTGTAAATAATAAAATTAAATAGAGCCTAAGTATTCATAATAAATTGTACAGCGCCCTTGAGATGATTTTTCATAAAAAAGGTGCTCTACAAATCATCTAATTTTTATTATTATTAAAGGAAATGGTATAAAGGGTCAGGGTCACCCGAAGAAGACATGTCATGATCAAATAATAAATAAATAAATGATCTCACGAATACAAAACTAACTCCGGGATTCCCCAGGGGTCGAATCTAGGACCCCTATTCTTTCTTTTATTCATTAATGACATAGGCAAGACCATTAACCGCTCAAAATATCTCCTCTTCGCTGACGATATTAAACTTTTCTGAGCAATTAAAAGTCACATAGATTCCATTATTCTGCAGAAAGATCTTGATTCTCTTGTCAAATGGTCGGAATTGAATAACTTACCATTCAGTATCCAGAAATGCAGTGTCGTCACATTTACAAGATCCCAAGACACATTTCTATTCCCATACCATATTAATAATATTATACCAAGACGCAAAAATGAGATTCGAGACCTTGGCGTGATTTTTAAAGCAAATCTCTCTTTCAAATCTCACATATCAGACATTGTCTCCCGCGCCAACAAAATGCTCGGATTTGTTCTTCGTAATGCGAGATCATTTACTAATGGAATTGCAATACGAATAACATATGAAGCACTTGTCCGCAGCATCCTGGAATACAGCTCCATTATTTGGGCCCCTTCTGTACAAAACCATATCCTATAAATAGAAAGAGTACAAAAAAGGTTTATGCATTACCTGTATATGAGGGAATATACATACTACCCATTCCTGTATCCATCGTTGTTCTTAACAGGAATGCTCGATCTTAATACCTTAGAAGCCCGCCGAAAAATATTTTTGGGGAAACATTTTTTTAAGCTGATCTCCCGTACTGCACTGAATCCACTTATGTTGAAGGAGATTAACCTGTATGTCCCTGATACGTATACTTGTGGGAGATCCCACGCACTTTTTTATGCTCCGAAATGGAGAATTTCTTCCTTTCAGAATGCGCCATTAAACAGAGCAATTCAACTGCTTAACGATTCTGCATTGAGCATCGCATCTTCAATGTTACCTATAGAGTTCAGTAACTATCTTTTGACATATGTCTTAACATAGTTAAACTGCCCCTTTGGACTTTTTTTCTCTTAAATTTTGTAATCTTCTCCGTAATAATTTGGTGTATAACTTTTTTATGGAGAATCTGAAAAAAAAACGATCTACGAGTAGGTGTTCTGCCTAGCGATTCCGTATTTTTGTGAGATCGTTATTGGATAACGGACGCAATCTCCTGTCAGATTTGTGTGATTTTTATGATTGTTATTCGCGTTTTCTATATACAGCGTACATTAAATGAGTAAATAATGTTGCGTACTTGCAGGAATTCGTGTTTAAATCGATCTAAACTAAAATATGTTACGTAAAAATCACACAAATCTGACAGGAGATAACGTCCGTTATCCAATAACGATCTCACAAAAAATACGGAATCGCTAGGCTGATCAAATTCAAAAGGTAAAATCAAATTCAAGGAGTAATATTTTTACAAAGCTACTGCAGCGATTTTCTCCAAGCAACGTATGTGAACTCCCAAAAAGTATCAAATGCGATAAAGCCAAACACGTATTATCATATTGCTACATTTTGAACAGCCTGTCACTTTTACTCATAAATCTGGTGTAAAAATCTGTTCGCATGAGCGGAATCCAGAATGCACCTACGGACAGATAACTCGTATCAACTATTTCATTCAATATTCTGTCTCGTAGATTGAGAGGTACCTCTCTATCCCGACGGCAAACATATTCAATTCATGTCTACCGCGCATTACGCCCGTCCCGTGTCCGAGCTTTTATAAAATTCGCCAGATGTCACTTACACGTCATATTTATGTGCGCCTCGGATGAAAGCAAAACACATTAAAAAGATAAGAAATGATTATTATTGGAGGCACAAAACATTTTTTTCACCATTGATTCTTGAAAAATTGAAAGGACAAAAGTATTCAACTCAAAATATACAAACAAAATATTTTTACGATAACTAGGATAATTATTTATTTAAGAAGGCTTTTCTTGTTTAAAATTTCTCATGCTGTTGTTTGTAATACTCGTATATTTTTTTATAAATAAGCCAAGTTGATATTATGTTATTTGCATGAATATTAATAAAACCATCAATCATATCACACGAGCAGCTCCTGCTTGTAGAAAATCACAGAAAGTTGTGTTACATGTCAAATTACAAGAATTTAATATTTAAGCATTAATCAGACGTGTAGTAATTTGTTTCTGACATATTTATTATGAAACATACTTCATTACAAGGGTAGGCGGACATCCAGTCATCCCAAATTGATAGGACTTTTGAATACATAATTGTTTGAATGAATAAACCCAATAAACACACGTATATATGCACCAATTGTTAATTGGACATTAATTTGTACTTTGATAGCAAAACACTGCCGCTCTGAGAATCATTTATTGAATTCCCAAAACCTCTACCATAGGTCACCCCAAGTGCTTCGCTATATTTGGTAACTAAGCCGTGATGCCCGGTTTCATAGATTCAAGTTGGTCGGAATCTTAGCAGCGGATGCGTCTGCCCACCAGCTGTCTGGCAAGCCAATGTTAAGCACTTGCATACTGCTTACTAACAATGTACGCCAGGACACTGGAGGTCTAGATTTGTTTTTTATTTTTTTTACATGAGCTCCACACAGGAGGCCCTGAGGAAAATAATTTCCCTCAGGGCCTATGTCATCTTTGGGGATGCTGTGTGGAGGGTTATTTTAAGGAAAGGAAGGAGAGGAGAGTTCTGGGAAGGAAAAGGGTTTAAGGGGTGGGTAGGAATCTGGGGTTCAGTGTGTCCTAGTCATCCGCCTCCAAGACCTAGACAAACCTCACCCCGGGTAGCGAACCACTTGGGGTTGCAGAGGTGTTGGTTATCCAATTAAGGTTCCCGGGGCGGCGGTACCCATTCCCGCCTCCCAAAATGTTGTTGTTGGCGGGAATGGGTACCGCCATTTCAATTGTTCAACATAAATAAATGTAGCTTCGTTTAAAAAAAATATTCGAATCTTGCGAGGGCCTTGAAGGACTAACCATCTGTTATTTATACCAGGTAAGTGATGATAACCTGGTTGAGGGAAACCTTTTGACCTCTCCAACAGGATGTCTCGGAACATCGCCTTGCATCGTAGTGGGAGGGACGAATTCATACGCCCGTCACCCTTGAACGCACTGGCATTTCTCCTTTCCAGAACTTCCTCTCCTTCCTATCCTAAAGAGACCGTCCACATATTATCCACATAAAACATAGGTCCTGAGGGGAATTATTTTCATTAAGGCCTCCTGTGTAGAGCTAATGTAAAAAATAAAAACCGGCTCAAATTTCGTAAAACTTAGCAGGTTTTAACTCTTTGAGTGCAAACAATGGAGAATGCGGATTAGACCACACCTAAGCCCGGATCTTCCCGAGAATAATATATACATATAATTTATCGATTTTTGAAGAGTTAGATATTATTCAAAACAGGCTGTGAACGTTGACCAAGCCTTAACCTTTGGAACATACACAAATGCGGCATACACTAATATACTGGAGATAACTATGAAGAACTAATAAATATTTTAAATAATGATCTAAATAATGTATCAAGATGGCTAAAAATCAATAAGCTTAAATTAAATACAAAAAAAAACAAAATGTATGGTGATCGGATACAAGAAGACATCCAGTGACAGCAAAATTAAAATTGATGGTGAAATTATTGAAAATGTTACTGAAATGAAATACTTAGGAGTTATATTAGATTCCAAAGTAACATTCAACAAGCATGCAGAATACACACAAAAGAAAATTGGGAAAAAATATCTTTTTTGGGAAGAATTCGGCAAAAACTATTTAGTAAAACTGCAATCACTATCTGCAAATTAATTATTGCTCCATATTTTAACTATTGCTCAACTATCTTTTTCCTATGTAACGAACGAGAACAAAATAAGTTTCAAATTCTTCAAAACAGGGCAATGAGAATAATACTTCGGCGAAATAGATTTTCAAAAGTATAGGTACAAAATGTTAAAGGAACTGACTTGGCTAACCGTGAAACAGATGCTGACCTTGAAATACGATGATATTTATACATAAAATAATAAACAACATTTTACCAAAATACTTCTCAAATAAAATTGTCTTCAACAAGGACATTCACAGACATAACACAGGGATGTGCAAGAAAATCAGGCTTCAAAAAAAAGACAAGGCGAATACGCAGAACAGTTTACTGTACAAAGGGATGAAGTTATGTATCACACTACCAGAAACATTAAAGTCCACACCAATTGTAAAGTTCAAGATGTATTGTAAGAGCTTCATAAAACTACATAAAATTTAGTTTGCAATATGAAACATTATAATTAATTAGAAATTTTGTAAACTTAAACGTACAAATTACTAAAATAAAAATTCGTAAATAAAAAATAAAATAAAATAACATATTGTTATAAAACTATTTGGTTCTACTGTAGGATTGTCCACCAACAATGCATCCTAAGATGCTTTGGCATCGCCGGTCAAATTATTAGCACGAACCTGGGACACTTTTATGATCGCTGGTAATAAAGCAGAAGACGGGAGAAGCTGAGGTTGATCATGGATGCGTTGGACTTATCCGTCCGGAATGTCGCACAATGGCGGAATTTGATGATTTGACGTAACACCTCTCTGGGTTTATTATACAATCTTTTCCTGACTACCAAAAAGGTAATGCATTTATATACATTTAAAATTGTTTTGATTATTTGTAAAACGATTTAGGCCTACTGCATTCAATTTGGGAGACGGGTACGGGTACCGCCGCCCCGGGAACCATTTATTGGATAACCAACACGTCTGCCGTAGGTCTCCCCAAGTGATTCGCTACGATTGGTGACTAGCAGGAGTGCCCGGGTTCAAGGGGTGCGGTTTGTCAAGGTCTTTTTTTATTCTTATTTATTTATTTGAAACACAAACAGGATATTTATAAAACATTTTTGTGGGTAATATAAAATAAATTAAAATAAAAATATAAATATCACTAGACTAATGTGTCTGCAGTAATTTCATTTGCATATTCACAGAAGCAAACACATGAAAAGAATGAAAGTATTATTTACGCATAATTTAAAAACTACAAAATCTTAAATACGTAATGTATACAATATTTATGAAGTAATTATTGAAAAGCAATGAAACAACAAAAAAAAATTTATATGAACAAATCATGGAGATATTTTTTGAAGCAAATTATATTATTTACAAAAATATCTATGATAGTGTGTATTTTAACAAGATCGTTGTATGATCGAGACATTCTAGATATAGGATTAAAATATCCAGTATTATTGGTAAAAATTTCGGTCCAAAATATGTTAACGTTTCAGGTAGATTTGGGCCTGGCGTATAACTTGATTTGATTGATTAAGTTACTATCTACTCGATTATTTACAATTTTATAAAGCATAAATCATTTATGTTTCATCTTTTAACTAGACTCTCTAATTTGAAATGCATAAGTTTTTGTTCGTTTCCGTCTAAAGGATGGTAGACACCTGACGGCGGGTTACATGGTGGGCAGGATCTAGAGAGTCTGGTTGAGGGAGACCTTTTAACCTTTCCATAAAGACTCTCTCGACCCATCGCCTTACACCGCAGTTGGAAGGATGGATTCATACGTCCATCACTCCTAACCCCCAGACACACTGAACCCCAGATTTCTACCCACCCTACATACCTTTTTCCTTCCCAGAACTTCCTGTACATCCCTTCCTAAAAAAGACCCTCCACACAGCATCCCCTAAGATGACATAGGTCCGGTGGAAAATTATTTTCCTCAGGGCCTCCTGCATGGAGCTCATAAAAAAACCTGTAACGTCTATCTGTAATGTGGTTCAATGAAAACTCAACAAAGTGGCCTTTCTTTAAAATTACTTTGTATGGAGCTAATGTAAAAAAAATATTTAAAAAACGGAAAAAGATTTTTAAAAATGTTTGAAATATGAAAAGCGCAGGAGCCGACGTCATAGAAGCTTCTGCTACTACAAAAACTATTTAAGCTATAGAAGAATATTTTAGACACTGGAGACATGAAATCCCTCTTCTGCAATGACAATATCAGCTTAAAACTAAGGCAGAGAATGCTAAAATGTTATGTGTGGTCGGTCTTGCTATATGGATGTGTAACATGGACTTTGAAAGTAAATACCATGAAAGGTTAGGGGCTTTTGAAATGTGGCTTCACCGGAGAATGCTCAAGGTCCCATGGACCGACATAATCACCAACACAGAAATTCTCAGGCGGGCTAGAGCAGATAGAGAACTGCTTACATTAATAAAAATCAGGAAAATTTCATGTCTGGGTCATATACTTCGAGGGGAAAAGTATCACTTGCTCCATTTAACATTGAAAGGCAAGATAGAGGGTCGGCGAGGGCCTGGTAGGAGACAAATGTCTTGGCTGCGAAATTTACGAGAGTGGACCGGCATTAGAAGTGTGGATGAGCTATTCCGGGCAGTGCAAGACAGAGAGACATTTTCAAGGGTGATCGCCAACGTCGGAGGGATCTGATACGGCACACAAAGAAGAAGAAGAAATAATTTGATACATTTTCGTTATTTGTTTCACACATCTACCGTATCTGCCGGATCTGCCCTGATGATGGACACTGCAACGATGTCCGAAACGTTGGCTAAAGAAGGAGGTAGCGCAACACGGCATAACACTCCAAAAATAAATAACGAAAATGCTTTTGGCCGTGAAAATCTTAAAACTTATCTTATTTGATACATTATTATTTTAAATCTCATGGCCGTCGTCAATCTGAATCGATTTAGCGCGCTGTAGTCAATGACCTTAAGACGGGAATTCAAGTGAAGACGTAATTTAGCGTGCAGATTCAAATTGCAGATAATCATCGAATTTTCTGTCTCGCTAGACACAACCTCCCTTACCCTTACCCATTCCTTCTTATTGATTATTTTATTTCAGAAAGAACATTTTAAATCGTGCATTTTGTAGAAATGGCGATGAAAAAGTATGCAGCAAAGATGATGAAAAATAAAATTTGATGTTTTTTGGACTTAAGGTATTAAAAAAAACAAAAAGCAAAGTTTTTTTATCAATCTCGATTTACTTCTATTTAAGTCCGGTATATAATGAAGGTGAAAGGTTATACAACGTATTGTCTTCATGAACTTGGTAGTAAACGGGAGACAAACTCGATTTACTTCCTATCTTAACAAGCGGATTGCTATCTTCGGAGCACAGGTGTCGGGTGGGAATGCTGCCATTGTTCTACTGGTATTTCAAAGGAAGATGCTCCGAGGAACTGGCGTCATTGATTCTGTGATGTATGTGTGTGAGTGTGACGGCATGAGAGCGAGACAGCGAGTATGCGGATGTATAAAAGGCATGTACGAGCTGTTGTGCGCTTCAACAATAAACATAGTAACATTATCCTATGTTATTTACTACCTACAATAACCGCACCACAAGATATCACAGTTGGCGCAGCTGTAGTTCGTAATTTACGCAGTTAGTTCGTAAATTTTCGGAAGAATTAAGAATTTACGCAGAGGATTACAAGATCGGAAGATTGATAATCTAATCTTCTGCGGGTTCAACATTTGCATAGAGTTGACGTTTGCCACATGCGAACGGGACGTTTCTACGACGTTGTTGAGTTCAACATCTCGGCTGAGGAATGATTTGCGGGCTTCTGTGTTTTCTCCCTCCCACAACTTCTCCTCCTACAACTTCTCCTTCTCATTATGCTGATTTTTTTCAGTGGAATCGGAGTGGATTTTAAAGTGAGGTGACCAAATGGGACAGTTATATTCGACTTGACTTCAAACAAGTTAATTTCCCGACCAACATTCCCGAGTTACGAATAACCCAACAATGTTTGAAAATCTCTTGCTGCCACCACGGAAAGCTGAAAATGTTGCTTGTGTTGTGATGGAAGACTTAGCCAGCCGAGGAATCGAACTTGCGACGCCCAGGTGGGACCCAAGCGCTATGCCCACTCAACCACTGACCGGTGAAGTGAAGATTATAAGATTATAATTCGTTTTTTATAACCACTTCGAATGACATATTTTTTAACATAACAGCTGATATGAATAGAAACATATTCACCCGATTTACAACATCATAAATCTATGAATACAAAATGAAGGGCTCAGTTTGGTTCATAATCCATAAATCACATGAAATTTGTCGTTTTCATGACTTTCATGTTAGGCAACTAACATATCATTAATCAGGAACGTACCGAATCACATTAAAAATAAATACATAAAATGCCAGAGTTTCTTTACCGCGATCTAAACATGTTATTTGCATTTTATAGCACTAAGGGAATCCCGACAGATTGTTGTCGACAAACACACAGAGTTCTAAAAATTCTCATCTTTATATTTTTTACAGAGTACAATTCTTTTTTTCTAAGTTTCATCTGAAAATTTATGATGTCGAAACTACTTTTATTGACTTTTACTTATATTTCTTTGCGAGGTCTTCCCCGCTTCCAAACGTAAACATTGTTAACTTTTATTATCTTCCTATTTCACAAACTCAGTGGCCTTCAGCACTGATTTTTTTTAAATTTATTTACCGCCCACCCACTTCCTCACAATGAGGAAAAATCTAAGAATATTACATTTTTATTAGTAACATGACAAAAAGAGAATATTTTGTATCTTTTTGGAGTTTTTAATTAAGTGTCGCATTAAGGAAAAATATTAATATAATAGAAACCCGTCAGGAGACTGGTCCAGCCGATCCAAAAAATCAACTTTTTAATTGCCTAATAATCTTCCTATGCGTGTGGAGAATACATTCCCAAACATCCGAACATTACATGTAGCGGTGCGCTCTAAGCAGGTAGACCGGAAAACGGAGCGGCCAGTTTACAAGAGAAATGTTTAAACACGTTTTTCTCTGAAAGACGTTTTTAAGTTGGCTGGAATCGTAGCTCATCGAATTTTCATGCGATTCACTTAATTCTAAGTTTATTTGCATTTGTTGAATTTGTATGTAGATGAACCTCGATTTATTAAAAATAGCTGGTACCCGACATGCGTTGCTATGCCATTGAATAAAGAAATTGTTTCTCCCTGCGTATCCTTTCCCATTCGTCCCATCCCCCTTTTGCCTCCACCTTCCCTCTCCCCACTCCACTCCCTCGCTTCCCCCGTCCCGCGAACCGCCCTCCCGAGTTCCCTTCCTCCCTCCCAGGTTCCCCGCCCACTTCCCTGGTTCCCCTCCCCTCCTTCCCGCGAACCCCCTACCAGAGTTCCCCACCCCCCTCCCGCATTCCATACATTCAGCCCCGGTACATTTAGTTTTCAAACAACTCGGGTGCAACTTATTGCAAATTTTATAATGCCAGAGCTCACCAGTAGTTTTATACAAACCTTGTCCTGACAATAACGAACACACAAAAAAAAGAATTATCCAATTTGGTGCAGTCGTTCGAAAGTTATGCGCGTACATACAATTCGGCGATTCATTTTTATTTATATAGAAGATCAGGGTTTCCCAATCAGTGGTCCGTAGAGGCTAGGAGATGGTCCGCGAGTCAATAAGCGAGCCAGCGCGCGGGAGGTCCCTGATCGAGAAGTCTGAATTTAAAAAATCGGGACAATATTCAGTTTATCATTATTGTTCCTTGTGGTCAGTGGCCATTATGGTATTCCGTTTCGCCCCACCCCATCCTACCCCGTTCTACCCCCTCCGGTGTGGTAAATATTCTGCTAAAACCCGTCCTACCCTATCCCATTACGCCCGTCGCGTTATGCTATCCGTGCCGGGTGCCACCCATGCTAGCCTACGCCACTGATTACAAGTAGTGGCTTAGGCTGGCATGGGCGGATAACGTGGTGTCACCCCCCCTCTCACATCATAAAAAATTGGTCCGTCCGGGGGGGGGGGGGATGGCTAGAGAATTGTGGTCTTGGGGGGTGAAACTCGGTCGGGTGGCACCTATCTATCTCTATCTACCTTGTGGTGCCTGTCGAAAAAATAAACGTATAAATGGTCCCTGGTCAGAAAAAGGTTGGGAACCACTGATATAGATAGAAGATAGATAGATAGATTATTAGTATAGGATGAAGTTATTGCAAAATTTAGACCGTTTTTTCGTTAATTTTCATTTAATGTCCGCCATTTTTGCAATCAAGAACTTTTTTTGCAAACTATGTATCGTGCATATTTTGCATTCATACTATAATGATTTTTTCTAAATTTCATCTTTCAAATGGTTTCCAAGGACTCCAGGATTCCTTCCGATTTGGTCGGACCGTCCGTTTTACGGCCTTTAGGGGCCATCCATAAATTACGTCACATCTTAAGGGGGGGGGGAGTAGAGAAGTGTAAGATTTTGTGACAAGGGGTATGGGGGGGGGGTCATCTTCTTTGTGACGTCACATGCACAAAGCGACTGCGACACATGCGACTGCCACAAAAATATTTTCCCTATCCCATTACGCCCCCTCCGTCGTGGTAAATGTGACCGCGATGATATTAAATGTTGACGACAAACTTTAAAATATTACAAACTATTCTTTTTACACGTAAAATTGTAAAATATGTGACGTCACGCTAGGGTGGAGAGGGGATCTCACGAATGTGATGATGTGTGACAGGGACGGGGGAGGGGGGGGGTCAAAAAATCATGAAATTCGTGTGACGTAATTTATGGATGGCCCCTTGTATCTAATATAGATATTCAAATCATAGTGTTTTTTTTCTTTTGTTCAATTTTACCTTTACAAGTAACAAAAGTTTCATGAAATAAAATAAATGTTATCTTTGAAAAAAACACCTTGAATAAAAAACTGATACCTCCCTTAATACACCGCTTGAAAATATATAAAAAATAGGACCTACTTTAAAATAAACCCTTTTCTTCCGCTTTTAAATTGACTAAAAGGTCGTATCACATAGTTGAAACTCTTGCTCAACTCGCAAGTTGATAATCAGTAACTGTGTAGTAGCAGTTAGCACACACAATACTTGGATGATTTTCATAGCGCCGTTTCCGTGAAAAATCACCTCAAGGGCGCTGTATACAAAAGTTACTCAAAACGTATCTCCAAAATCAATGCAAATGAGGACAATCCGTCTGATTGACATGCCTGCAAAATTTTAAAATCGAGCGTCTTTTTGCACGAGGCTAGTAAGCGAAAAAGTGGTTTTTATTTATTTTGCACATAATTTTATAAGAACGAAAAAAAGTTAGAACATGGAAAACCTCAAAAATAGTCTTAGCCATAAAGGGGCATTTTTAAAAAATTGTTTCTTGTATTACTTCATAGTTAAGTCACGAAAAAACATTTTTTTTGGTGGTTTACGCTAATATTTTCTGTTACGTTAATAATAATTTTATTGTAATTCCAATACATAGAAAAGCTAGTAAAAGCTTCGATTTATCCGTAGGATATTTTTTTTATTTTCATACTGTAAGCCGATTCGTCGTAAAGATTAATAAAAAAGTATCTAAATAGGATTTCACGTATATATTCATCTTAACAGACCGTTTGTCATCTTTAATACACTTTACACAGACGCAATTTAGGCATGCTGATTCTGTTCTGCAGGTATTTTAATTGAGCCTGCTCTAAGAAGCTCAGCATTGATGCACCGGTGCGGAACACACGTTCACAGTTGATGTTGGCTTTTGCTGTTTTTTCAACCCGTTTTTGTGTAAGTCGGCTCGTATGTGAAACGAGGCTACCGGCATCTGTTTTTCTCCTTCATATAATCTGGGCCTCTTCAAGACCCTAACCACCCGCCTCACAACTTACAACGCTGCCCACAACCGGATGATGTGCTCTTGTAAGGTGTTACATGAAAAGGAGGCGTCTACTAATATCTACAGGAATTCCAAAAACTGAAAAATTCGAACTAATATCTATGAGAACCAAAGTGTTGACGAATATCTACAGCTCAAACTGTTGACTAATATCTATGAGAACCAAAGTGTTGACGAATATCTACAGCACTGGCAGAGGTTGGATTTGCAATTATGTTATATTTGGAAATACTTAAATGATATAAAATCGGTTGACGAAGCAGTAGAATATTTCTACTCAGTATTGGGCAGTATTTTTAATTTGTGTGTCCCCACAAAAAAACCACCCAAAACAAATATTAATTATCCGATATGGTTTGACAAAAGTATAATCAATAAAATTAAACTCAAGGAATCTCTTCGCAGAAAATATAAAGCCACTAATTACTACTCACTATTCTCTGAGAAGAGATCTGAACTAAAAAAGGAAATTTCTTTAAAAAACAAACTTCACTTATCTAATATTGAAAATGGGATTAAAAATGATGTTAAAAATTTTTGGAAATATATTAGGTCTCAAAAATCAAGTGGGGGTACTTCTATTGCGCTTATGGACCCGGATGAAATCATCCAGTGTCCCCAACTAGTGTCGGAGATATTCGCGGACTACTTCAAATCAGTTTATAACCAAACGTGTCCCAAATTAAATGCGGAGAGTCTCCGGCAAGAGGTGCCTAAATTTATAGATTTAATCTCCCTTGATATATTTAAACCTGAGGAAGTAAAAATTTGCATTCAGAACCTAAAGCCCGATAAGGCCACGGGACCGGATGGAATTCCACCTCACGTAATTATCACGTTAGGAGAATACTTATATAATCCGTTGTGCCATATAATGAACCTCAGTGTTGCCACCTCGACCTTTCCCCAATCCTGGAAACTCACCAAGGTGAGCCCAATATATAAGTCGGGCTGCAAAACAGAGGCACAAAATTATAGACCAGTAGCTGTCTTATCGTCTTTCCCGAAAATCTTTGAAACACTTATTTGTGAAAAACTAACAAATAAAATAAAACCGCTTCTTGGGGGAAACCAGCACGGTTTTTTGTCAAAAAAATCGACTGTATCCAATCTCCTTGAACTCTCACACAGAGTAGCAAGAGGATTGGATGCGAAATATCAAACAGACGTTATTTACACTGACTTCGCAAAAGCCTTCGACCGTGTAGATTATGACGTACTTTTAAGAAAGATCCATAAAATAGGCTTTGACCAACCTCTGATACAGTTTATTGTGACATACTTAAAAAATAGAACACAGTATATATGCATCGGTGGCCAAGAGTCTAGGGAATTTCCTGCATTTTCAGGAATACCTCAGGGGTCAAACCTGGGACCTCTACTATTCTTGATATTAATCGATAATATTCAAGAATGCACCCAGAATACTACTTGCTTGCTTTTTGCTGACGATCTCAAACTGCTCAGGACGATACACGACATTCAAGATTGTTTTAAGTTACAACTTGATTTAGACGCAATATCTTCATGGGCAGATGAGAATAAACTTTTCTTTAATGTAAAAAAATGTGTCACCATGACCTATACGCGTTCTAAAAACCCGATTAAATTTGATTATAAATTAAATAATGAAATATTGTCATCAGTAAAATTCATCAAGGACCTCGGGGTTACATTCGATACCAAACTTACTTTTTCAGATCATATAGTGGAGTTGACATCATCGTGTTACAAATTTCGTGGATTTGTGATAAGAATAAGTAAACAATTTTCCAAGCCCGAAGCAATGACATCGATGTTTAACTGCATTATACGATCAAAATTAGAATACGCTTCTGCTGTTTGGTCCCCATACCAGCAAAAATACATAGATTTATTAGAACAAATCCAAAAAAAGTTTCTAAGGTATCTTTATATGAGAATGCATGGTGAATACCCGCGATTTATGCATCATCTAGATTTGCTATCTGAAACGGGCTTCGAAAGTCTCCATTCTAGAAGGAATGAGACCCTAACAGTCACAGCTTTCAAAATTATAAACTATTACATTGACAGCCCATACCTCTTAGAATGCTATAAATTGTTCGTACCGAACAACTACTGCCAGGGTCGCCACCATGACTTGCTCTATATCCCTCATGGCAGAACAGACGTTGTGGCCCAACATAGCATGACAAGAGGGATGGTGCTGCTAAATGATATTTCTAGGTCTCTTGACATTTTCAACATTAGTCTTGAAGGTTTCAAGAATAATTTTAGGCAAGGACTCTAAAATATGTATTTTTGTAATTTTTTTTCTCATGTACCTATATGTTATATGTTATGTGTATTGTAATAGGATTATATCAATCTGTAATGCACAAAAAAAAAAAAAAAAAATAAATAAAAAAAAAAATAAAATAAAAAATAGTATATTGGAATAACGTAATATTGCGTATGCAGTTTAAAAAACTTAATTTATGTAAGCCTTTATATAAAAATCCCTAATATCGGACGATTGGACACATTTAGCTGATTAGTCAAACCTACGCTCTATAGATATTAGTTCAACCTACCCTCTGTAAATATTAGTCAACACTGAGACCGTCATAGATATTCGTCCGACCTTAGCTCTGTAGATATTAGTCAACACTCTGAAGTTCGTAGATATTAGTTCAACATATGAGCTGTAGATATTCGTCCGACATACAGGCTGTAAATATTAGTTTCTGGAGTCACATGAAAATATATAAAATAAAATAAATTAATTTTATTTAACAGTTGTTTCCTATCACATATTGTTCACCCTGTTGAAAAATACGAAATAATTATCTTTTTCATTCTATCAACGTATTTATAAAAGTATAAAATCACTTTTTCGATTCTTCATATCTGTGAAGAATTTCACATTACTGTGACATGATGAGAAGCAAACGAATCTTCGGTTCATATCATTATATTTTCGCTGGTGTATTCATATCATTATATTTTCCTTCGCAATCTCTTGCTGTGGATAAAAATGAAACTATATCATTTATACGAGACATCTTGCAATATCAGGATGGGCCGACTTCTGTGTCCGCATTTCTCTGTTGGGATCAAAGTAAGTTAAAAATTTCCAAACAAAATTTTACAAATAAATAAATAACGTCATTTGGGTGGTTTCTTGAAGAAGAAAAGATAAAGATATTGGCACCTCTGGGACTCGAACCTAGGACCTTCTGCTTAACTTAACTGAGCTAAGGTGTCTATATCCAATTCGGTCACTTTTCACAGTACTTCGACTAAGAACTACCAACATTATCTTCATTTTCTTAACGCACGTATAGCACATTGGCTGCTATCTTTATAAATGATTGCAAGATTCAAACCCGAACTAAATGCTATCTAGGTAGTGTCTGGATAAATTTTTATCTATTTTATTTTTCATATGTGACATCTATTGACTTTTCTGCAAGTATATGATGAATATTTATTTTTAGTTTTTTAACTTAATGAATATTCGCAAAATTAATAAAAACCTCTTTTCGCTTGAAACCGAGCGTTAGAGTTTTTTTTAAATGAAAACTTCTTTAGCACCATTATGATTTGAAACTCATTGAAACGAAATATAACGACACAAAAAAGAGACAAACACCTACATCTACAGGATTTAACCTGTTAATATAGGATAAAATCGGTCTCGTCTCTGTGCGGTGCTTCTTGCGGTAGGTACCTCCCACTCTTGTCTACTTTCGTTTTCTGGAGGTGTCACTTCTACCGCGTGTGAATTGCACATAATGTATTTTTTTGTATTACATATATATTTTTTTATATGATTACCACACAATAGTCCCAACTGCTCCCGTCTGGAGCCAATTGAGATATGTTGTAAGGCTGAAGGTAGTGGGAAAGGGAAGGAGGCGGGGAAGTACCTGGCTATTCCGATCCGGTCACCACACAGGGCGAAAACCATTTCAAGCAACGTTTCAACTCTGAACGGTGGCCTTTGTATTAGGACTATACTAGGAGTATCTTCCATTCTGGAACGTGCCACAAATATACTATATATTATTTTTAAGTTATTAATTGCGAAATAACACTAATTAAATTAATAAAGTTTATATGCGCATTACGGGATTTGAACCCGTGACCTTCGGATTACCGCTCGACCACCGATTAATTTGTGTCGATATTTCGTGTTGATATAAGGCACACTACTAATATACACATTTTTGGCTTGCGCGTTCTGCGATCGATATTTATTAGTAAAGTTATCGTATCCCTAAACCTAAAACAGCTTTAGCTAGAGCTTTTCCAAGGAAGTGAACGAATTGCTTGGCTGCAGAATTATTTTTATTTCAACTTTAAGTGTCGTACAGACTCAGCTGTAAAAGCACCATCGTTGTTTGGCTTGGCTTATTTCGGCGCCTTGCTCGCCGTACGTTCCCAATGGGAATATATAGCGAGTGATATGCTGAAATAGGCCAAGCCAAAAAACGCCGGTGCTTTTATTGCTAAGTCTACGGTCCCCTTATTCAACGCGCATTCTCAGGGTAAATTTATGCAGCGGTTGTAACCAGTGACGGCTCGAGCCCTTATTCGATGTAGGGAACGACATTTTTACTTGTAGTAAATAAAATATCACTAACCGGAGAACATATAAAATTTCTTTGACAAAAATGTTCATCGACAAGTGGTGCACCTAATCAGATGTCCAAACGAAAAATAAATTAAAATCTATTCATGTACAAGGATTTTAATCAGCGATTCCTAAGAATATTTAGAATACAAAAGTACATGTAATTTTGGTAGCCGATATTATATTTGTTTTATAAAAAAAAAACAAAACAAAAATCTTTTTCTATAATACGTCGCCACTGATCCCACTCCTGCACTTCCTGATACGCGAGCTGTTTCTGTAAACTTAGTAATCTATAAACTTTGATGTACAGTAAGGTGGGAAACGACTGTATGGGAAAAGAATTCTGGTTTTGATTTGTCTAATAGTGATCACGCTTTTTTTTAATCATATTTTGATATCATCTTCTTCCTCCGGATTGACTTTGAAATTTCACATAACAGAGAAAAACTTACCCTTGTTAAATCTTTAAAAAATGTCAGATAAAAAAAATTCAGATAAACCCTTAAAAATGAACTGTTTTTCAATAAAACACGAAAAAGAGGGAATATTTTGATTTATTTATTTAAAAAATATATGAATACAATTCAAATTATCTCAAGCAAATATTAGTAAAATCCTTCATACTCTCAAATTTCGGCATTATTTTGCGAGACTCAATTTTGGGACTTTTTGTAAATAATGGATTGATAAACTCTACGCAAACGGACATACATACACGCTACTCAAAGCATGGAAAATGCATAATTCCTGTAACAAAAACCACTTCTTCACAAAGGCAATACTCATACATCGCACCTAAAATATTCAACACGTTAAATAACGACATCAAAACATCAAAAACACTTACTCACTTTGCAACCGGTGTGCATAAATGGATATCTGAAAAGGGGCGAAATTTCTTTAAGGAACATATGAACCTATACCACCAGTAAATAATTTAAATAACTTGTATATTGCAGAACAATATATTTCTCTTTCATATTCATCATTAAAAAATGTTTAACACTACTGACATGTTTCTTATACCCAAGTATTTATTACGAAAAATATTGTGAAAATAATTCCATATTTGAGTACATATTTTTAGCCTTAGTTCAAACGTGGATTTACACAAAAACTTCTGATATATATCTATATACCTATGTTACCATAACACGCACATGCAAATCGCTCATCAAGATATAACTTATCCCTACTCTCTTACCAAATAGTACTTTCTTTGATTTTATATTGTATCTGTATTTTTTACAAACACACTTGCACTTAATGTACTTGTATTTTCATTACATTTTAATAGTATTTTAATTACACAAATGTACTTGTATTTTTTTATTTTTTTGATACATGCTCCTTGTATTATTTTTAATTCAATAATACGTATTTTCTTTCATATACTTTTCATATTATTTTTAATTTTTCTGTTTTTCCATACTTATTTTTTATATTCATATATCTTAAACTTATGTAGATATTTTGCATTATTTTTAATTCCTTTATACATCATACTTGTTTTAGATGTATAAATTTTTATTTTTTTATTTTTATATTATTTTGTTTTTCTTCAACTTATTTTTAATTTGTATTATTATACTTAACATAAAATTTGCCACTACAACACGGGCATGTGCCTAGTGTGATGGCCAAAAAATTATCCATTTACTGTAATGTATAAACTTTACTGAATAAAGAACATTAAAAAAAAAAAAATTACATAAATATATACTTAATTTTCTATGGAATATTACAAAAAATATGGTTTACATATACTTCAAATAACCCCTTAAAATGAAAATTTTCAAGTTTGAATTGAAGGAAGAAGATCGTATCAGAAATTTGAAAAATTTTAAACACGTCATTTTGTATCTATTTGGCACCCTTTTATCGCTCTTAGAATTTAAAAAAAAATATAGTTTTAAATGACCCACCTTAAGGGTCATTAACCAGCCAGCGACCGAGAATTCAAATTTCATCAAAAGATGTTCTTACGATCGTACAGGGCGGTTTCAATGAGAAATATTAATTATTCTCCGTACTAGCTTTTTAAAATAATAACTCAATATCGATTTTATTTCATTCAAAATTTGCTTTAATTTAAACCTAAGTACTTACATTGAAAAATGCTGAAAAGCGTGATGATAAAACTATTAAAATTAAGTACTTTTTGTTAATATTTTTTGATCATAAGTATTTATAATTTTTAGATAACGTCTGAGCAAAATAAGAATGTTAAAAAATCATAAATATATTATTTTGTAAGACCGTAAATAAATAGACAAACTGAAGTATTTTCGTCACAAAACACGTGTGCGGATCTTTTTTTAAAAGATTTTATTTAAACTAAGATTCTGAAACACAACTTTCCCAGATAATTTATTGATTTATTTTACTGCATGATTTCATGATTTGAAATGTGTGTTGTGTAATACAAAATTTTGTTTAAAAATTTAACAAATCTGCCAACGACCTACGGTAAAACCTTATTATACTAAAAATAAACATATTTTCTCAAAATTTAAAACATAGATTTACTAAATAAAAGAACAGTCTTCGAAATCAATTTATAATTTTTTGTGGAAAAAAGTCAATACGTCTAAAATTTTATTTAAAAATGACGTAGGTATTTCCGGTTTTGTCTGGTTATTCCTTCTTAGTGTACATTTTACTAAAAATAATATATATTAATAAAATCACGTTAAAAATACTTGAAGGTATCCCATCTAGAGCTCTCCAAATACAGTGAATGCAGAATAAAGGTTTGAATCGGTTTGATTTTTTTAAAGGTTCATTACTCAGACTGAGTCACGCCTTGTCAGTTCCTTTGAACATCTTCAGAAAGTGCAGACAGAGGGACTTCAAATCAGTCCAACTTCAGAGCCGAACTCTATTCATATTGGATGCGGATTGTCATATGACCGGACAATGTTTGACGGAGGTAACGTTGATCGCATTCTATGAATAGATTATTTATACAAGTGCAATCTACAGAGATTTGAAAGAAAACGGACGTCGCTAAATTATAAAAAAAATATGCAACCTTCCATGGCGTTGTTAACCCGCCACGAATGACGGCTGATAAAAAGATTAACAGATGCTGAAACGGGCCGAAAATCGGCGGTCAGCAGAGACTTTTGAAATTAAATTAAATTATTCTAATCCGGAGTTAGGACGGGTTGTTTCATAGAAATTCAAATGTACATTGTCAATAAGGGCCATTCCGCGCCATTTTGTTTTTGAAGTGAAAATTTATTTAGATGAAACGAAAAATAGCGACACTAGAAAGAGACAAACACATGCAGCCATGAGAATGAGATAGTGTAATCGGTCTCCTCTTTGTGCGGTGCTTCGTAGCCTGTCGGACTCCTAGTCGATTACACAAAAAAGCTACACTAAAAAGAGAAAAACACATACATCTAGAGACAATCTATATGATTTAGCTTGCGAGAGAATGAAATAGAATAATAGGTCTCCTCTTTGTGCGGTGCTTCGTAACCTATCAGTATCTACTCGATTAAACGAAAAAGGCTACACTAAAAAGAAACAAACATACATCTATAGGATTTAGCCCGCGAGAACATGAGATAGTATAATCGGTCTCCTCATTGTGCGGTGCTTCGTAGTCTCCCCACTCTTGTCTACTTTAGTTTTGTGAAGGTTTCACTTCTACCGCGTGTGTATTACAAACTTTGACAGAAGGGAATAACTATCATTTTGTCAAGCTTGTCAGCTCGTAGAATTTGATACAAAGCTGAATATCGGCGTTTAACGTGGACCTTTCAAATGTCAAAAAAAAAACAAAATGGCGCTGGATGGCCATTTGATGGCTTTGTCACACTCGAATTTCTGCAGAACAGCTGGTCCTTAAATTAATATAAAATATTATGACTGAGTTAAAAAAAAAAACTATGAATAATAAAGTACGGCCAAAATATTGTTTGCTTGTAGGTTACAATACTAAAAACTTTTTTTTTTTCAGTTCGATTCCGCAAAGTTATTCCGTTCCCCACACAAATGGCTCATGCTAAAAAGTTCAAATACCTTTGCCATTCCGTCTCCCAACTCCTTCTTTTCCCTTTCCAGAACGGAAGTACTATCCAGTACATATTGTGGGTCACATCCGGAGACGGATGAACTGACCACGACCAATAATAACAGAGTTAGAACGGAAGGTGCGGAAGTCGTTTGGTACGAGTCGTTGCTCGCGGAAGCGGATGTTTTGGCGGACAGTGATATCAACCTAGCCCAGAAGAATGAAAATGGATATGAGATCATCAAAGGTTTGTTGCAACATTTTCTTTTATATTTTTACAGGTCTTTTGTTTTTAAAATATAGAGAATATAGTTTGGTAAAAGGATCACAACGACGTGATTTATTTGATCTCAATCTTGCATTATTATTTTTATATCATAAAATTATTATTTTTTCTTTTTCTTTTTTACATAAATTTACTTATATATTTATTAACGTTCCAACCAGCAGTTTGCAGATATGAAAATAAAAACATTCTAAAACAAAACAAATTTACTGTGCTCTTCATACCTTCAAAAATATTTTCCTCTATTCGAGCATCGACATTTTTTTGGATTCACTGTTCACTTTTAAGAGCGTTTAACCAGCCAGCGGACGAAAATCCACATTTCGTCGAAAGTTGTTCTTGCGATCGTGCAGGGCGGTTACAATGAGAAAGATTATTTATTCTCCGTATCAGCTCTTTTAAATTATAACTCAATATCGAATTTATTTCAAACCAAATTAGCTTTAACTTATACCTTCATCCAAAAATGCTGAAAGGCGTGATGATAAAACTATTAAAATAATGTACTTTTTGTAATTATTTTTTTGATTATAAGTATTTATCATTTTTCAATAATGTCTAAATTTAATAAGAATGTTAAAAAAATCTGAAATATATTAGTTTGTAAGTGCGCAAATAAATACACAAATGGACCAATTTTCGTCAAGAAACACATGTACGTACATTTTTTTAATGATTTTATTGAAACTAAAATTAAAATTCTAAAACATGCGTTTGCTAGATAATGTATTGATTTATTTTACTGCATGATTATATTATTTGAAATGGGTGTGGTATAATACAAAATCTTTTTGGAAAATTTAACAAATCTGCCAACGACCTATGAAATAACCTTATTATACTAAAAATTTAAAAAAATCTCTAAATTTATTACATGCGAATGCTAGATAAAAGAACAATCTTTCGAAATCCATTTATAATTTTTTGTGAAAAAGAGTCAATACGTCTAAAATCTGATTTGAAAATGACATATTTCTGGTTTTCTCTGGTAATGCCCTCTTAACGGGAGCATTCTTTCAGATACATAAACTGTTACACGGATAAATATCGATCATACCTACCATATTTATACACTACACAGGTTATACAAAATAGAGGGATAAGAATGATTTTTAAATGTCACATTTTTACAAGAATCAAAATTATTTTGCAAAAATTTAAGTCATCATGTACAAGTTGTACAATCCATATACGAAACAAGTTGTACAATCCATATACGAAAGTTAAGATGAAGCCGTAGTAAATAATCCAAAATCATACAAAATCATATGTTTTTGTTTTGAAAATTTGATCGCTTAGAAGTATTGTAGATGCTTCAATTAAATACTGTGTGTAGAACATACCTTGGCCCTTAAAAATATCGGTCATTTTTTTTATAAGTCTTTTAATAAGCCTATAAAAAAATAAAGTATAAGATCTAAAAAACACACTTTCAAGTCCAAACTCTCCTATTTATAAACCCCTTTTCGGTTATGGTTTTATTGTATAATGTGGCAAATTCAGATTATTTTATAATGATCGCAAAAAAAGTTGATATTTACACCCAATCTTCCCAAAATAAAATAAAATATGCATTTTCGCGTTGTTATTTTACAATACGGCCGCTAGTCGATGAATTCGGTTTTTCAATGTGAACCCTATGGCGTCCACCGAAGAACTACTGTCCACGCCACAGTCGCCAAACCTCAGTCACGCCCCGAACTGAGCGTGAGATGGATGCGTCACTCCGCGTCGCTTGATTTCGTGAAATCAATTTTAAATTTCCGTTTTATTACAATAAACAATACGTAAAACAGGACTTAATATTTTTTACAGGCCTTTACGAAATCAACCTGTAAAACAAAACTCTCAAATACCTTTTCCAACCTTTCCAAAAGCTTTTTCTCAAGTATTTTTAAAATCCTCCCATAAAGGGCGTGAATTCCGATTTAGATTTTTTCCTGATCTAGTGGATCGCTTTAATAATTATGTAAAGGCTTAAAAAGAACATGCTCTCTAGTTATCTGCAAACTAATATTATGTACCATGAAAATGTTCGCAATTCTACAGGGAGTTGTTGAGATTTTAGGCTTCCTAAAACAAAACTTACCAATGTACTCGTACACAAAACAGCGTGTTTTATTAAAAGGACGACAACTTTATAATAACCTACCAAAAGCTTTAAAAGAAGCCACAAGCCTGGCACTTTTCTTAGATATGCGCCAAATACATAAAAATACACGGACATATGAATATATCTGGACCTGCCCTAAGTGATAAAAACGTATTATTTCCCCCTCCACATGGCGCCGGCTGTAGCTCCTCCTTGGAACCGGCTCGCTCCATGGGGAGGGGATATAGCCTCGCTTGAATCTAAAATGTGTGACGTCATCATTCTTGCCGTGAACAGCGAGAAGCTGACATCCATACATTTAACGAAATAACGGCAGCTTGTGCTATACAATATATCTACGTATCAATGTACACATAGGGAATGTGGGCGGTACTCCAATGTGCTCGTCGCTGGTTACAGGGTTAAGTAAATTATGAAACATTTGTAAAAGTGTTTTAACTAAACACGGAAACAAAATATTGATATGTGTATTGGCGCGAGTCTTTTTTGGGCGAGCATTTGGCCTTAGCAAATATGTTTTGATCGTGGCAAGCAATTCGCGCTCCCATGTAAAAAGGTCTATTCATTCAAAGCAGATTTTGCTTTTAAGAACTAAATGGTGATATTGTAATGCGAGATGCCTATATACTGTCAGATTGATTGTTCAACGAATGACAGTCATCTTTCCCCTCTCCGCTCTCCATAGTTTGGTTTTACCCCTCATCTGTAACTGCTTGTCTATCCATTTGGATGTCTATGTAAAAATATGTGGTTTGTAAGCATAATATGTAACTATTTATTAGCACTAATTATTTGATATTCATATTTATACCAATTTAATTGTAATTTATTTTTATTTTGTGTTTCATGAATTTTTTTGTACTAGGCGTATGAAAAAATCTTATATTGTAATTGGCATATTAGCACAGTTACAAAGCACAGTATTAGTAGAGTATTTTTTCTAAGTAACTACGCCAAATACAACAATATACGAGTAAATAGCCATGTAAGGTGCCACTATTTCACATTTTTCAAAAAAGTTAAAAAAACAAACACGCAATGTACTTATTACCTACCACGAATAAGACATTACAAGGACAAATCATAGGTACTCACTATAAAATATTTTATTTAGTTTAAATTGTTTTTAACTGTAATGGGGTTCTACCTATTCAACAGTCCGTTTCATATAACGAATGTTACGGTCGATTCAAATTTCGGTTTCTATCGCATAGAAAGCCTGTTCTCACTGATCTATTTCATAAGTCGTATAAAATATAGAATAGAATAGATGAGATGAGAACGCGCCATACACAATGCACATATTTTTTGGTTTGTAAAAGTTAAAATAAAAAAAAATAAAACATTAAAATATATTTAAAAACTGTATATACAACGTGTCCGGAAACTTGTAGTATAAGCGGGAAACTGGATAATCTACATCACGTAGAGAACCCAAAAAACTTATTTTTTTCGATCTGAGCATTTCGATTTTAATATTATTTTTTTTCTATTTTTCCATTTTTTCGGCAACTAAAGGGTTAAAAAATTTTTTGAGCCCTGTTTACCCTTCGATGCATTTTATAAGACATTACACAGCTGAAATCAACCCCCTAGTGAACAATTTTTTCAAATTTAACCAAAAAAAATCCAACTTCGCACCCGATTTACTCGAAAACGAAAACTCAAAACAAAAAAGTTATATCACAAATCGACTCCGAATGTGATGTAGATTTACCAGTTTCCCGCTTGTACTACGAGTTTCCGGACACCATGTATAAAATGCCAAAAAATACAACTCATAAACTATCTGAAGTAAATATTGAAAAAATTAGTGCTCTCGTGGAAAAAATAGGAGTAATTTTTATAAAAAACCGAATATTACTTAAAAAAAAAAAAAGACAAACATTCCCGGGTTACGAATAACCCAACAATGTTTGAAAATCTCCTACTACCACCACAGAAAGCCGAAAATGTTGCTTGGGTTGTGATGGAGGACTTAGCCAGCCGAGGGATTGAACACGCGACGCCCGGTTGGGATCCAAGCGCTATGCCCACTCAACCACTGACCAGTCTTTTGTTTTACGTGTTCGTGTTAATTGTTAGGTACTCCATTTTTGTGGTTCCATAATACAAAAATATTACAAAATGGTGATTAAAAATTGAAAAAAGGAACTATCTGTACTCCTGAAGCGGCACTTTGAAGGCACTGAAAACGCTGCACATAATTTTAAAAGTGTCACCCGTACATTAAAAATATAATTTATAAGCACTCTCTTCCGTCACTCAAGCTGCAACCAAGGCCAACTAGAGTACCTAAAGACTTGGATGCCGCCAATTTACGAAGTCAGTGTAGTCGCTAAGTAAACTTCGCTGATTAAAATACTCTAATCACTCTGTTAAAAAAACAAAATGCAATCAATTAAATAAAACAACACACAAACCAATAGTAACAACGAGTATCAACAACAATTTGCAAACTGGCTGAGCTGCAACTTAAATAGATTTAAAATGGTCGATGGCAACTCCATATAAAAATAATTTAGATAATAATCTTAGATGAACCAACCAGCAGCCGCCAAAGAGCCACTTATGGCCTCCTGCAGCCACCCTCCCTCTCAACCCCACCTAACTCCATTCAACCCCACTCAGACGCTTTCATTAAATTGCATATGATTTATTTACCTTGCACCCGTCGCTGTAAAATAATTTCAGTAATAATCAGTACCAAGATTAGTTGGGAAATGTCAAAGGACATTGACTCCGGCCATAAAGTGGAAGCTTCCATCTAGACTTTTATAAAACAATCACAATAACGAAAATTATTGCATTTCAACGAGCGCCGGAGCCGCGAAGTGTAGCGGACACACAGCGTCTGGAAACTCGTGGTAAATATGGGAACTGCTTCGTCAGCGGACTCAAAGATATTATTTAATCATCAAACAGTATTAATAGCCTAGCGACTGTATGGTTAAAATTTAAGAATCCGGCTAAGAATACAACTATGATGCCGCGCCTTATGCAAAACCGTTTTCGTACGTGGAGTTTGAACGTGGAATTTGGCAGCCATCTCTGGTCTGGAGCTCCAAAATACCTGAAAAATACCCTCGACTCTGTGCAGAAATGGGCGGTCCATTTGATAGATTCTCCCATCTTAACAGACAGATTGCAATCTTTAGAGCACAGGCGTCGGGTGGGAATGCTATCCTTGTTCTACCGGTATTACAATGGAAGATGCTCCGAGGAACTAGCATTATTGATCCCTTCGGCACCGGTGCATAGTCGGGAAACACGCCAAACGCGTGCCCAACATTTGTACACGGTTGACATTTGTCACATGAGAACGGGTCGTTTTCTTCGACTCGTTCAACAGCTCGGCTGTGGAATGATTTGCCGGCCTCTGTGTTTCCTCCTTCCTACAACATGGGTCTCTTCAAGACCAATATTCATTCCTTCCTTTCCTCAAAAAGACCCTCTACACAGCATCCCAGATGACATAGGCCCTGAGGGAAATTATTTTCCTCAGGGCCTCCTGTGTGGAGTTAATGTAAAAAAAAAATACAAATCTTATTTTGCAATAGAACCGATATAAAGCAATGCCAAAGATGGCACCATTTACGTAAACAGCTAGTGTGAGGTGCATCACCTGGCATGCGTAAGTACTATTGGATTTGTAATTTCGCGAATCTCTCCGGATATAGAGAGATTGACGATAATATGATTATTATTGTATCTGGCAGTTGTAAATAATAGTACCACGCGTCTTTATATTATATATGACGACATTGCCTGTCGCGGTTACTTTGTCCCGATGACTAGCTGTCGCTGGATCCCAGTGGACCGGCTATTTTTGGAACGAATTTCTATCAAATTATTTAGATAGTTTATATAAATCATATGAAATCAAATTGCTTGGCCTACGCCCATTACTAAGATAAATAAAAGGATTTTTTTAGAATAATGCCAAAATGGATGATCAAACATACAAGTATCTCTTGCAATTTTTTAATGGGACCTTTTTTTAAATTAACTCCACACAGGAGGCCCTGAGGAAAATAATTTACCTCAGAAACAATGCCATCCATTGGAATGTTATGTGGAGGGTCTTTTTCTGTCTCTCCCGATCCGGCCTGCCATGTTCGTGAGCAGACGCATCCGCCGCCAATACCCGGACAAACCTTAACCCATGAACCACAGCTAAGTCACATGGCACAACTAACCACTTGCGATGACCTGTGGCAAAGGTGTTGGTTATCCAATAAACGGTTCACAGAAGGCATTAGGTACCCATACCCGCCTCCCAAATTGATCTGAATTTGACATGTCACTGAAAGCTAAATAATTTATTATGATAGCCAGATTGGATATTTACACGCAATTACGTTACGTTTAGTATTTTTTTTTTTGAGACACAAACAGGATATTTATAAAACATTTTTGTGGGTTAAATATAATAAATTAAAATACAAATATAAATATCCCTAGACTAAAATGTGTCTGCAGTAATCACATTTGAATTTTTACAGAAGCAAACACATGAAAAACAATGCAAGTATTATTTATACATAACTTTAAATAAAAAAAAAACTAAATACAAAATTGAAATACATTATAAGTATACAATAATTATGAAGTATTTCCTGAGATATAATAAAACAACAAAAAAAATATTTTTTTTTTAGGTGCACTAATCGTGGAGATATTTTTTGAAACATGTTACATTATTTAGAAAAATATCTATGAAAGTGTGTATTTAATAATAAGAGAAAAGGAAATTTAATAAAACCCTCTTTTAACTTTGTGTAGTTAACACGATGACTGATAACCCGCCGATTCGTAAAAAATCTAAAATTAAATTGTTTGTATGAACAATGTAACTTTTCCGGACACCGTGCAATCATAATACCCAAAATGGCCCGCATTTATACTTCTTCGTCAGCTTCTCGGTGTATCTCAGTAGTACCATGTGCAGTGTGCACTTGCAGTCTGCTAGTAAAAGCATTTTGAGCTGCAGTTATTTGTGGAAGCGAGGGTTATTTCTTCAAATTACCGCAGCTCCGGAACTTTATTTCTTTCCCAATCCAATTTACCGTTAAGTAAAATTGGAATGCAATGCAAAGGACGAAGGTTCCATTAAACTGTTTATTATTCAAATAAAACATAGAAATAGCAAGTCTGTACTGCCTACGGAAAGCAGACACGCCTTTGCAGCGTTACAGTGTTACAGTCAATCAATAACGCACAGTATGTCGTGACACCCGCTCCTTGCTTCGTTCATATCATCGTCCCATACGTCATATTCTTTTTTGTTCTGACACTTGACATGAAACGACTCAAGTATTTTTGGGAGGCGGGTATCATTTAGAAGGCGGTTTTGGGTACCGCCGCCCCGGAAACCATTTATTTGTTGACCGACACCTCTGACATAGGTCATCCCAAGTGGTTCGCTAAATTTGGTGACTTGGCAGGGGAGCCCGGGTTCATAGGGTGAGGTTTGTCAGGTCTTGGCGGCCGAGGGCGGTCTATCTACCTGATGCGTAGCGAGCCGGATCGACAGTGACTGGTTGAGGAGGTCTTTTGACCTCTCCAGCCAAAATCCCTCGACCGCAGTTGAAGGGGTGGATTCATACGTCTGTCACTCCTGAACACACCAACTCTCCGATTCCTATCCACCCCTCATACCTATTTCCTTCCTAGAACTTCCTCTTCTTCCTTTTCTTAAAAAAACCCTTTCCACAGCATTCCCTAAGATGACATAGGCCCAGAGGAAAATTATTTTCCTCAGGGTCTCATGAGTGGAGCTAAAAAAAGCTTACTAATCGGCAAGCGCAGGACCCAGTATTTTACCCTGGTGCTTGTCTAAATATTACACGTGGCTGTAACCTGCTGACTTTCTATTTGGTATGCTCGGAAGAAACTACTGCGCACTGTACCTGTATACACCGTACAGGACCCGCAGTTACTTTTAATATATTTGTTTTGTCCCTGTATTTGGCAGCCGCTTATGGTCTGAAGCCCCAAAATACTTGAAAAAACCTTCGACTGTGTGCAGAAACGGGCGGTTTGGCGATTCCACTACCTCTTAAAAAGTGATCATAAGAGCAAAACTGTGAATACTATTCGTGTTCTACCAGTATTTCGATGGAAGATGCTCAGTTACGACGCGTTCTTGAGTTCAACAGCTCGGCTGTGGGACGATTTTCAACCTTTTTGTTTCCTCCCTCCCACAACGTGGGTCTCTTCAAGACTGTTCACTTCTTCTTCTCCTCAAAATGACATTTCACACATAACCTCATGTGTGGAGTTAATGTGGTTATGCCTACCAATGGTTATGCCTCTGGGGAGAATGACCTCACTATTAAACCTTTCTTCTGAAATTGACATTTTTCAATCGAACTACAATCATTTCAAGAGCGAAATAAAGGTATTCTTTAGTACCTGTCATTATTAATGTACCTATATAATTAATGTATTACACTATTAACTAAAAATTGTGAAATGTAATTGGATATATATGTTACTGTTTTTCAAAATAAATAAATGTAAAAAAAAATAATTAAAGTTTCCTTTTTCACGTCCTAGGTCTGCCACTGAATTCAACACGACTTGAACTCTTTTATTTCAACTTTCAAACAATTTCTCCACTTTGTAATTTACCAATTTGTTTATGTTTTAGTTTACCGGCGTCGTCCTAGATGTCCTCTAATAGTTGAGAAATTTGGACACTGGAGCAAAGATGTCGGAATTTCAGCTCCGCGGTTAGCGACCACCTCCCTGAGGAGAAGTAACTTAATGGGAACCCAACTTACAGCCTCTTTCGTCATCACTGATAACGACACGCTGGACCATCTCATGGACTACAGGTTTGGTTTTTTGCATGAAATTTTGGAGACAGAGCATTATCGATAATATTTTTCAAAAGTTTCGACGCTATGCACGATATTTTGGAATTATCAAAATATGCAAAAAAAACTCCATTAATATCAATCGGTATGCGGTTCTTGACGGTTTCACTAAAGTTAAACGTCTAAAACCACATTAATTTTACTAATTATCTTACTGAAATGTCGGATCTAAGAGAATTAACGCTTTGCAATGCGGTATCATTTCTACATACACAAATACATATTTTACCGCTGTCTATCCATCTATACATATCTGCACTGATGATGGACACTATGACGCTGTCAGAAACGTTGGCTAAAGATGGAGGAAGAGCAACACGGCCAAACAATAAAAAAATCACATATTTACACCACCTGTAATATCCAACGCTATCCTACAAGCCAATACTTGGTATTCGTCTGAGCAGGTAAACATTCACTGGCCCATTGGGTAAAGTACAAAAAATGCCACCGTTTTCAGCCATTATGAAAATGGATCCCACCCATTAAAACCTAAGTAAACACCAAAATTAAAGCACTGTGTTTTTGTGTTTTTTTTTTAAATAAGGGCATTCCAGAATCTTTGTGGAGTTGAGATACCCTTATCCATTTGGGGAGTTGCAAGAGGGGTTCGTGAAAGAAACACCAAAATTAAAGCACTTGCTTTCACGAACCCTTTTTGCAACCCCCCAAATGGATAAGGGTATCCCAACTCCACAAAGATTGGAATCCCCTTATTTAAAAAAAACACATCTTAAGTCTCGCGGAAACATTTTATGCGAGAATTCACCCACAAAAACACACGCATCTATAAACTGCCTCACCCGGTACGACGTAAACGTACGTACCACACATAAAAAAAACCTAAAGAAATCAGCCGTAAAGATTAATCTTAACCTTCCCATATTGCTCCCCTTGCAAATATTTTTTAGCAAACAACACATTGAACCATTTTTTCAACAACCATATATTTTAAATTCATTGTGAAAGAGAAAGGGGCCTTTTTGGCCCGGAGCTCTGTATGCCAATGAATCAAAAAATTCGAAAAGAGTACCTTCTTTACAACTTTTATGGACCTACCATATTTTATGATATTATCAGTAAAATTTCTCATAATTTTCATTCGAAGTTCATTGAAAGGTATTAATACCTACACCCAAGGCTTTACTTACCAATCGGATAATTTTTTTAATTGCTGATTTTTATATTGTGGTAATATTAACCTTGTTTAATTAAGTAATAAAGCTGTTATGATTGCTGTTAAAGTATAACAATTATTATAAGCAATAATTATCAGCCTGAAACACTCATCCACATTGAAAAATCTTCCGAGAAAAGATACATGACGCCAACGGGACTTGAACCCGTGTCCTCTCGATTGCCGGTCGATTGCTCTTGACCACTGAGCTATGGCGGCTTATCTCGTACCCGCCAAATGATTCAATATATGCTAGTGTTTCATTCAACAATTACTGCTTATTATATTTTTTCCACCTGAAAACAACCAACTTTATTTTTGCGAGAGAAACATTGTAAGTGTTAAATCCCTCGCTAGGTGGCGTCGAGACAAATTATGTCTTCATTTTATTGGGGAAATACTTAAACTTGTCAAATATTAATTATTATTTTTAATTGTAAAACTAACGTTTTTAAGACAAGATTTTTTATGCATAGCACAAAGGGTAACAATTATTATAAGCAATAATTATCAGCCTGAAACACTCATCCACATTGAAAAATCTTCCGAGAAAAGATACATGACGCCAACGGGACTTGAACCCGTGTCCTCTCGATTGCCGGTCGATTGCTCTTGACCACTGAGCTATGGCGGCTTATCTCGTACCCGCCAAATGATTCAATATATGCTAGTGTTTCATTCAACAATTACTGCTTATTATATTTTTTCCACCTGAAAACAACCAACTTTATTTTTAATCAGCAATTGTTGAATGAAACACTAGCATATATTGAATCATTTGGCGGGTACGAGATAAGCCGCCATAGCTCAGTGGTCAAGAGCAATCGACCGGCAATCGAGAGGACACGGGTTCAAGTCCCGTTGGCGTCATGTATCTTTTCTCGGAAGATTTTTCAATGTGGATGAGTGTTTCAGGCTGATAATTATTGCTTATAATAATTGTTACCCTTTGTGCTATGCATAAAAAATCTTGTCTTAAAAACGTTAGTTTTACAATTAAAAATAATAATTAGCTGTTAAAGTAAATATGTAATCATTTATAGCAATATTCATTAATAGTTTAACAACAAATTTATTGGTCAACATTCGATGTGTAAATATTTTAACATAATGCTTCTTTGCTCCCAATCCATATGCTACATAAACACGTGTTAAACAAAATATTGTTATTTTTTTAATGTTTGAGATGTTATGCATTATAATGAGCCTCGAATAATTTTGTAGTTTATTTACACAAAACGAAAATTTTGTTTATAAATGTATGATCGTCTGTCCACAAAGATTTAAATATACATAAATAACGTTATTTCAGCAAACTACCAGTCAACTATTGGATTAATCCAAAGATATTGAAAAATAAGTAGATGTGCTATCTGCAGTTTTTACTAGGTGGAACTGCGCTTCCGGGTGTCGCCGATATTGTTTATCAATTAACAAATAAACTAAATGAACGAATAATTAACGAATAAACCAAACGAACGTTAAACTAAATGAACCAATTCTTTCCGTATTCAAACTATATTGTTAACCAATACACATCTTCAAAAAATCAACGAAATGAACAAATTCTTTTCGTACGCAAACTAGGTACTCTAATTAGGGCGTAGTCCGCCGACAGTTGCGCGGGCACCATAGCATAGCTCTTTTGTATTTGAATATCCTTGGATTAATCCATTGGCTTTGTCGTTACGACCCCGCGCAACGCACAGAGCAACTTTCAAATAAATCGTTGAATTGAAGTAGTCAAAAGGGAAAAATAAAGTATACGAAATCAATTTACGATACTTCCATAATACGATAAATTGACGGCAATTTCAATTTATACAGAAGTGTATTCAAGACTTTCCTTCAAAGTATTTATTAGCCCTCTTGACGGCGTCATTTTTTTCGTTTGCAAACTAGGGCTGCGTTATTAATAAAAGATAATCCCCGCGCACAAGCAATTACTTGCGCATTTATAAAAATTCACAACGAATATGCTATTGGTCAAAAAAATCCTCATACATTCCCTCGACTCTTTGCCGCAAACGAGTGCAGTCACTTTTAAAGCAGACTTCACACTCCTTCTTGGTGTTCGCCGCGAACTGAGTCATTTAGAGTCAGTCTAGGCTTTTCGAGTCAGTCAGTCACATGGAAAGTCTATATTTTTACATACTAACAATGATAAAACGCTATATAATATTCATAAAGAAATATATGTATTGTCTTCACGGTTTAAATGACATTAATAAATTATGCAAATAATAACATTCAACAACCGGCAAACCCATGATGCGCAATTCGAATTCCAGCAGTGACTGTTGGCCATTGAAATGGCTTTTACGCTGGTTTCGAATAGGTCCAGTCCATCCAGTCAAACATAGTCGATCCCTTCCTTGCCGACCGCCCGACTTTTGCCCGTCGGAGGCGCAAGCAACACAAGACCCAAACGTATGCGGCAGCAATGTTCAGACTTGCGGCTATCACTGCTTTGGGTTGCACATTTGACGGCTAAATACATTATGATTTAGTGCTAGTTGGGAGCAGCATGCCCTGGTGAGTATGAAGCTGATGATTACCATATGTTTTTAGTTTTGTGTTATACTTTTATTCAGAAACCAACACATCGATGCCATCACCAAAGTGAACTACCCGCTCACCAGCCACCTGATCGATATCCTCAACGGCTCCCGCAGGTTCGTCTGGACAGACAGTTGGGGATACAAGAATCCCACGGGCGAATGGAACGGCATGATGGGCTGGCTGGAAAGAAAGGAGGCTGACCTTGGCGGTAAAGTACATACCTGATCGAAATGACATGGGCTAAAGTAAATCTTTTATTTCAACGTAAGGTAAAACACCATATTTCTGACACGTTAAGCTATCACTTTCTTTTCAAGTATTTCAATTTTTTTTTTCTAAAATCAACCTTGCATTATTGAAACGAAATTTTGAATTTTTGGAAACATTGTTCAATTTCAAATAATGAAATCTCACTTTTTGGTAAATTTATTACCGTTAAATATTTAAAATCATTTAATACGTAACATGCTAACAAAACACCTATTTCTGACATTGCAAAATCAATATGTTCCTATCGATTGACATGGCTGTTCGTTTTTCTGACATACCAAAATCAATGTGAATCCAGTATCCGACATACATGTTGATATTTTGATCTTACCCTCAAATAAAATGCAAAGCTATGTGGACCATATTTAAAACAAAAATCGGTATTTTGGAGAAAGTTTATTAATTATTAAACATAAGATTTAAAAAAAATACTTTTTTTATACGGGGATGAATTTTAATTTTTATTTGGTTTATCACGTTTAGAGAAAGAAGTAGAAGGTCGATCAATTATAGGCCAGAAAAAAACTATATTTTAATGGAGTAAGGATATTTTCTTTATTATCCTGCTGACAAGATTAATTTTCAATGATTTTTTGTTTCTTGTGTAGTATTTCCATATTAATTTCACTGTCTTCAAAAACAATAGGGATATTCAAAATAGTTTTGTCATTCATGTCAGCAATCCACTGAGGTTCTATACCCTTAATACCATTGGCGGATTTAGGGGGGGGGCACGAGGGCACGTGCCCCCCCCCCCCCCCCCCCCCCAGACGGTATTTTTGTGTACAGTGGAGATTCCATCACAGTACATACTGTCTTTATTAAACATTTAATTTTTCTATTGTTTTGACACTATCATAAATCTTCCTATATATACTTGAACTTGTAACCGTCCGCCCCTTGTGCCCCCCCCCCAGAAACAAATCCTAGATCCGCCCTTGCTTAATACTATCAGAATTCATTTCTGATGATATATTCGTTCGAAATATCTAAATTCCCCGAAAAGATGTTTATAGTTGCGGTCATACTTTTCCAAATATCAAATAATGACTTGTACTCCGTAAGACCCATCCAAATATCGTGCGATTCATGAAATCCTTTAAAATAGCAGAATCTATTAAATGAAAATAAGTTCTCAAGAATTTGGAGAAGCGATATAACTGGTGATACATTATTTTCTAAAAAAATAATTGTTTCTTCCACTGCAATGCTCTCTGGAGTCACGGATTTTATACTTTCATTGAATTATGGTGTTTTTAATCATTTTTCGTATGGTATGGCTTTTGCATCCCATTTTATACTTTCCAGATTTTTTTACATAATAGTATTGTTTTGGGAATGCCATATTCAATGCTAACTCTCCTGATAGATTATCTGTTTTTAATTTCATTCAGCTTCTTTTCTAAGGACTCTTGCGTACATTTGAGTCCACAAGACTGTCCTCTTACTTTTCTCATTGCTAAAAAAGGCTATCATTAGTTTAAAATGTAATTACCCAAGAAAATCACTCATTATTGTTACAGAAAATCACTAAATACGGAACGTCTGACTGGCCCCCTATTCAAATAAATTTTTATTTCGGATTTTAGTCTAAAATTCATATTGAAACCTTGTTGGAACGAAAAATTGTTATAAATACATACATTTATATTTCTACCCAAAAAAGTTATATTTCATTTTATTAAAACAACAGTTCGGTAACATTATTTATTTAACAAAATTGTTACTCACAAACGTTTGCCTCTAAAATCGTTAGAAAACTATTTCTTAAATGACCTGAATTTTATATTAAAAAATACAAATAAAATAAATTACACTATTGGCAATAGATATTTTTCATACATTTTTTTAATTATTCGTTTTAGTTGGGTGTTTTGACCTCAAATCCTAAATATAGTTTATTATAAAGCGGAGCCGTTCTTCTATGTCAGGATTAAAAACCCCTAAATTATGATAAGTATCAATTTCTCACATACCGGTCAGATATATGAACACGATTTTTTGGAGACGTATCATTTTCTGACATACATGTCAGAAATATGGTCGCCCTATTAAAACAGGTACATATTACTGACCACTCAAAAACTATCATTAATCCGTTGAAATATATTATTTTCCGGTTTAAATGAATAAATATGGTCAATACTCTATTGAAAAACATACAAAAACAATAAATAAAACATTGGTGAACCGAATCATCACATTTTGTAAAATTTGGTTTACTCGCCGAAAAAGGTGAAAAAATGTGCAATATCACAAAATCTCCAAAATCATGCATTAAATAATATTTTGGTAGAAATGGGTGTCAAATAGTTCTTAGACTAAACGTTGGTTAAAGGGAGAGGGGAACAACTTTCTCGGTGCGCTAATATCAATATACGTAGGAATGTTACTTCAGTTGGTAAAATCGTAATTTGTGTTACATATGTCAGAAATTGGAGCAGGGTCAGAAATGTGGTGTTTTACCTTACATAATAATATAATAAAGTATAACGGATCCCAAATATAAATTGATCAATATTGTACTAGACGTTTGTACATAAACTAAATATAATAGGGAGCTGGCCACAATGACACGCCAGTGGAGTTTCGTACGCCAGTGGATTTTGGAACGCCACTGGTCTTTTAAATGAATTTACTACTTTGACAAAAAATGCTTCTAGGTATAATGGCAAAACTGATTTGAGTACTGGATTAAAATAAATATTTTTCACTTTGGAGACTGTGGGAGACTGGGGTTTTTAGGTTACTGGGATACTGGGATAGGTAAACTGAATCTAAGACTGATTAAAACACTTGAAAAGAGGTTTGAACTTGGAGACTGTTGGTATCTTGAGTTGGTATCTTTCTTCTTGGCTGATAGTTTTGAACTGACTTCCTACCGGTTTGACTTCTATTTTTATAGGGCAAACTCAGGTCGGACTTTTGGGGGACAGAACCTCCTTAATTTTTCTAAGGTACTTGTTTTAGGTAATTTCCCTGGTCGCTACGATTGGAAGTCAGCTGTGTCAAAATTATGTGTGATAGTTTTTGCCATGATCTTACCAACTTAGGATACCAAAGCCTCACATCATTTTTATTGTGTTTACAAGAAAAGGTACAAGTATACATATGTGACATAAGGTACAATTTTAAACAGTAAATATTTTTCTTAAAGTGCAACAATCACTGATAGACGTCAGTTTTTGGGTTGTTTTTGTAGCATATACTCATTTTTAGGTGATGATGTTTATTTCTTGATCCAAATTATTCCCAATTTCTCGAAATTGAGCTCCACATTTTTCGGAACATGAATTCGCTGTCGTAAATATTAACGATTCAGATTTTTCCTTTGTTCAGAATTGACCAATAGTGGCTCGGCTGGTCGCATGGTGGGGGTGACGTAAATAGACAGCCAATTCCTTGGCGTTGATCATTGCTGTCTAGACTCCCTTGTGGAAGTATTAGGTGGTTATTTAGATGTGTTTTCCAGTCCAATAAGGCTGCCGCACGTATTCATTATCAATTTCATTAATGTTTTCAATTGATTAGTTAGTTAAAGGACATAATTGCGTTGTAGACAAATCATTTGGAAGGGGCACCACATGCACATTGTCCCGCTAGCCAATAGCAGCACTCAGATTGTCGTGCTCGCGGCACGGTACTCTGTGACAGCGTAAATTCCAATCTTGAATTTCCAGGGTTGTCATATGCTTTCGCGCACTCGTTCAATGCACACGTATTCCTATGACACGTTCGATATAAATATTATTACAGTGAATACAGTGAATGTTTTGGACGCTATTACATTGGACCCGCGGTAATCCGGCCCCTGGCTAATCCGGCGCCCCCTGTAATCCGACACATCAGGATCAGATTATTATTCATTTCATTACAAGAAAAGAGCTTGAATCAAGCCGTAGATTTCGACGCCAATTTCTGAGAGCCGTATTCAAGGACCAGCTCATAAAAAAACGTTAAAAGAACTCAACATGAAAGATTTGGTTTTTGCTCTTTGTCAATCTTGGAATGCATCTTGTGTATATGAAGTATGGTTCGTGGTTTAAATAGATTCTTTGATGTGTAATTTGTCGGATTACAAGGTACTCTTATTAAAAAATTCCGGACTATAGAGGGTCTTAGGCAGTACAATATAATCCGACAAATTCGATAATCCGACATCGCCCTGCGAAATTTTTGTCGGATTACCGCGGGTCTACTGTATTATAATTGCGGCAGCTAAATCACCTAACTAATAGGCGTGTCTTAAAAGCGCAGGATCCAGTTTATATTCGTGGCAATTGGCTGGCTACTACCCGTGGCTCTAACTTGGTGACTTTCTATTGCGTATGCTCAGAATGAACCATCTATGAGTCAGAAGAGCCGTGCACATTGCTACACAAATATTTCTTCAAACTGATTCGTGGATGGTTTTAAAACTCGGCTATCATGGAGAACAATCATTTCCATATAATCGATGGTAATCTCCGTCACCAACAGCATAACTATTCTGTTTATCTCTCGTCCTCCTGGAGTAACCAACGATTGTGCCGGTTTGTCGGTGGGGAGGGCAATCTTGCTGTGGAACGGAATCAATTCGGAAATCGACAAGTTTTAGCATGACTGAGGCTGCTTAAACGCTAAGCCTTTATACTGCTAGTAAAGTATAGTTAAAAGCTGTTAAAATTTATTTTACATACTTAAGCTTCTGTTTTACCTTATTTTAATTTATATTTGTACTTTGTGTCATGTAAATAAAATAAAAATTTAATTCAATTAATTGAATTAAAGGAAACATTTGTTTTTTCAGGCACCCCTCTATTTTTCACCCCAGACCGTACCGAGGCCATTGAATACATCTCCATGACAACCCCAACCACTTCCAAATTCATCTTCCGTCAGCCTCCGCTCTCCTACGTCAGCAACATCTTCATCCTGCCTTTTCGCTGGACCGTGTGGTTGGCTGCCTGTCTCCTGGTGATGCTGAGCATAATGGTCATCTTCTTCATAGCTTCCTGGGAGGATAAAAATGAAGAAGAAGTGAGTCACAGTAATGAATTCTTCGAAGATTAAACGTGTTGTATGATCTTGACGTAGCGATAGCAGTGAAAGGGAAGGATACCTTCGGCCCTGATCTCCCGTTCTCTTTTTGTCCTGTCGGGTGGAGTGAGTTATTTAGACCCCAAGGTTCTTCGGAAGTCTCTTCTCCACCATCCCACTTTTTCTAAAGCTATGTTAGTTTTAAGTTCGCTAGTTGAATATGTCGAAACCGGTAGCAGATAAGTTAAAATTTAAGTAACAATGTTCATGGAAAGTAAAACTCTTCAAAACAAAATGTCAACAAAAATTATTATAACACTTTCTTCGAGCGGGCATTGCAACCCATGCCGGATATTAGCTATACATAAAAAGTAGAGTTTTTAGAATTTGTAACGAATAATACAATGGACTTGGAATTATTGTTCCTCCCATAATGCGCTGGTTTGGTGATGCAAGGGCAGCGCTAGGATACGTAATTAAATTTGACACTACCACAGTTTATCATTAGCTGTAACACTTTGAAATCAGACAAACGAAAGTAAATCTTGTTAAAAAATATATTTATCTTGCGAATCTCTGAGACAGAAGAAATCACTTGATGCTAAAACATTTTACCGGCCGTGTACCTAACTATCTAGTATTCTGATAATTTGGTTATCCGATGTCGCGCCAAAACAAATAAATTCAAATGACCCCTATAGAGTTCAGACGTTCAAAGTAACTTTTTAGCAGAAGTTCTGTCCAGGCCTAGTATTTTTAATGGGGTCTCGTCCTAAGGTTTTTAATGGAGTGAAAATATAGCAGAGATTGGTCGCTTCGAAGAATATGATCTTGAAATATATTTTTCGTGGGAAGCGAACGAAAATTAATAGTTAATTAAGAAACGAAATTCTGAACTTTGTTTCAGCACAAATATTTATTAATACTTTAAATGCTGAACAGGTTTCACTTACCCTTTCCCATGGCCTTCTGTATGCTTTTATGGTATGCTATTTCTCACTTTATTTTCGTAATTGTTATAATTGGTTTATACTGTGGAGTGTGGAAGACATTCTCAGTATCGTTCAGGGGCCCCTAGCATGGTTAAATTGATAATTTAACATTATCCGAATTCGGTTCATGATGGCCCTGGTTTGTTGTGTCGATAGCCAAGCCGATATTGACAACGAAATAAAATAGACCCACAATGCAACATTGGCAGATATCTTACTGTACCATACTATAATTCTATACTATACTATCTTACTAATATTATAAACGTGAATGTTTGTATGTGCGTTTGTTACTCTTTCACGCAAAAACTACTGAATGTATTTTGATGAAACTTTACAATAATATAGCTCATACATCAGAATAACATATAGGCTGTAATTTATAAAATTAGCTAGAAAGGGGACGCGGGAGGGGAACGGGGACGCACTGGAAAGGTGATTCAGGGAGAAACAATGTATTTCTTTGAATATGGCATTGCAACGCATGCCGGAAACCAGCTAGTTGTCTATAAATCAGCAATTTTAAATGTCAAATATCAAACGCAAGCATTTTAAAGAACGTTAAACGTCGTTTTTTATTTGGAAAACCATAATGATTTTTAATATAGGTACTTACTCATTCACTTTAATACACATCGGCAGTCCCATGTATTTTTGACACAAAGATAGTTAATTGGTCAAAGACGTATTTAGCTTGGTTCAGCCCGTGAAAACAACTTCCAAAGTTAACCGCAAGCCTTGCAATAATGATGATTTTCGACAAATGCTACTTTTGCAGATAATCTGAAAGACTTGCAGATCTCTTCAGTCTCTAATTTTTAGTAAGAACCCAACATTTCAAAAGGTTCAGCGTAGAGTAATAGAGTCTGAGAAAACGGCTTTCAAAGTTCGAATCCGAGCTTTGCATTAGATCCCGTCAGAATTATGATTTTTCCACAAATGCTCCTTTTGGTAAATTTTGTTATTGATTCCTCTTCAGACCATAAATTTGAGTAAGAATCCAAAATATCGTTCGGTTCAGCACCAAATAAACACATGAAACGACTTTCAAAATTTGACCCCAAGCCTTTCATGACGCCCTGTTGTGATAACGATTTTTACAAAAATGCTACTTTTCGCGTATTTGGTGATGATTACATAGTTTTTAGTATTACAACAAAATGCTAGACTGTTAGACGCCGTAGAGCCGGAGAAAACGCCTTTCAACGTTCGACATTACATTACGTCCCGTTAGAATTATGATTATTCTGTGATTGGTTCCTACTTTTGCAGATTTAGCGATTGTTCCTCTTTAGACCATAAATTTTATTAAGAACATAAAATTTCAATAGGTTTGGCGGCATAGAGCCGAAGAAAACGGATTTGTGATTGATTCCTGTTCAGACCATAGCTTTTAGTAATAAAACAAAATATCAGACGAATCGGCACCATGGAGCCGGAGAAAACCGCTTTCAAAGTTTGAACCCCACGCCATGCGCAACGCCCCGTTAAAATATTGATTTTTCTAATCCGATTTTTTTTAAATAATTAACAGTGGAGGTTATCCACCTCTTACCCCCCCTAGTATAAGTAACAGATGGTTACTCCTTCAAGGCTGTCGCAAGATTCTAATTCTTTTTGTTAAACGACGCTACATTTATTTATTTTGAACGAATCTAGTCCTCCAGTATCCTTGCATACGTTGTTAGTAAGCAGTATGCAAGTGCTTAACAGGAAAAACAAAATGCAAAAAAATAGGTTAGTAATACAAAGATAAATTAAACAGGGCAAAAGAAAAAAATATTCATGAGGCTCCATGAGGCGGCATTGCATCTGTAAAAACCTGCAAGCACCTGTATAAAATAGAGAACATAAATAATACAATAAATCTCAAATCAATTGGCAACTACCAACAAAAAATGTGTATGGCTTTAAACTACACTTAGCTTCCGTGTCCCTTAGCCAACCACTCAGTGAAGCCTCGAAGAATGTTATTTAAGAACTGAATATTTGGGGTAAAATACCCGAAGACTAAAAGAAAATTCAGCGTTGGGTAGTCAGAGGCAGGACAAAGGACAGTCAAGGTCGTCTGATCAAACCTCAAACCTGCACATGTCATTGGGGGAGGCGCAGATAGATTTGAGAAGGATCTGCAAAATTAATAATATAACTGATGAATCAGGGACGAGATCCAGCACACCCCCATATGGGGATAGGGAAAAAAAATAAAAATTTGGAATTCAGTTCATCCAGAAAACATTGAAATAGTTAAAGACAAATAAAATGAAACAAGGAACATGGCATAAATTAACAGGCATTATTGTTTGCAGGAAATTGATGTGTCCACTATGAGGCTGCAGGGGCGATGGGGAGATGTGTGCCTGATGGCAATAGGAGCCGTGGCTCAGCAAGGGAGCATTACTGAACCCAAGTCTTTCTCTGGTAAGCTGGCACTGGATAATTTACACTACTTTTTTATTCACATTTTTAATAAAATCATACATGTATATTGTTTTAAATGCCTGAATTCATTCGATCTCAGATAAAACCCAAACCGGCAGAAGAATTGATGAAGGTTAATTTTAGCAGTATTCCGATAACAAAAATTTTATATCATGACAAATAATGCATAATTCGTACGTTTTCTTGTGTCATTCCTAATGATCTAAAAATAATAAAATAAGACGAAAATGTCTGAATATTTCCACCATAGATGGCGTGTTCACCCAGCCTTATGATATGTATTAATTTTCACTCCACTGCCTAGCGGATACACGGGTCGATAGTTAATTATCGGCTGCTATCTATCCGGGAAACAGTTTACCGGCGAGATGAACATCTCACCTGCTAATGGTTCCTAACTATAATAAGACAACGGAGGGAGAGGAGTTTCTCGAACTTAGAGAAAACTTTGGAATTTTTTATGCTGCAGGCTTGCTGTTCTCTTTGGTAATTCAGTGTGTGTGAATATGTATGTAGTTTCAAGGTCTATCAACAGATGTTTTTAGTATAAGTTAGTAGTTATACTATATGAGAGAGACAACTGTCGGCCGTTCGAGTCTTAACGAAACCCACGATATCCGAGCACCCTTTAGATCGGATGTTAAGTCTAGCTACGCTATTATTATAAGACTTGACAGAAGGTAAGTAACGTAGAATGAAATTTAAGTAAAAATAGATAATTTGCTACCAATACCATGTAAATGTTATATTGGAAAATGCAAACTATAGTTGGGATGAGATGTATGTATATAAAATGTTTTTTTTTCTTTGAGGTTCTGCCGGATCATTACTTTTTGTAATTATGTTCGCGCGGTAGAGTCACAATCTTATTTATTCTGAGTATTATGCTCAAGAGTTCTGGACTATTTACACGCCCGAACTCACAATTAAAGCATTTAACCAAGGATGTAGCAACCCGGTACGAAAGGATTGCTTTTTTAACTTGCTAAACAAGAAGATATAACAAATAATTTTTAATCGAATTATTGATTACGTTGTCAGTTGAGCCCCCCCCCCCCCCCCCCCATAAGTTAAAAAAATTGGGGAATCTAGAAAAAAAATGTTCTCAAAGGGGCGGTGGGCGAAATAAGGTTGAGAACCTATGATCTAGACCAGTGGATCCCCCAGGTGTCCACAGGATCATTGACGGGGTCCGTGGAAACAAAAAATTGAATTGGGGGTCCCTGAACAACGTCAAGGGGTCCGCGGAAGGTTTAATATAACATAAACGAGCGACGGAGATAAAAAAATGGGAGGGGGGGCGGTATGGGGTAGGATGGGGCGAGATGGGATGAACCAGAGAACATAAATTAAACAGCTGCGTTTGTTGTGAAACTTTTGCTCTACAAACAAAACTTGGGAAAAGGAGAATGTTTTCAGTTTCCAAATCTTTCAAAATTTGTTTGCTTATTGTCATTACTTGGAGGGAGGGGTCCGTGGGTCAAAAGGGTTTGGGAACCACTGATCTAGACAAACCGAAGTATTATTAAAAACTCCCGATGATCGTAGTTGTAGTGTTAATTAGAGGAATTAACATTACACCACATTATCCTTACTAATAATTTTTTTTATTTTATTAGTAAATGCGATTCGACATCGAGATGTGAAGTTATCACAGGATATCCCACTACCAAGCAACAATCAAAAATTTTATTATTTTTTCAACAATCCAAATGATAATATGTAGGTACGTCAACTTATGCCAACTCTACAATAAAAAGGTGGGAATTTTTCATTCCAGGTCGCATGGCAACAGTCCTGATGTTCGTGGTGTTGATGTTCCTGTACACGTCTTATTCTGCAAACATCGTGTCTCTGCTTCAGTCCGAGTCCAACAGCATCAGGAGCCTGGACGATCTGCTGCACTCCAGGCTACAACTGGCTGTGGATGACACGGTCTTCTTCCGGCACTATTTCCCGGTATAGTGTGACCTCTTGCCAGCCACATGATCAATAAATGTCCTGTTCTGTCAACCGTTCCTGTCCCAATCAAAAGATCGGATTGAGCATTGCTTTTTACCTTTTGTTGGTCTGCACAGAGTAAATTTGTTCCAACAAGTTTGTCCCAACGCTCTCCACTAGCTTTATGACACTAGTTGTGTCACCTTTTTACACTATGCAATTAATTTCATACCACTAACGTTGCCGTATTTTTTCCAGCGCAATTCTAATTTTGTGACATACAACAATGCACGATAAAAGCAGTGCAACTTAAGTCATGAAACAACTTAGATAATTCAAATTTGGCTTTAGAAATATTGTACAACGTGTTATTGTTAATTTTTCAGATTCAAACAGAATCTGTCCGGCGAGCAATTTGGGAGCAGAAGGTTTCGGTGAAGGGTTCTAAACCCAAGTTTTTACCAATTACTGAAGGGATTCAGCAGATGCGAAAGGTACCAAGAATGTTGTATTCATTTTTTTACATGAAATGTTCAATCTTATCAAATAAATTTTATAATAAAAAACATTAAAAATGTCACCAGAGACCAAAATTTCATCAACATTTTTTACTCTAAATTATTTTGGAATTATTATTTTTATAATTGATAAACTAATGTTTAAGACAAGATTTTTATGCATAGCACAGAGGGTAACAAATATTAAAAGTAATAATTATTAGCCTGAAACACTCATATACATTGAAAAAATCTCCCGAGAAAAGATACATGCCGCCGACGGGACTCGAACCCGGATGCTTCTGATTTAAAAAAATATATATAAAAATAAAGTTAGTTATTTACAGGTGGAAAAATGTAATAAGCAGTAATTATTGAATGAAACAATAGTATGTATTGAATTATTTGGCGGGTAGGAGATTAGCCGACGTAACTCAGTGGACAGAACAGTTGACCGGAAATCAGAGGGACGCGGATGCAGAGGGAGTCGGCGGCATGTATCTTTTCTCGGGAGATTTTTTCAATGTAGGAGAGTGTTTCAGGCTAATAAGTATTATAGTAGTAATATCTTTATTTGTAAAACAAACAGCTTTACAAAGATACATAAAAAAGAGTGCTAAAATAAAACAGTAAGCCTAAAAACATGTTTTCGCTGATAATTTTTTATTTTTTTAGTTTAGACAAGAAAAACATAAAGAAAAACTAAGAAAAAATAGTTAAGAGAAGCTAAATACTTAAATACATTTGATAAGAATATAGAAAAACACAATAAAGGGTAAACTTATGATCTTATAGGAGTATAAGGATGATATGTATGTAATTAGGGAATATGTAAATATATTGCAAATTAGTAAAAGAAATCTGATAAATAATACAATAAATATAAATATGGATGTTAAGTGGTGTGTTGTGATGCATTACATTTATCTAATAGTGTTGCTTTGAATTTGTTGAAAGTTATATTGAAGATGTCTGTATATGTGAGGTGTGTGTTATGATAGTGGCAGGCTCGATGTATGAATTCATTTTGTAAATAGCTGGTGTTGGAGCAGCTGTTATAAAAAAGGGATACGTTTCTGCCATTGCGACCAGGAACTCTAATATCTATTTTTGTAAAAGATACGGTGAAGATATCGTATTATTTAGGATTCTGTACAATAACAATTGATCAGAAATAATTCTCCTACAATTTAATTTCGGGATTTTAAAGAATTGACGGATATCTTCATTTGATTGGAATGCATAAAACGACCGAAAATTTATAAAGGAGAGAAATTTTTCCTGAACACGTTCTATTCTATGAACATATGTTATGTATCTTGGATTCCAAATTTGTGAGGCGTGTTCTAGGTGCGGACGGACATAGGTATTAGAGTATTACTTATAATTTATAATAATGTCAGGAATCACTGGTTAAAGTAAATCCAGTACGTGCCTTAGCATTTTGTATATATACCTATACATTGCAATTGTACGTGAATAACTTGTTGAGGGACTGCTTGATTGCAGTTTAACGGGACAGTACTTTGAACCAAAATATATATATATATTTTTAAATAATAATAAAACCGAGTGGCGTATTGCGCTACCTGCTTCTTTAGTTTTACCTCATCCTTAACTAATAATAAAACCGTCTAATTCGCCTTCTTACTAATCTCAACCTTACAACATATCCCATTTGGGTATGCCATAGACCCGCTCTCTCCAGACGGTTAGACGCAGTTAGGACTGTTTTGCGGCTTTCGCATAAAAAAGCATTCAAACACAATAAAGACATTTCAGTTTCAAATAAAAATGTGGTCCATGAAATCGGAAACCACCCCCGCACAATGCCGTTCGATTATTTCTGCCATGGGTTTTAATGGTGTAATTTAATGTAAATCGGTACATATGAAACGTATGATGGTTTGGAATGACACGGTTAATGGGTAAAATATGAAACCCTCTTGGCTTATTGCACATAAAGTAGGTGCACATAAAAAGATCGCTAAAAGTTAATGGCTCGGCTCCGTGCCATCACTACCCTAGCCAGCCTACCCAACCCTGTCATGTGTACACGGAGCGGAGAATATCCTGAAGGTCGCTGGTAGTATTAATAGATCTATCAATCTTAGTTAACTTCATAGCAGAAGTGGTAGATGCATAACTTACATACTCGTACAGCGTGTTTCGTTTAAAAACATAAAAATAAATCCTTTGATGATTAGATAAAAATGTACAAGCCAACCTCACGGATAATACGAAACGTTCGTTTGTCGAAGTTTGATGCATGGATAATAAGTATTATTCCTTTTTTAACCCATTGGCCACAGAATTATTGAGCTAAAAAGTTGGCCTTCACCACTGAATTAATTTTGTTCGAAAAATTGAAAACCTGCACTGGTGTGCTAAATCTACTGTTACTTTTGAACCGTATATTCAAAAGAATTAATTTCTTTAAATTTGTTTACATATAGAATTAAGGTAAAGAAAACATAAAAATAAAAAATTTTAAAAATATTAAAATATGTGTAAATGTAGGTTACAAATATAACCTTCTCTTTTTTCGTAAGTTTTTTTCCACATTTTTATTCAAAAATTTTCAAAAAACATAATATTCATAAATCGAACAATAATAATTTTTTATTTTTATATACATGTATACTAATAACTAATAAAATAATTGTGTATAATAGTCCTCAAAGCAATCAGGGACGTTCAGGATCACTACCAAAAGCCCAGAACCACTCGCAATTTTGAAGAAATTAAATGGCGGCTGGCTGCATTCAAAACTTGGAACACAAATATCAGGGAAAAAACATTAGAAACATATTATTGCCAATTCTATGAAATTAATGATTAATTACTTACAGAGCGTTCGACATTTAAAATTTTATTGAAAAATGTCACTATTGTGCTCGTTTTCCGTTTTTTGACGGACCTACTCTAGCCCGTCAGCGTGCCGGGGTTTGTGGTTAAGTACCTGAGTTGCACACCCGGCAGGCTGTCGGGGTTTGTGGCCAATGGGTTAACTAATAGACAATCCAAAACGACATTTGTCGGAAGTACCAATCTTGTTAAATAAATTCTCTAAAATAAACTCACATGTCATGTTTTAAAAAACATCCCAGGTTTTGAATGGTTTTTTGGCAAAGCAGGGTTGTCTAGCGCAGTGTTTTTCAACCTGTGGGTCGCAGGGGGTCCAAAGTAAAATATTAGTAAATCCGAATTTTAAATAGTTGTCGTCATACAGGTGTTTTTTCTTTGGTTTCGTTTCAGTACTCTCACTACAACTAGAAGTTGACGGTTGTGTTGATCTTTTTTATAAATTTATCCATTTTTTATCAAGTCGCTTAAATAAATTCAAATACGTGAGTTCAACACAAAACAAACGCGCACATATGACACCGAATCGCCGATTGACAGGGTCACGTTATTCCCGCCGTCCGACGTCCGTCTATCGTCATAGCCCGCGTCGCCCTGTACCCCTGTACCCTTCGACAACCCCGCAACGCTCATTGTGTCTCGCTCTTTAACTCTTTAACCACATTCGACGGCACGGCGCGGCCTCGCTCGCCTCAATCTTGAGTCGGCATCGGCCCGGCCTGTACGTTGTACGAATGGGCGATAGCTCTACCTACTATTCCTTGGAGACGTTTGGCGAATTAGTTTGACAGCAATTTCCCTGACTTGTCCGAAAATTAAGCGGTCTGTCAGAGAAATTGTCAGGAATTTTGAAAAATATCAGAAAAAAATTTATAGAATTTTGTGGGCAACGGAATTCACAGGATTACGGATTTCCTGGCAGAATCAAATAAAATGCCAAAACATGATTATACAGGCGAAATTGCCCTGAAAATTTCATTCAATTTCTCTAGCCACCCCCCCCCCCCCCCCCCCCCCCAGGAACCATAGTCGTCAAAGGTAAATGGCAGGCACAGGGTAGGGGGTCGCGAAATATTTTTTACATAATAAGGGGGTCGTGCCATGAAAAAGATTGAAAAACGCTGGTCTAGCGGGTTTGTGTAATTATTCTAATACATTTCTTTCCATGTTCTACTGTTATAAATACAGGAACAAACTTGTCAATAATGCATTCACTTTGTTTTACATGGCAATAATATTTTTTTCTATGATTGGCAGCCAGTGGCGTAGTGAGGGGTGGGGGGGGTCCGCCCCGTGTGCCACCCGACAGTGGGGTGACGCTCGACCATGGAAAAAAAATTACGAAGGATATTGTTACCAAAGTATTGTATATATTAACAAGGTCTGTTATTTTCTGTCATATGTTCCCCGTGGGGTGCTCCGAATTGTCTAGGTCTTTTTATAGGCGAACACTATAGCCTATATTTGTGGAGAAATCTGAAATTCTCTAGCCAGTCGAAATAGCGTTTTGAATAGGGGGAGGGGTGACACCACGCCCCGGGGGGTGACATCCGCCCCGGGTGCCACCCATGCTAGCTACGCCACTGTTGGCAGCATTAATTGATTGTCTTTGAAATGTTAAATGTGGTTTATGTAATTATCCATATAGTGGATCATTCGGAAACGTTCGGGTTCCGCCGAACTTTGACGAACGTCTCATGGGTCAGACAGCGGTCTCGTCCGTGAGAGCTCGCCAGAACCATTTTAGCAGCCTTAGTAATCACTCGCTACGTAGACAATAATACAGTACTATTGAATCCATTGTACATTGCAATAAAGACGAAAGAACTTACGTGTACATCTCTATTATTATTTGTGGGCTAGTAAGGCCACAATAAAAGAACATTACATTAAATAAAAACGATACATATAAAAATGGCGTTACCGCGTAAGTGAATTAATTTAAACAAAAATAAAATGTTGAATGCATATTTTTTTCATGTTTTTTTGTCTCCCCCGACATTAATACTCACTTTTCGTGATAATAAAGCTAAAACTAACTGTTTGATAAAGAAATATTGCGTATTAACCAGTAAGTGGAGTAAGACATATATAGTTCATTCCTTTGTTTGCTTGCTAACGTCAAAGATCAAAACCCAGATGATATTATACTCGTACTTGGAGACTTCAATATGCCCACCATAACATGGAAACCACAAGATAAAAATTCACACTTAACACCTGAAAATTTAAATTCAATTACTTCGTTACTAGCTGACACAATCCATTACTCTGAATTGAATCAATACAATTCCATTAAAAATGCCAATAAACGTATACTAGATTTAGTTATCTGTAGTGAGGAATGCCTTGTATCTCAAGCATACAACCCTCTTGTCAAAGAGGATTTACACCATCCATCGCTCAAAATCATACTACAATTAGACACACTTCCAACAATCAATGCTCCACCAAAAGAAATTTATCGGTATGATAAAGCTGATTATGATTTAATTAACCAACACCTGTCTAAAACAGACTGGTCTTTTACTCACGATAATGCTGACGTTGACGAAGCAATTTATACTTTTTATGACATCTTAAATAACACCATTAATCAGTTTGTCCCTAAACGTTTCATCAAAAAGAAAAAATTTCCCAACTGGTACTCACCTCCCCTAATCAAAATCATAAAACAGAAACAAATACTACACAAAAAATGGAAATCAAATATTAATCCAGTAGATTACATAGAGTTTTCTATCAAACGCATACAACAAAAACATTTACAGAAACATTGTTACACCCAATATATAAATTCAGTTGAGTCTAGTATTCCATCTAACAATAAAAGTCTCTGGAATTACGCTAAAAACAAAAATAGGACAAATGGCATACCACAAATCATGAACTTAAATGACGAGTCAGGCACCGGTGCTCATCAAGTGTGCCAACTGTTCTGTAAACACTTCCAATCTACTTACGTAAGCGATGAGGGCACGGATGATCCCAGTAATATTGATAATTCTACCTGCGTTAATAATGATAACCCGATCGGGAACGTACAAATAAACAACTCATTGGTCAATAAATACTTGAATAAATTGGATGTTACTAAGGGTGCGGGCAGTGATGGTATCTCGCCATATTTTATCTCAAAATGTGCCAAAAATCTTGCATATCCTTTAACTAACTTATTTAACATGTCTTTAAAAAAAGGAATATTTCCCACAAAATTCAAAGAAGCCATTATAATCCCCATCCATAAAACTAGTTCAAAAAGTAACATTGCAAATTATCGCCCAATCTCAATACTCACAGTATTTAGCAAACTCTTTGAGCGTATTGTGTACGATCAAATTTATATAACTATTGTCCGCAGCATACAAAATCAACAACATGGTTTTTTACAAAAAAGGTCAGTACTAACAAACTTAGTCAACTTTACTGAATACTTAACAAGCAATATGGATAATGGACACCAAGTAGATGTCATCTACACAGATTACTCGAAAGCTTTCGATAAAGTTAACCACTCTATCCTTATTAAAAAATTACACCAATTAGGAATCCATGGCGACTTACTTAGGTGGCTAACTTCATATCTGCAGAAAAGACTACAGTGCGTATCAGTTGAGGGAACTAAGTCTAGCTTTTTTACTGTGCCCTCTGGCGTACCGCAAGGTTCCCACCTGGGACCATTATTGTTTAATGTATATATATTTGATATTTATAAATGTTTTTTACATGCTAACTACCTTGCATATGCAGATGACAAAAAAATATACTTAGTAATCAAATCTATCAATGACTGCATAAAACTTCAAGAAGACCTAAATCGTCTTTTTGCATACTGTAAATTAAACAAATTAATCATAAACATTTCTAAGTGCAACAAATTATCTTAAACGCGTAACAAAAATAAAATTTCTTTTAATTATAACTTTCATGATACACATATCAATGAAATAGAATCAATCCGTGACCTTGGGGTAGTACTAGATGTAAAACTAAATTTTATCAAACATATTAACGAAGTAATCAACAAAGCAAATAAGATATTGGGATTTATAATTCGCATATCTAAACCTTTTCGCAATATTAAAACTATGTATTCCCTTTACACCACGTATATCCGCCCCCACTTAGAATACTGCACACTAATTTGGGCACCGTTCTACCAATGCCATATTGACAGAATCGAAAGTGTGCAAAACAAATTTTTTAAACACATAAATTATAAATTCAAATTACTCTTTGCAAATAACACCGAATCCTTAAAATTTCACAACTTTACTCCACTTCAAACGCGTAGATTAATATCTGATCAAATATTTTTATACAAAATTCTGAATAACGGCCTGGACTCTCCTGAACTCGTAAATTATTTAAGAATTCACATACCTGCAAGACCAACCAGACTAAACCATTTTTTTCATTTGCCCGCGTACAGAACCAACCTTAGAAAAAATTCTCCAATACCCCGCATATGCGCGCAATATAACACGCAATTTAACAATATCGATATTCTTAATAATACTCTTGTGAAATACCGATATGAAGTCAAGCGTACGACCACAAATGTGAATTAAATTAATGCACAGCTATAGAAAAAGTACAGCATGAGCATCTCCTGTCCCCATCCCATCTTCCTCTGCCTCTTGCCCTTTCCTATTCCTTCTTCCTTCTAATATACTTACATTTATATATTTTTGTTAATTTCATTTTCATTTTCAATTAAAATTTTGTATTATATCATAATAACCATTAGCATAAGAAACTGTTTTGGCTTACCTCATTTTTAACCGCTTCATTTTTAACATCCTGTATAAACTGCTGTTTGTTTCTTACAATAAATAAATAAATAATAATTATTTTTTCACAACTCAAAGTTCGGGTGTATTAAAGTCGGGTGTATTGTAGCAGTTTACTCTGACAAATATATCTACTTGCCCCGAAACCACACTACGCTCCGTTGAATAACGATTTAGCAACTGACATCCCCAGATTGGCTGGTTGTCAGAGAGTAAAAACTGCGAAAGCTTGCTGCAAACTTCAGTTTCAATTCTCACAGTAATTAAGGGCGCCAGAACGTTTTAATCATTGACGATTCAGCAACTGACATTCCCCCCAGACTGGCCCAGTTGCTGAATCGTCATTCAACGTACCGTAGTGTGGAATCGAGGCAAGTAGACGCACTTGTCACAATTGCTACAGTGTAAAATGTATTTTGGCATGCCGAATATTGCTTGAGCTTGAATCTTGCGCCGTCTACACGGAGAGAGTCGAAATGTAGTGAGACGAATTTTAAAGCTTTCGTGTAGTGGCAGCAATGGCTCGGAAGCCTGAATAGCACATAAATCCTCATGGCAGTCTGCTGGATAAAATACCACACGACGGAACAGATGTTTAAGCACAAAAGGAATGGTGCTATTCAATTAAATTTCTAAAACAGTGGATATATGCAATCACTTTGTGATTATATACAATAATAATTTCATTAAAAAAATATTTTTTTTACAATTTACTGTAAATATGTATTAATTTTACTATGTATGTATTTATACGGCCCTGAGGAAGGTTCAGGCTGAACTGAAAGTGTTTTGCATTTGTACACGTTTTACTCAATAAAAAAAGTATTTTTTAATCATAATTTACTTTAAATAACCTTGAAACTTTGAATACCTATCTTCCCAGATGTTAAAGTAAATATTGTGTTGAAATGAATTATTAATCTGTCGTTCAATAATAAATTCAAATTAACAAAATATATTTAAAACTGAAAATCTTCGTCTGAAAGAGAAACTTTTTGTTCTTATCTATGTGATACTGACACTGGTCGTACATTATGCGAAGAGAGATGGAGAGAGAGAGAGTAAGAGAACGAGAGAGAGAGAGAAAGAGAGATAGAGTCCGAGAAATATAAATAGAGAGGGGATTTTTAAACGTTCGTGTAACAGAATTTTGATTTTTGTGTGGAAAAAGACGAAAGTTGGAATAGTCCAAAAATTCCTAGATCCCTTGGTTTGTAGACAAATTCATATGATTGTTTATATATGTTTTTATACACAAAACTAATGCCGGACATTACAGATTAAAAGTAATGAAATCAGATTTGGAAATGGCGTAATTATTATTTATTTCAGTGAGCAATTACGTACAATACGCAGTAAGCCTTGTGGAAATTGAAAATTCTGTAATTAATAACAAAATGTTCAATTTAACCTTAAGCGAATGGGACGATTAATGCATAGATCAGTGATTCTCAGAATTTGAGCCAGCGATGCTACTCATTGCAAAGTTATCCATGTCAAGCTTTACATATGTTTGCCTTATTTTCAGGGTCTTTTTGCTTTCCACGTGGAGATAGGGGTCGGCTATAAGGTGGTCAGCGATACCTTCAGGGAAGATGAAAAGTGCGGCCTGAGAGAGATCTCATATCTACAGCTTATCGACCCGTGGTATGCCATACAGAAAAACTCACCCTTCAAGGAAATGTTTAAAATCGGGTAAGTACCTAGTACAGAGTGCGGCAGCATAACTTCCTTTTTTAAAAAGCGCGCCCTTCAGTCGTTTTATGTTGTAGCGGAGCGCTAGTGGTCTCGTTCGAAAGGCGGAACTGTAAAGTTTTGTCTCGATGCAGTTTAGTCGCCACCATACGTTGAAACAGTGAGCAGCGTGCGTTTGCCGTTGAGGCCTACTCTTCGAACGGATGTTGGTGACTACTTTCAGACAAACTGCAAGTGTGACAAGAGGAAGAACTGGATTCCCTCGTCCCATTAGATCACCTGAGAACATTGAGGCAGTGAGAGCTTCAATGTTGCGATCACCACGGCGTTCAAACATGCGTCTGCTCTTGGACTTTCCGATTGTTCTTTGAGAAGAATTCTTCATGATGATCTCCATGTCCATCCATACAAGATGGCGATTGTGCAGGAACTTTTTGAACGTGACTTCAATTCTCGGAGGAACGCGTGTGAGGTTCTTCTGGAAGTCGTCACAGTGTGGCGTGCAATTTCCTCAAGTGGAATTATTGGTCCCTGGTTCTTTGAGGAAAATGAAGTAACACTGACAGTGAATTCGGACCCATATGTAAACATGTTAAAAAATTCTTTTTCCCACGGCTACATGAGTTGACTTGGTTCCAACAAGATGGTGCAACGACACACACTGTAAGAACATCGATGGCTGTTTTGAGGGAACACTCCCCAGAGCGCCTCATCTCAATTAGGGGTGATTTGGAGTTGCCGGCCCGCTCTCCCGATTTGTCGCCTTGTGATTTTTTGTGGGGTTTTTTGAAATTCCGTGTTTATGTGAACCGCCCAAGGATCCTACAAGATTTGAAGACCAATATACAGGAAGAAATTGCCAGAATAACTTCTGATATGCTGGCAAGAGTCATGAAGAATGCCAAAAATCGGTTCACCATCGGTTCACATCGGTTATGGAGAATGGGGGACGTCACTTACCTGATTTGATCTAAAAAAAAGCTAAAAAAAAAAAAATCTTTTTTAAAAAGTATGTGCCTACTTTATAAAAAATAAATTAAAAATCTGATTCATACAATGGGTTTTATTAAGTTTTGAAAAAGGAAGTTAAGTTGCCCCACCCTGTGCCTTCAGGTGTCATGAATATTAAAAGAAACAGAAGAAGTAGGAGAAGCCCGAGGTAGACATGTCACGATCGGTGAATACTTGAGTCGGGTCATATTTAGATTCATATAAATAAGTCGTCTCGAAGTGGTTTAAGCACAGTTTGAAAATGGCTTTTTAAGCCGACACAGCCCTCCCCCTACCTAACCCATCTTCGTTACTTTACAAAGATATGCTAGTGATTCAACGTGACAATTTCCTTGCTAATCCACGTGTAACACAAAGTTTACGAAACTGCTGTGACCGTTTTGGCGGCCAGAGGTTATACGAAGACTAAATTAGGTTTAGACTTTGGACGGTAAATACCACAGTCTATTATCTATATTGACAACGTTGCAGTGTTTCAAAAAGCCCCGCGGCGAATGGTTGCTGACTGCACAGTCAACCGCACAACATCAAGATTGATAGAATTTATAATCAAAGGAATATGTTCTCGTGTTTGGGATTATATTATTTATTTTGATTTTTAAGATTATTTGCTTTAATTTTAATTTTGATTTACGTCATTTCATTTTTAATTTAATATTAGAGGCTCTGCTGAAAACCACCTGCATTCCGGGAGATATCCAATGAAATAATGAATCACTGACCAGTGACCCTTTTGTTAATTGAATCAATGTTAAAAAAATAAACCATGTGAACGTTTGTAAAACTCTATAATAAATGTTTGTTTATTATTATTTTATTTATTATACATAAGTGACCAAAAGTTATTGAAAATGGAGAACTCATAAACCGTGGGTATTTTAAATTCCTAATAGGCCACTTGCATGGATTTCATAACGACTTGGAAAAAATCGTGTGGATAGATTTTTTTATTAAGATTACGAAAATGTTGGCATTTTTTTTTAGAAATGTACAATTTTTTTTTTAATAAATAAATCCATTATTTGTCACTACATGAAAATGTCCTGTCTCCGAAAATGTTCCTATTAATTTTGTAGAATTCCACACTGATTTATTTTTTTTATATGGCAACGCTTTGATTTCATACGAATTTTTGAATTTGACATTTAACGTTCACTAGATTTATTGTTTGTTCTCTGTGAACTTATCATTTGTTTTGACTTTTTGACAGATGTTATGAAGAGATCCCCTTACATTTGTGATGTCTGCATGTGTTTTAGAGGTATAATGGTAATGGTGTTGATTTTAACAATATCAAATTTTATAATATTCTTATTGTTATTATAATTTACAAGTACAAGTATATTACATTGGATTGGATAAATGTTGAACATTATAATGATTTATGATCAATAAGATGGATCAAGGAAAAAAAATATTTATGAGATTTAATATTTTTGGTATGCCTCCTTATTCTCCTGTGCCATTCATGTGGAAAATGTTCTTTTTTTAAAAATGATTTTCGGCTATGTAATTATCGTTTTTTCGCACCCTTAAAATTTTGTCCCGTCTTTCCGGTTTATAAGAAATGGTCTGATTTATCGGATTGAAATTTTCAAAATATCGCCAGGGTTTCAAAAATACTATTAAAAAAAAACGAGTGTCTTAGAATATTTGCCTAACCCGGATTTTTTTTTAAATGTGATGCAAGTGGCCTATTGCTAAACGATTTCACCATATTGGTTAAAGGGGTAATTACATAAAATCAAATCTGGGTATATTTGATTTATCTGGATTTCTTACAATCAAACTGATTGATCAGTTTTGTAAGATTTTTGTAACAAAAATATTGTAAAGTAAAAAAACTGAATAAACATACTTAAAAAAAAATTGTTAAAGAAAAATCAAATCCTTTTCAGTATCAATTAGTAAATAACTTTCAAGTTAATATTCATTGGTAGTGGTAGCATTAAGTCCAAATTTAGTTACTATTTGTGCGTGATGAATGGGTTACAGCCCAATTATTGTATTAAATAATGTATACTGTATAAGTATTCTTTAATGTAAGTAATTTTATTCACCTGAAAATGTTCCAAATGAAATAAATAAATCATGGATTAACGAAAGAAGTAAGACTTTGTACATTTTTAGATTTTCAAGGCCAAAAGTATTTTCGTTATTTGTTTTTGGATTTGGCTAAAGAAGGAGGTAGCGCAACACGGCATAACACCCCAAAAACAAATAACGAAAAGACGGAAGTAAAACCTGTTTTATGAAAATATTTTCAGTATATCTTATCACAAAAAACATTTAAAATCGGCTCCTTAAAACTGAGCGTCTATTCTTGTACTCCTTTTTATTTGTGTTATCCTTGTATAAGATTTTATACGAATTAATTCAATGATGATATAGTCCAGTCAGTGGGGAGTTTTACCTTGCAAAAGGTCATGTAATAGCGATTTTGAAATATGTTGTTTAGATTGGGACTCTAAAGAAAAAAAGTTTACGTTAAAATGATATTGTGTAATATGTTCTTACAAAATTTATCAAGAATTTGATATGGAATCCAAAAAATTCCAGAAACTTGAGTTTTATGATTTTTTGTCAAAATTTTCTTCTTTCTACCGCTGTAAGTCATTATATATTAGATTTATAAAAAAAAATTCAAACAAAAATGTACGTAATCTAGTCTTCTTCAAATTTGCCATAAACACTTTTGTTGTCAAATTAACAGTTGAGGAATTATTTTGAAAAAAAAAACAATTTTGGCACCTTCAATCCAAGATGGCGGCTCGAGCTCGAACCCCCCCCCCCCCCTCCCCAGGTCGAAAACTTTGTTTTTCTTTAGAGTCCCAATCTAAACAACATATATCAAAATCGCTACTACATGATCTTTTGCAAGCTAAAGGCCTTTTTTATCCCCCACTGACTGGACTAATATAGATATATATATTTCATCTATTGCCTAACTTTATCTATCTAGTTCAGGCATGCCCAACCTGCGGCCAAATTGAAGTTTTCAGTTTTCTATGTTTTGGATTGCGTTTTTCGTACAAAAAAGAATTAAATTTTGTTATCATAATATATTGTAGTCTGTGAAATTGGAACTTTCTTGTTATTAGAGCTCGGACTCTCGGTGGGGGTTCTTTACGTATTGCTCGAATATTGCTAAGCGCATAATCGCGATACCAGTTACAACCTGTATATTTTTTCGCACATTTCTCGGAAGATCGAATGCAACTAACCCGATTTAATAAGTGGAGAGTAAGTGCAAAGGTTTATGCTTTCTAGCATTCATGGTCGCGGTATCATAATAATAACATTTTTTGACAAAGACCTGAAAAAAAAAACAAAAAAGGAGGCCCTGAGGGCCTACGTTATCTTTGGGGATGCTGTGTGGAGGGTCATTTTATGGAAAGGAAGTTCAGGGAAAGAAAAGGTTTCAGCGGTGGGTAAGAATCTGAGGGTTAATGTGTTCAGGTGTGAGAAACCAATGAAACCATCCCTCCCATAGCGATGCAAGGCTATGGGTCGAAAAAGTCTGGTTGGAGAGGTCAAAAGGTCTCCCTCAACCAGTCTCCTGATCCATCCCGCCACGCAGTAGGTGGGCAAAAGCGTCCGCCGCCAAGACCCAGACAAACCACATCCCATGAACCAAGGCACCTCTGCTAGGTCATCAAACGTAGAGAACAACTTTGGGTGACCTATAGCAGGGGTGTTGGTTATCCAACAAATGGTTCCCGGGGCAGAGGTACCTTACCTGTATTCGTGGACGCAGCGAGAGGTCGCCAAACGATTTGGGTTGGGTACCCCTGATCTAGTTCCTAGTATCTTACCTCTCCGTAGAAACGAAGTGGTAAATACTATTTTGCGGTAACTAGAAACTAGAAACTATGTGATAAATACTACCCCGTGGTATGTTCCTATTCTACATCATACAGGAAATACGTCCAGTGTCCTGTCATGTGCTGTGCACTTCCGCAGTGTATTCTGCCGATACCAGACAACACGTTACTAAAGGACTGAGCAACCCCGTTACCAGGGGTGAATTCAGCATCGTTTCCTTGGGGGCACACTAATGCACTCGGGCCGCGACGAGGGCCCCCTATTATTATTACTAATCTCTGAACAGTAGACCTGGCATTCAAAAACAAATTTCACTACATTCACCCTATGAAGGACTTACCACCCAGTGACCTCAAAGTGCTTAACATGTTATGTGCTTAGTATGTTAAATTCATACCCTCATATTTAAAATTTAAATTTATTAAAAAAATATATTTTTAATCAATCTATAGTACAAGATATTCCAAACAATCCAATTTTATTATTCCAGTAACAATAACCTCAATGGCCCAGTCACAGTTTAACTTTCTTGCTCCGAAAATCTTTAATAATTTACCAATTGAAATAAAGACAGTAGCCAATATCACACTTTCAGAAGAGCGATTACGATTTTTTTGATGAGTGAATGCGACAGTGCCAGTGGCCTGTTTATCGTTCTCAGATAGAGAAACTATATACATACATATAAGTGTAAATTTGTATGTATTCGTAAATGTATGTATGTGTGCCATGTGTATATAAAAAGGAATTCACACCTGTAGGCTTCATCGCGAACGGCTACCACGCCGAGACTAAGTGTCGTAGAGAGTGCAGCGTGGTGGGATTTGGCGTAGGGGAACCAGGCTACAATCCGGTGTTGCCGGATCTTGCGTAAAATTTGTTCCTCGTGACCTCAGCACCTTGGAGACCTTATTTTACGGACATATTATGATCACCATGAAACACGCAACCGCTTAGGATGGTGATATAATGTATCATATATATGAAAATGTTTTAATGTGTTATCATGTAATCAATATATATTATAAAAGAAAGTCCAAAAAAACGTGCGGAACGCAAAAACTCCGAAACGAGTGCCGGTACGATCAAGATAGTTATATGGTATGGTAGATCTCTATCCCCCCTAGGGAATAAGGGTATTCGTTTTTACCTAAAGGGCTTGCTTTTGAAGATATAAGGGCTGAAAGTTCTAAGAAGACTCTAGAAACTTCAAGAAGAGACTGGAAGATTCCGGAAACTTCGATAAGACTCTGGAATGTTCTGGAAGAATTGGAGGAGTATGTCAGCGAGTCTAGAAGGTTCTGGAAGGTTCAAAAAGGTTCGATAAAGCTGTAGAAAGTTCTGAAAGGAGTGGAGGAGTGTCTCGGTGTGTCTAGAAGGTTCTGGAAAATTCTAGAAGATTCCACAAAGCTGTAAGAAGTTCTGGAAGGTTCGATAAAGCCGTGCAAAGTTCTGGAAGGAGTGGCGGAGTAAGTCTGTGAGTCTAGAAGGATCTGATGGTTCACAAATGCTTAGAAAATTGTGAATGGAGAAAGTTCTAGAAGGTTCGATAGAGCTATACAAAGTTCTGAAAGGAAAGGAGGAGTGTGTCGGTGAGTCTAGAAGGTTCCAGAAAATTCCAGAAGGTTCCATAATGCTGTGAAAGTTCTAGAAGGTTCTATAGGGCTGTACAAAGTTCAAGAAGTAGTGGCGGAGTATGTCGGTGAGTCTAGATGGTTCCGGAAAGTTCCAGAAGGTTTGATAAAGCTGTAGAAAGTTCTAGAAGGTTCCATAAGGCTGTAGAAAGTTCTGAAAGGAGTGGAGCAGTGTGTCGGTGTGTCTAGAAGACCTCGGAATATTCTAGCAGGTTCCATAAAGCTGTAGGAAGTTCTAGAAGGTTCGATAGGGCTGTACAAAGTTCTGGAAGGAGTGGCGAAGTATGTCGCGAAGTAGTCTAGAAGGTTCCGGAAAGTTCTAGAAGGTTCGATAAAGCTGTAGAAAGTTCTGAAAGGAGTGGAGGAGTGTGTCGGTGTGTCTAGAAGGTTCTGGAAAATTCTAGAAGATTCCACAAAGCTGTAAGAAGTTCTGGAAGGTTCGATAAAGCCGTGCAAAGTTCTGGAAGGAGTGGCGGAGTAAGTCTGTGAGTCTAGAAGGATCTGATGGTTCACAAATGCTTAGAAAATTGTGAATGGAGAAAGTTCTAGAAGGTTCGATAGAGCTATACAAAGTTCTGAAAGGAAAGGAGGAGTGTGTCGGTGAGTCTAGAAGGTTCCAGAAAATTCCAGAAGGTTCCATAATGCTGTGAAAGTTCTAGAAGGTTCTATAGGGCTGTACAAAGTTCAAGAAGTAGTGGCGGAGTATGTCGGTGAGTCTAGATGGTTCCGGAAAGTTCCAGAAGGTTTGATAAAGCTGTAGAAAGTTCTAGAAGGTTCCATAAGGCTGTAGAAAGTTCTGAAAGGAGTGGAGCAGTGTGTCGGTGTATCTAGAAGGCCTCGGAATATTCTAGCAGGTTCCATAAAGCTGTAGGAAGTTCTAGAAGGTTCGATAGGGCTGTACAAAGTTCTGGAAGGAGTGGCGAAGTATGTCGCGAAGTAGTCTAGAAGGTTCCGGAAAGTTCTAGAAGGTTCGATAAAGCTGTACAAAGTTTTGAAAGCAATTGTGGATTATGTCGGTGGGTTTAGAAGTTTCCAGAAAGCTCTAGAAGTTTCGATAAAACTGTAGAAACTTCTAGAAGGTTCCATAAGGCTGTAGAAAGTTCTGAAAGGAGTGGAGCAGTGTGTCGGTGTGTCTAGAAGGCCTCGGAATATTCTAGCAGGTTGCATAAAGCTGTAGGAAGTTCTAGAAGGTTCGATAGGGCTGTACAAAGTTCTGGAAGGAGCGGCGAAGTATGTCGGTGAGTCTAGAAGGTTCCGGAAAGTTCTAGAAGGTTCGATAAAGCTGTACAAAGTTTTGAAAGGAATGGTGGATTATGTCGGTGGGTTTAAAAGTTTCCAGAAAGCTCTAGAAGTTTCGATAAAACTGTAGAAACTTCTAAAAGGTTCCGTAAAGCTGTAGAAAGTTCTGATAGGAGTGGAAGAGTGTGTCGGTGTGTCTAGAAGGTTCTGAAAAATTCTAAAAGGTTCCATAAAGCTGTAAGAAGTTCTAGACGATTCGATAGGAATTTACAAAGTTCTGGAAGGTGTGGCGGAGTATGTCGATGAGTCTAGAAGGTTCCGGAGAGTACTAGAAGGTTTATTAAAGCTGTAGGAAGTTCTAAAAGGTTTGATAAAGCTGTAGAAAATTCTAGAAGGGGTGGAGGAGGTGTGAGTGTGTATAGAAGGTTCCGGAAAATTCATGAAGATTCCACAAAGCTGTAGGAAGTTTTAGAAGGTTCGATAAAGTTGTAAAAAAATTCTGGAAGGAATGGTGGAATATGTCGGTGGGTTTGGAAGTTTCCGAAATGCTCTAGAAGGTTCCATAAAGCTGTAGAAAGTTCTAATAGGAGTGAAGGAGTGTGTCGGTGTGTCTAGAAGGACCCGAAGAATTCTAGAAGATTCCATAAAGCTGTAGAAAGTTCTGGAAGGTGTGGCGGAGTATGTCTGTGAGTCTAGAAGGTTCCGGAAAGTTCTAGAAGGTTCGTTAAAAATGTACAAAGTTCTGAAAGGAATGGTGGAATATGTCGGTGGGTTTGGAAGTTTCCGGAATGTTCTAGAAGGTTCGATAAAACTGTAGAAGTTCTAGAAGGTTCCGTAAAGCTGTAGAAAGTTCTAACAGGAATCGAGGAGTGTGTCGGTGTGTCTAGAAGGTCCCGAAAAATTCTAGAAGATTCCATAAAGCTGTAGTAAGTTCTGGAAGGTGTGGCGGAGTATGTCGGTGAGTCTAGATGGTTCCGGAAAGTTCTAGAAGGTTCGATAAAAATGTACAAATTTCTGAACGGAATGGTGGAAATTGTCGGTGGGTTTGGAAGTTTCCGGAATGTTCTAGAAGGTTCGATAAAATGTAGAAGTTCTAGAAGGTTCCGTAAAGCTGTAGAAAGTTCTGATAAGAGTGGAAGAGTGTGTCTAGAAGGTACGGTATGTCTAGAAGGGTCCGAAAAATTTTAGAAGGTTCCATAAAGCTGTAGGAAGTTCTGGAAGGTGTGGCGGAGTATGTCGGTGAGTCTAGAAGGTTTCGGAAAGTTCTAGAAGGTTTGATAAAGCTGTAGAAAGTTCTAGAAGGTTCCATAAGGCTGTACAAAGTTCTGGAAGGAGTGGCGGAGTAAGTAAGTGAGTCTAGAAGGTTCCGGAAAGTTCTAGAATGTTCGATAAAGTTGTACAAAGTTTTGAAAGGAATGGTGGAATATATCGGTGGGTTTGGAAGTTTCCGGAATGTTCTAGAAGGTTCGATAAAACTGTAGAAGTTCTCGAAGGTTCCGTAAAGCTGTAGAAAGTTCTGATAGGAGTGGAGGAGTGTGTCGGTGTGTCTAGAAGGTCCCGAAAAAGTCTTGAAGGTCCCGAAAAAGTCTAGAAGGTTCCATAAAGCTGTAGGAAGTCCTAGAACGTTCGATAGGGCTGTACAAAGTTCTGAAAGGATTGGCGGAGTATGTCAGTGAATATAGAAAAGATCTAAAAGGATCGATAGAGCTATAGAAAATTTTGGAAGGATCGGCGGAGTATGTCGTTGGATCCAGAAGGTTCCGAAAAGTTCTAGAAGGCTCGATAAAGCTCTAGAAAGTTTTGAAAAGAGCGATGGAGTGTGTTGGTTCTAGACGGTTCTAGATTCTAGAAGGTTCTAGATAGTTCTGGAAGTCTCCCTAATGCTCTAGGATGTTACGGAAGGAGAAAATTCTAGAAGCTTCAATAATGAGTGGCGGATAGAATTTCTAGAAGCTTCTGGAAAGTTTGGATAATCCTTATCTTCAATATACATTATTAAAAAAGTGTTCAATGTGCATGCCGCTAAAACTCAAAGACGAGTCCTGATATGATAACAGGAATTATATTGTGTGATAGCCGTCTATCCCACATACATGAAGAAAGTTATAGGCTTTACCTGAAGGGTGTGCTTTTAAAGATATAAGGGCTGGAAGTCTCGCCCCTTGAAATTTCCAACAGTTCATAACATTCCAGAGTATTCTTGAGCATTCCAACACACTCCGGAATATATTTAGGAATATACCGGAATATTCCAGATCATTGTGGAACATTCCAGAACACTCATAAATGTTGTGGAATGATCTGGAACATTTGAATTTTTTTTATGGGGCTACCCATATGGGGTATATAAAGCAAGATCCGTCGTGGATTCGAACGTCAATTCAATCTCACATCAACTCCCTGAGCGAAGCCGGAAACCCAGTCAGAGTATTTCAGAGCATTCCACAACGTTCCAGAACATCCCGGAACATTCTGGAAAATTGTGGAAAATTCGGGAATAGGGATTCGAGAACATCAATGTGAAACATTTCAGAACACTCTCGAATGTTGTCCTGAGCGAAGCCGGGTAACCCAGCTAGTTTATAAATAAACAAATAACCAAAACTATAGTTTCCCATGAAATCTTAAAATTTCTAAGTAGGTATTTAAATACTTGCTTAGTTAAGAAACACGGCTACTTCACAATATCGCATAAACGGATGAATTTGACGGCCGGCGTAGTGCAGCGGTAAGGCTCTTGACTCGCACTCCGAAGGTCGCGGGATCGGATCCCGGAATGGCAAATAAATTTTATCAGATTAATTTGTGTTTCACAATTTATTCATTTAAAATAATATATAGTATATTTGCGGCACGTTCCAGAGTGGAAGATACTCTCAGTATCGCCCTGGTGTAAGACCACCATTCAGAATTGAAAAGTTGCTTGAAATGGCTTTAGCCGTGTTTGGTGACCAGATCTGAATAGCCAAGTACGTCCCCACCTTCCTCTTCCCTATCTCCTTCCCCTCCTCACTACCTTTAGCCTCACAACATACCCTAATTGGGGATTCCATAGTTCCACTGGCTCCATACGGGAGCAATTGGGACTCTTGTGCGGTATTAATGTAAAAAAAAAATAAAAAAATAATTTCCAACAGACAACAAAACATTACATATAGTGATGATAATTTTTTTTACATTAACTCCACACAGGAGGCCCTGAGGAAAATTATTTCGCTCAGGACCTATATCATCTTTGAAGATGCTGTGTGGAGAGTCTTTTTGAGGAGATGAAGGAGTGAACACGAAGAATGTGGAAGAGACCCATGTTGTAGGAGGGAGGAAATACAAAGGGCGAAAAATCGTTTCACAGCCGAGCTGTTGAACTCAAGAACGAATCTAAAAAACGACCCGCTCTCATGTAACAAATGTCAACCGTGTACATATGTTGGACGCGAATTTGGTGTGTTTCTCGACTATGCAACGGTGCCGAGGGGATCAATGACGCTAGTTCCTCGAAGCACCTTCCATTGAAATACCGGTGGAACAAGGACAACACGTGCTCTATCAAGAAGAATCTATCAAGACCGTCCGTTTCTGCACAGAGTCAAAGATGCTTTTTAGGTATTTTGGAGCTATTATCAGAGGTGGCTGCCAAATTCAACCGTGGGGCGCACTTGAGATTTGTACAGGGTTAGCTGTTGTGTACTATTAAAATTAAAGTATCTGCGGGCCCTGTACAGCACGCCCAGTTTCTGAGAGGCTAACTTAACTCTGGCTTCGATGGAGCCCCGTACCTGAGCTGGTCACTTAGAGTGACACATCTATTTTATTTTTAAAATTTGATTAATATATAAAAATCAAGTAATTATTACATTTATATTATGTTCTAACTTTTACAAATTATCTGTAAAATTTTGGAGGAAGGAACTTGTAAATGATAACGCATCTTCAGGAAACTTTAAAAGGACTCGTAATTTTATTTGCTCTATTCCCAATTACATTGTGAATATCAGGAGATCCAAACTACCCAAGACAGACCAAGGAGTTTATGTTTACTTGTTAGGAGGCTATAGCGAAGAGAAGAGAGTATAAAAACCTAAAACCGAGGTTTTTATAACTTACCTCCTTGGCTGAAGGGAAATTTTCACCTACTGAGATCTATGGATAATTTTTCCAACTAATTATATTAGTTCTCACCTAAGCCTTCAAATCATTTTATATATTATTTGGAGAGGTGTGAGTCCTAGCTAAGACTATGCACAAATTTATACATTATCTATATTTATTATATTTGTATATTTGTTAATTTTATAGTTTTATTTGTTAATTTTATTCTGACGAAGAAATTGGTTTCGTTTTCATAAAATTGTTAATAATATTTCAATAATAAAAAAAAGTTTGTACATAAGTAAATCCGGTCCTGCCGCCGCCTGTGTTGCCTGAAGGCACAGAATGAGATGCCTCCTCCTCATCACGGTTCGGTGGCGCTAAAATTAATTTCCGGGGTTCGATGTTACAAAGAATACTATTTAGATGCTTCCGACATTTTATTTTCAGGATAACCTGAGGAAAATAATTTCCCTCGGGGCCTGTGTCATCTTTGGAGATGCTGTGTGGAAGTAATTTTTAAGGAAAGAAGTAGACGGAGTTCTGGGAAGGATAAGGTATGAGTCCGTATGAGGGGTGGGTAGGAATCTGGGGGTCAGTATGTCAAGGAGTGACGGACTTATGAACCTTGACTTGTATAATTCACACACAACAATAATACCTACATCGAGTGGCAGCTGTGTTTTGCTCTGCTCCCGAAATCAATTGTTATTATTTTATTACAGTCAACTAACATTCAGTGCACTTGTCATAACTGATAAGAATTATTCCTTTTTACTTGGAAAGTGTTGGTTTCCCACTAGTGGATAATTAATTGACAGTTTTAGAAACGAAAACATTATCAAAATATCACAAGTGAACCAACTGTCAAATAAAGAGTGAAATAGGCAGTGTTTGACCTTACAACCAAATAACAATTTTAAAATGGCAACTTCAGAAAAAAATCTGAGAAGCAAAGGGCAAACGACCGGGACTAGTCTCACATCGGAGTCCCAGGGTATAAATATTGATATCCTACTGGAAAAGATGGAGATGAAGATGGAAAAAAAACTTGAAGTGTTTAAGCAAGCAATAATAAAAAAAATTGATGATGAAAATCAAGAAAGTAGAAGCACGAGAGACTTTATCAGCCGGCAATATGATGACATCCATCTAAAGATGGAGACCATTATTAAACTGGTTTCGGAAGTAGAATCAATGCGAAAGGAATTAACAGAAAAAGATGGGATAATAAAAAGCCTTGAAGTTAGACTAGCAGAAGTGGAGCAGAGAACGCGTGAAGACACTCTTGAATTTGCTGGAATTTCAGAAAAAGAGGGAGAAAAGCCAGCAGAAATAATTAAACGAGTGGCCACAGTGACGGGTGTCGACTTAAAAGGCGATGATATTCTCGATATCCAGAAAATTCCAGACCGACGACCAGGAGTCCCCCCAAAATTCCACGTTAAATTTACTAACCCCCAAAAAAGGCGACAGATTCTACTGAACAGGAAGCTACTCAACCCTACCACAACCCAAGGAAACGGATACCAGAAGATTTTTATTAGCGAAATCCTTGGTGCCTATTTTAAAGATCTTCTGTGGAGGTCGAAGACTAAGGCGAAAGAAATGGGATATAAAAATGTCTGGTACAAAGAATGTAAAGTGATGGTTAAAAAAAATGAAAATGACAGAGTATTTTATATCAAACACTCTGATGACCTTAAAAAAATTGATTATTTTTTTCTAATTGAGAGTCTCACTTTTACCGGTCATTCACTGGGTCGATTCCCCTCAGTTCGGTGAGTCATGTTGTATACTATTATTTTCAAATTGCAACAATAATTCACCTCTACTACTTTCAATTTAATTCATATCACTATTGCAGAAGTAACAAATCCGGTGGAGGTATTTTGTTATATGTAAAAAATAATCTTACCTTCTCGCAAATATTTATAGACACAATATATTTTGAAAACGTTTTTGGAAAATTGACACTTAAAAATAATAAAAATTTAAATCTTTTAGCTATATACCGACCTCCGAATCTCAATAAACAATCATTTTTGTCTGAAATATCTTCTGTGTTTAAAAATAATATTGACCCAAATGAAAGTGTCATATATTTTGGTGACATCAATTTAAATTTATTAAATAGAAATGATTCAGTCATAATAACTTATGAAAATATCCTTGCAAATAATTATTTAATAAAATGTATAAATGACGTAACAAGAGAAGTGATAGTTCAACAGCAAATAAACAGCTCGTGTATCGATCATTTTTTTGTAAGGATTAGCGGAAGACAATCCGCTGGAGCTTTTACAGGTGTGAGTTCAATCTCCTCATGCGTATGTGATTATAACATTGCAGATCACCACACCACGGCTATAAATGTTCGGTTAGATTCTAAAGAAAAAATAAACTTAAACAAAACTGAAAATATAACGATTCTTTCGCAGAGACATATCGATAATAATGTCCAAAATTATGATTGGAAATCACTTCTAGAAGAAAATGACTGTACCATTATTTACTCAAAATTTCAAAAATATTTTGATGATTTGTATAAAAATAGCACAATTGTGATAAGTAAAAAATCCAAAACCCGGCCTTATGCGAAAAACGATTGGATATCTTCCGATGTTTTATGTAAAATTAAAAAAAGAGATAACTTATATAAACGTTGGAAAAATGCTCCGACAAACAAATATTACGAGAAAGAATATAAATGTTTTAGAAATGTGTTAAATAAATTATTAGTTAAACTAAAAACTTCTTACTATAATGATAAATTCAAAAACTATTTTCAAGATTCAAAAAAAACATGGGAGGAGTGTAATAAAATTTTAGGAACTAAATGTAAAAATGACTGTGATGAAAATGCTTCTAAATATCTGTTGAAAGATCGAACAAAAGAAGTTTTAATTAATGATTTTGTTGATTATTTCTCTGAAAGTGTTTACAATATGTTACACAAGTGCAATCATAAGACAACTGAATTTGAACCAGAGGCGATGCCTCAAAGCATGTACCTACCGAGGGCAAAAGCGGCGGATATAGAAAGTATTGTTAGACAAATGAAGATTTCTTCCCCAGGAATTGATAATATCAGGATGAAAGATATTAAAAAACATATTTTAATCCTTGGTCCAATTATAACCCATTTTATAAACAGAATCTTATTTCAAGCTAAAATCCCCGATGATTTAAAATGTAGTATTATAAGACCTATATATAAGGGAGGTGACCACACTGTATTGGGTAACTACAGACCAATTAGTATCTTGCCATCTCTAGAAAAAATTCTTGAAAAATATATTCAAATAAAATTAATAAAATATTTAGAAGATTTTTCTATAATAGACACTAATCAATACGGTTTCCAAAAAAAAAAGAGTACCGAATTGCTGCTTCAAAAATTTTCCAACATGATAAATAATGAATTAAACTGTAAAAAACATACATTAGTCTTATTTATAGATTATTCGAAAGCTTTTGATACCATTGATCACGGTAAATTACTTAAAATACTAGAAATTATAGGAATAAGAGGAAAACTACTAAAACTTTTTGAAAATTACCTAAACAACCGATGCATGAAATTAAAACTCTTAAAATCTTTAAGTAAAAAAAAGAAGTTTTTTGCCGGCGTTCCTCAAGGTTCCATATTAGGTCCAATCCTGTATATTATATATGTATCTTTTATTAAATTCATTTTTAGACATGTAAAGTACTTTGTATACGCGGATGATACTGCTTTAGTTATTTCTAGCAGTGATTTGCAAACTTGTATAGATCTTTTACAAAAAGACTACATTGAACTCTTAAAATGGTCTCACGACTCTGGCTTAATTATAAATGCCAAAAAAACTAAATTGTTACACATAAGATCCCCTAATGTTAAGGTATGTATTACACCTGAAATAAAGACACATACATCAGATTGCTTACACAATGGTATTCCAGCATCGTGTACATGTGAAAATATGGAACTAGTTAAAGAGTATGTTTATTTAGGTGTTATTATTGATTGCTTTTTCAAGTGGGATATACAAATAAACAAAGTTTGTGCACGATTAAGATCAATTGTAAACAGATTGTATAAACTAAAATTTTTTGTTCCTCTCTGCACACTTCGAATAATTTATTTATCTCTAGCTGAATCTGTTATAAGGTATGGAATAACAGCTTGGGGATTTTCTTGTAAAACAAATATAGACCATGTTCAATCAGTGCAAAATTCATTGGTTAAATTATTAGCTGAAAAAAATTTATACAAAGAAAGGCATAATATTCCATACTTTTATCAAAGTCTCAAAATTCTTTCAGTGAGAGCAATTATGTGGTACAAAATTATATTTCAGCACATAAATAACCCTTTATATATAAACAGGCTGGAACACAACCATAATACTCGTTTTAACTTTAATGAAGGACTAATTGTACCTAAACATACAAATAAATATGGACAAAGAACGTTAAATTACATGATTCCCAGTTGTTTAAATATGCTTCCAGCTGAAATTAAAAACTGTACCCAAAACAAACAATTAATGAACTTACTGAAGACTTGGCTTATGGAAAGAATTCATTTGTATTAGCTTACAATAACATATTACTTATTCTAAAGACTTTAAAATTGTTATTCATGTTTTCATATATTTTTTTTTTTTATCTAAGTATATTTCTGTAAAAAATTTAATTTTATCTTATATCTATAATTGTAAAAATGTATCTACTTAAGTATATTTCTGTAAAAAAAATTAATTTTATTTTATATCTTTAACTGTAAAAATGTAACTATTTAAATCTCTATAATAAGATCTTTATTGTAAAGAACCCGTTAGACAAACTGCTAAAAAGTAGTTTATCGGGACTTTTTGTCTTATATTTGTAAAATGTATAAAATAAATAAATAAAAAAAAAATAAAAAAAAAAAAATTAAAGGTTGTAATCCCCAGTGATGGCCACGGATTAGTGTTTCTCTCATTTAAGGGAATTAAACAATTTTTTTTTGTAATACAAATTATAATATGGCTATTACCATTAATAATACATACGAAGAACTAAGTGATCAAGAAAATTTGTTTATAACATCAGATGCAAAAATATGCAAATACCTAACAACCGATTCAAAAAACACTATTATTATGCACCAAAATATTAGGTCAATTAATAAAAACTTTGATGAACTCCAGATACAGCTTAACCACATTAATATAAAATTTGATGTTATTATTCTTACAGAATGTTGGTTGACAAATATTTACACACCAAAATTCATAACTCACTACTCTTCATTCAACTCGTCAAAACATGATAGTCAGAACGATGGAGTAGTGGTATACACAAAAAACGACCTAAACTCTGTTGTAACGGAAGTAAACATTATTGACGCGAGCTGTATGCAAATAATTTATAATAATGATACGTGCATTCTAGCAATATATCGTTCTCCATCGATTCGTAATATAACACCATTTCTTAACAGTCTAAATAGCATACCCTCAAACCTTTCCTACACTAAAAACATAATAATTATGGGAGATTTAAATATCAACATACTTCCAAATAATCCACACCATCAATGCCACGACTATCTGAACATGTTAGAGTTCCATGGATTAATTAGTACCATCAATACACCAACAAGAATAGCTAATGAATCAACATCGTGCATTGATCATGTTATGGTCAAAACTAATAAACAAAACAAAAGCATTGTTTACAAATCAACAATTACAGATCATTACACAACAATATTTACATTGCAATCCGACACCACAAAAAATAAAAGTAATCAGACATTTATATACAATAATATTAATTTTGAGAAATTAAAAAATATAATTAAAACTAAATCTTGGCAAGAGCTCTTCCAAATAAAAAAAACTCAGATGATGCATGGAGATATTTCGTTGATTATTTGAAAAATAAATTAATTAATAATACTACAATTCTGACAAAAAACACTCCAAACAAAATTAAACCTTTAAAATCATGGATAAATTATTCAATCATTAACTGCATTCGTAGAAGAAACGCATTACACAAAAAAGTGAAAGAAAATCCTTACGACATAATATCACTAAACATCTACAAAAGATATAGAAATACATGCGGCGAAGTCATTAGAAAGGCGAAAGAAATCTACTACAGAGGCAAGATCCAAGAAAGTAACAATGATCCAAAAAAAATATGGCAAACTCTAAGAGAAGCCACAAATACACAAAACACTGAAGACAAACAGGACATAAGTAAACTTTGTATTGACGGTAAAATTATTGACACCTCAAATAACCCCAAGCTCGTTGCGGATTATATCAATAATTTTTTTACAAATATTGGTTCAAATCTTGCTTCTCGTCTACCAAATTGTGGGAATGCTCTACCTGCTGAAGCAGAACTTCAATTTCCCAAAAGAATATTCAATTTTCAAACTGTGTCAAGGGAAGAGATTCTAAAAATAATTAATTCCCTAAAAAACACGTCTTCTGCCGGGGTTGATGGAAAATCAACCATGATTTTGAAAACGCTGGCTACTTAAATTACATTGCCCCTAGAATACCTAATTAACCTTAGTATCAGTCAAGGACACTTCCCCTCAAACCTGAAACAAGGTATTGTTATTCCCATACATAAAACAGGTAACAAGACAGACATAAACAATTACAGACCAATAACTATACTGACCACACTATCCAAAGTATTTGAAAAAAATATCAATGCTCAGTTAGTAAAATTTCTGGCGAGTCATAAAGTACTCTCAGAAAATCAATACGGGTTTCAAGAAAACAAGAGTATTTCTGACGCTATTGCCGCCGTAACTGACTTCATTGTAAAAAGCCTTGGTAAAAGCAAAAAATGTATTTCAATATTTTTAGACCTTTCTGAAGCCTTTGATACAATATCGCACAGTAAATTAATAAACAAACTTCAAATAATCGGTATTACAGGCAACGAACTTAACTTTTTTAAGAGCTACCTTGATGACCGCAAGCAACAAGTGAAAATAATGAACACACTTAGCAATCAGTGCTCAACTCACTATGGGATACCTCAAGGTAGCATATTAGGACCATCTTTGTTCCTTTTATATATCAACGACTTATGTAACATTAACATTCAGGGAAAAATAGTTAGTTTTGCCGATGACACTGTTTTACTATTTGAAGCTGACACTTGGCAAGCTGTTTACAAAAAAGCTGAAACGGATATAAACATCATAAAAAAGTGGTTAGATACAAATACGCTCACATTGAACACTGAGAAAACTAAATATGTCACATCAAGCATAAATATAACAGGTCAACCTCATGATGACGCCTCTATTAGAATACACACATGTTTAAATTCCGATGAATCTTGTCAATGTCCCTACATTGAGCGCACTACACAGATGAAGATCTCGGCCTCACAATTGATCCATATCTCAAATGGAATATTCACACTCAAATAATTGCAAACAAAATAAGAAAAACCATGCACTTTTTCAGAACGATACGAAACTTTCTCGACTTACAACACTTGAAAATGATTTATTTTGCAGTCTGTCAATCTATTATTGAGTATGGTATCATAGCATGGGGAGGCGGTACTGCATCAGCACTAGACCCAATCATAAAGGCACAGAAAACTATTATAAAATTAATTCTTAGACTACCTCTAATTACAGACTTGAACTTAATCTTCAATATTATGAATGTGTTTGACGTTCGGCAGATACATGCAAAAACAATCCTCACTCATCTATATACAAATATACACAAATACTATGAAAAAAGATTAAATATTCGCTGTACTCGAAACAATAACAAAGATTTACTACAAATTCCCATAACTCATACTACTTTTGGTCAACGAAGCTTCAGATACCTTGCAACAAGACTTTACAACATTCTTCCAATTAGTATAAAAAAATGTGATTCACAAAAAAATTTTAAAAATACATAAAAATTTGGATAAAAAATAATGATAGAGCATTTACCGGTGCACTCACCCAAATTCGAAATTAGTATTGAACCAATGCTGTTATTATTGTACCAATATTATTGTTATTATTAATGCAACCATTATATTGCGTGATTTTATTCTAATATAAGTGTAGGTAGCCTCAACACAGCGTCGCTTCAGTTCTTAATTGTCCAAACGACCATTTTAGTTTTTGCTCAATCTCCACTTTAAAACTAAAAATAAAGTATAAAAAATGATAGTTAATCACTTAACTAAGATATATTTAAATTAATGAGACCTTTGCCTTTACGGGAACAGCTTTATCTTAAACAGCTCTCATAATGTATTGAAATAATGAAAGAAAACCTTCTCCTCCTGTAAAATTTTCAAATGGTCGTTTGGACAATTAAGAACTAAGGCGACGACAGGCTAGCCTAGTGAGGCAGGTTACGAGAAACCTAAATTTATAATTATAAATCTCTATTGTTTAAGTACCTACTGTATATATGTATTTTGTTTTCTGTTATTAACTTTTGTCATTATCCAACTTCTAAACTCTACTTTTACTGTACTTATGATGTACTTTTTGTTTTTGTAGTTATAAATCTTAATTTTTTTTGTTCAATAAAGATATATTATTATTATTATTATTATTATATAATATGAACTTATGACTTATATAATATAATATACCCTCCCTCTGCGTTGCAAGGCGATGATCCAAGATAGTCCCACTGGAGAGGTCAAAGGTCTCTCTCAACCAGTCTCTCCCGATCTGGTCCGCCATCCACCGCCAATACCCAGGCAAACCTCATCCCACGACCCCTGTTGAGCCAGCAAACGTAGTTTTCCACTTGGGGTTACCTATGGCAGAGGGGTTGGTTATCTAATAAATGGTTCCTGGATACCACTCTGTTACTATTCTGGTCCATTTCTCTTGCCTCCTTTCTCTCAACGTATGTCCAGTCCATCGCCATTTTAGTGTTCGATGTACAGAATGTACCTGTTTGAATTGAGTTCTGTTTTTTTTTTTATTTCTGTTAATTTTACTTTATCTCTTCTATTAACTCCAATGACATTTCTTTCTATGCTATTTTGACAGACGCTTAGTTTATTTGTTAACGTTTTCTTTAGTGTCCATGTTTGGCTACCATATGTTAAACAGGGCAGAATACATACGTTATAGACTTTTCTATTAGCTTTTATTGGCATATCTCTGTCCTTCATAACTTCACTGAGCGCCCAGTATCTTTTCCAAGTATTGGCTATCCTCCTATCGATTTCTTTGTCCATGGTTTTGTTGGGTGATATAAGTTGTCCTAAGTAGATGTGCTCGTCTACGTATTCTATTTGTTGTGTGTTTACTACGATATCATGTATCTTTGAGGAATTAGTCATGACTTTTGTCTTGGTGATTTTCATTGACAGCCCTGCCTTCGCACTCTGATCTGATAGCTGTATTAAATATAAGTTACAGTTAAGTGACGCGTACGATCATAAATTCGTGAGTATGAAATGTATCAAGAAATTCTCTTATCCTTTCAGTGGTGCTCCGTGAGTTTCCAGTGAGCTAGCAAACGGTTTTCGGCAATTTAGAAAAAACCTTTCTTTTACTGGCCAAGTAAAACTTTACAAGGAAAAATGTTGGTCCTTTCGGGCATACAGCTACGCCCGCAATTCACTTCCATTACTCATTCTCTTCAGGGAATTCTTGTAAAAGTATGTTTTCTTTATCCCTTTATATTAATATCCCCAGCATCACCAAGATGGACCACCAGGCTCATTCCTGACAGATGCACGCTAAGCCCCGTGTGATAAGGGTTGCCACTTCGTGCGGTATCTAACGCCCCCTGTTACACCAAAACCACCTCAACCCAGGACAAGACATAGTATCAAGTTGGCCTGCTTTATTTTTCCTTTGTTTAATGCAGTAGTTATAAGGTATAATGGCAAATAAAGTAATTACACACGGTATCCGGGCACTAATGAAGCGAAAAACTGGGGAAACTAACATGAACAACCCAAAAACCGATAAATGTGAAAAAATTTTAACATTAACATTTTTTTGGCAACTAAAGAGTTTTGTGGCCGTATCTATGCTTCAACGCATTTTAAAATACAATAAATAGCTAATAAATAAAAGTTGAGGGATACGTCACTCACGTTAATTATAATTATTTTTTGTAATCATGTTTAAACATCCACTTTAATTATAATATGGATTTTGTCATCACACTTGAAGCTGGTCTCGATTCTCAATTTTTGCAAGCGATTCACATGTCCAAACATTTATCTATTGTTAAACAAGCATTCGATACTAAATCTGTACTTTAAGACATTGTTTTTTTCTCTTCGCTTATTCTTTTTTTTTATGAGTTCAAAATTGTAGTTATTAACTAAAGCTTCTACGAGGAATTTAATCGTAACACTTGTTTCATTCAATAAATAATATGTTTATATAATTTATCAATGTAATATGAAATTATGATATGAACTAAATTTGTCAATTTGACTGGCCTAAAACAGGATCCATTCCTAGTTGGCTAGTCAAAGTTTCCACATATGTTTCATTGTATAATTTTATGCGAAATAAATATTATGCACCAGATTTAAATGTCCGGGTTAAATTTTCCCCAAAAAAAAAAAAAGGAAAAAAAGAAGGAAAAACTAAACCCTTTCACACACTTCCCCAAATGATCATCTAGTCAACCCACGCTATGCAATTGCACTATATAAGTATTATAAATACAAGAACAACATGTCAACCTACTAGAGACCAAATGGGAATATAATTCACCGACTCCAGATATTTTCATATCAGAGGGTTCGGCTCTGTGGCATTTCTAATTGAACCTATAAATCCTACTGATCCCTCAATATAAATATTTAAAAAATCCTTTGTAATCCTGCATGTATTTAAAATGACAGATTTTTGCATTTTTATATACAAATTCTTTGACAAATCTAATATGCTTAAATTTTGAATCAGATTCCTAGGTATTATGCCAGTGGCCGAAATAACAAATGGCAATATTTTTGTAGTCCGAGAATGCCAAATTCTTTTAATCTCATTTCCTAAATCTGTGTATTTTCTTATTTTTTCAGAAATAGTTTTTTGAATATTACAGGAATTTGGAATAGCTACATCAATGATATAAGTTATTTTTTTTAATTTTGTCATGTAAAACTATATCAGGTCTATTATGACTAATTGTTCTGTCTGTTAGTATAGTTTTATCATAATATATTTTATAAAATTCATTTTTTAAAAATGAATTTGGTTCATATTCATAATATGGTACTATATTACGGCAGTCAATCAAGTTATGTTTAATTACCAAACTTTGGTGAATTATTTTTAAAACCTGATTGTGCCTAAATGTATACTCGGAAGGCGCTAATATAGAACATCCCGATATAATATGTTCTATAGTTTCGGGAAAAGCCAAACATTTTCTACATAAATCATCAATTTGATTTATATCTTTGATTATATGCTTTCTATAATTTTTAGTATTAATGACTCTATCTTGAATGGCAAGCATAAATCCTTCTATTTCTGCGCTCAACTCTCCAATACTCAACCATTTGTTTGACGAAAGTTTGTCAACATACGTTTGGTTGAGATAATTGAAGTGTTTTGCGTGAATAATTTTATTTGACCAGGAATCTAATAATTCCTGGTTAGTATTTATAAGAATGTTGGCATTCTCGTCATATAAATTTAAAGGTGTAATATTTCTATCTGCCTTGCAAATTATTTTGTGCATTTCTGAGCTATTAGCTTTCCTATGGAAAAAATTTCTAAGCATTTCTACCTGATTGTGTTTCAAAGATGTTATTTTGACTACACCTCTACCTCCTAAATTTCTAGGTAAATTAATTCGTTCTATAGCTGAATTTGGATGATGGCAATTAAATTTTGTTAACGTAGTTCTAATCAATCGTTCTAAACTATCTAAATCTGTATTGGACCATTTAATTTTTTTTTTTTTTTTTTACAGTGTAACCGCACAAGAATCTCAACTGCTCCCGTCTGGAGCCAGTGAGACTATGGCATCCCCAATTGGGGTATGTTGTGAGGCTGAAGCTAGTGGGGAGGGGAAGGAGGTGGGGAAGAGGAAGGTTGGGAAGTACCTGGCTATTCAGATCTGGTCACTAAACACGGCTAAAGCCATTTTCAAGCAACGTTTCAATTCTGAATGGTGGTCTTACACCAGGGCGATACTAATAGTATCTTCCACTCTGGAACATGCCGCAAATATACTATATATTATTTTAAATGAATTAATTGTGAAATAACACAAATTAATCAAATAAAATTTATTTGCGCATGCCGGGTTCGAACCCGCGACCTCCGGAATGTGAGTCAAGAGTCTTAGCCACTGGACTACGGAGGTCGTCAATTATGCCAAATGAGTACGTTAGTAGAGGTATTGCCCAAGTATTTATTGCTTTTACTAAATTTTTAGCAGATAGATTGCATTTTAAAAATTTTCTGATCCTAGTTTGAAATTTAATCCTAATATCATTTTTAATACTAGTGTGATCTAATCTATTCGATTGCGGGTATCCTAAATATTTATAAACCTCATCCCCTTTCATACTTTTAATTTTGAAATTTCTAAATATACCCTCGTCTCCATCTACAATTTTGCCTTTCTCTATATGGATAGTTTTACATTTATCTAAACCAAAAGTCATTTTAATATCATCTGAAAAAATTTTAACTACCTTAATCATTTTCTTTAAATTTGATTCAGAATTTGAAAATAATTTTTTATCATCCATATATAATAGATGTGAAACCATACTACTCTCTCTTGTATTACCCTTAATTTTTATTCCAAACTTGCTTTTAATTAACATTTTAGAAAGGGGATTCAATGCTAAGCAAAACCAAAGAGGGCTCAATGAGTCTCCTTGAAAAATCCCTCTTTTTATTGAAATGCCCGGTACTACTATTTTCTTACCTTTTAAATTAACTAGCAAACAGTCCCGGGCGATTGCGTTTTTTACATTTTAATGTCTATGCCCACTACACCGTTCCATACCATGACCGTACTATGAACGTATCAGACAAGAAATAAACACGCTACGCCCTACTATGCCCACTAGAACGTGCTAACACCGTATTATACCCGTACGTAACGGGAATAGTGACCGTATGATAACCGTACACACCGCGGTTAGTGTCTGTACCATCCACGTTCAAATGTCTGTCTACCGCTGACGCACGTTACATAGAACTGAATACAAATTACGAACTGACGGAGTGGCAACGCGGTTAGAACGGGGATCATCCGCGTTCGATCCCCGTTGCCTGCACCTGCACCTGCCGGCACCTGCACCTGACCGGCACCTGCAAAATATTGTCATCGAGAATTCGCCGTCAGTCCGGTCATGGTATGTGTTGACGGTGACGCGACGTGCAGCGTTTCATACTGATCGATACAAAGAATATTTTTTTGCATGCTCCGCTACGGTTACGGTCATGGTATGGAACGGTGTAGTGGGCATAGACCTTTAGACCTAAAAAATTCCAAGCTTCAATCAAAAAATTTATATTTCAAAATCAACTCTGCATGTCATGATGTAGATTTATCACTTTCCCGAGTGTTCCAGTAGTTTCCGAACGCCATGCATAGGAATATATACTTCACTTACTTAAATAAAATAAAATTGTCGTTCCTGACATAATTTGGAGTCAAAAACGTAAGTGACATTTTGGTCTCCGGTGACTTTTTTCATAGCTTTTTTTTTCTTCAAATAAAGTTTTTAAAAACAACAACAAAAAATTTTCCACATGTCGTCACTGGTAACTCAGCCCAAATCAAATCAGCCTCATCAAATGTTACGGGAGACCAAAATTACATTTACATTTTTGGCTACAAATAATGTCAGGAATCATCTGGAAGCACAGAAAACACCCTCCACGCCTAAATGGCAGGTCAACTAGATTCAGTGTCCTGGCCTTGGCTGAGTTGATTTTAATTATACCCGTTTCGCCCCTATCAATCTTACTCCTTTCTTCACGTTCGGACCCTCACTCATCGCTTGGTAACATCCCTCATTTTCCTTTCTGAATAATAAAATTAAAAAAGGTACATTTTTTGAAAAATTTTGTGCTCACCATAATGTACCTATTTGCTTAGCAACACGAGTGAATCATCGAATAAGCCGAAAAATAATATTTGTAAAACGTGTTTTTGTGAAGTAAGAGACGATAGGTACTGCAGAAGTGACATTCTTTAAAAATATATATATTTTCTACCTGACCCAACAAACGTTGTTCTGCCATATAAATAATTTCGAGTGAATATTTTGGTTGAAATAAAAAATAAATAATGTATTGTAAGTGTGTTGGGATGGGATCTATGACAGAAAGAGGAATAGAACGCTGTAGCCGATGACCGCCGATAAAAACAAAAAAAACACCAACTAAAGTAGGAAAATATCCCTACAAACATCCCTCCAAACAATTGTTTAAGGAAACTGATATTTTGGACCTTAGACAGACCTATGGACTTCAATGTCTTAAATTTATTTACATGCGTCCAAATAACTTTCTAAAAAATTCAAATCGTACCAGCCAAAGACGTGGCACATGTGAGTATGCAGTACCCCACTGCAAAACTAGGTTGTCCCAAAGGCATATTAGTTTTATAGCTCCAAAAATGTATAATTTACTATGTACAACCTTTAAAGAGAACATATGTCAAAATCTTCAATCTTATAAAAAATATACCAAAATTTGGCTAAAAAACACTGAAACAGATATTTTTTGCTAGTTTATTTTGTTTGTTTTTTTTTATGTTTTTAAATTGCACTTGTAACATCTATTCTTACAAAACTTACAAATACAATAATAACAGTGCAGGCTGTTATTATGCTGTAGTTTTTAAATGCATTTATTCAGTTACTTTTTTTTTTTAAATCCCTTATTTATGTATACTTAAAATATTCACTATAACCATAGAAATAAAAGTAAAAAATCAATATTATACCCACGCACAGGCATTGCCTTTGTGGGATTTTTTTGTTCATACATTAATTATATTAAGTTTTTTATATACTTTTCATTATTTCATGTATGTATTATATGTATTGTATCAAAAAATTTCAATAAAAAAAAAAAAAAAAAAAATGAAATAAAGAAAATCAATATGAATTTCGAAGAGCAATTGCGTCTACGATATTTTTTGTCAGTCCGTCTTCAGCCAACACAAATAAGCTCGATGGTTTGCCCACGCGAGAACATGATGCCGAAAGAAATATCAAAATAACGCGACGCTTCTCGTGAATGTCTTTCGCATGTGTGCGATGTATGTAGCGCCATCTGTCATTCAACAACATAAATTCTGTTTGAAATACTAAAGACGGTTAAATTTGTTCATACAAAAATACTAAAATCGCGATTAAAAAATGGGAGGGTGGGGGTAGGAAGATTTAAATTTGGGGTTGTAGGTATTTAATGCCAAATAAATAAATAAAACAGCAAAAAAAAATTGTAAAAAAAAAATTTTTTTTCTGGATAGGAACACCCTAATCACCTAGCGGTATGAAATATACTTTAAAACCTATTTTTATAACTGTTAAATAATGTACATTAAAAATTTCATAAAAATCGGTCAAGCTGTTTCGGGGGAGAGCGACCACAAACACCGTGATACGAGATTTTAATACATGAGACATTTTTTAAAACAGCTTTTATTCTGACTCCAAAAGCTAATTTTATAAAAATGTGTATGCAAATTCTAAAGCTTAGCGAATAGTTGAGAAAAGAAAAACGTACTACATTATACAGATGCTAGTCGCAGAAAAGATAATGCGGAACGCTCAGACGCTGGCGCTCGGGTATGGGCGGGAATTTTGCATTGTTTTCCTCCCTTGGCAAACCTATGTACATATGTCTTCTTCAAATTAAAACTTACAAGTACATTGTTACCATAACGAAAATGATTTCTGCTAGCCGTGCCCCTGCTGTCTGTAATTTAATTTTTACTGACTTGTATTTTACAAATTGATGTTTTTGTAAAGTAATTGTACCTACCATCTTTTCAGATAACTAATGTGCTCGTGTATTTAATTTTGAATACGCGTGTAGTTTCGATGGCCCTCAACACATTTCGTTAGAATGAGGTAGTTATATGTAGTTTTAAGGTGTCTCAACAGAGGTCACCAGTTGTGCCGTATGATAGAGAGAGACAACTGTCGTCCGTTCGCTTATACCCGAACGGTTACGAAGATAGCCGATCATCTCTCCGTGGTCGAGGGGTAAGGTTCTTGACTTTCAATCGTATCCCGGCGTGTCCAAATAAATTTTATTTGATTTATTTGTGTTATTTCGCATTTAATTCGTTTAAAAAAATATATAGTATATTTGCGGCACGTTTCAGAGTGGAAGATAATCTCAGTATCACCCTGGTGTAAGACCACCATTCAGAATTGAAACGGTGCTTAAAATAGCTTTAGCCATGTGTGGTGACCAAATCTGACTAGCCAGGTTCTTCCCCACATTCCTCTTCCCCGTCTCCTTCCCTCGCCACTACCTTCTGCCTCACAACATACTCCTTTTGGGGATGCCATAGTCTCAGTGGCTCCAGACGGCAGCAGTTGGGACTCTCTTGAGGTATTCACGTAAAAAAAAAAGTTTCATCAGCTCTCAACAGACGTCGACAGTATAGGTAGTTTTAAGGTGTCTCAACAGAGGTACATGAGAAAGAGACGACCCGTTCGCTAATACCCAAACGATTACCAAGATAGCCGATCATTTCATCATCCTTTGGTGAGCATTTCCCATGCTTCAGATTGTTACAGATCATCCTTTAGAACGGGCGTTAAGACCAGTTAGACATTCATTGTAAATAAGACGATAATAAACAAAACTCGTACTCTACAGGAGCCGAAGTAAATTCCCGTTCGACAAAATTGTATTATTCATTCATTGATTAAGTGATTTCCCTAGAAGATCTACTTAAATGCAGAGAATGGTTTTAATGGTCCGCAGATGTAATAAATGATTTATCCATCCAGTTAAACAGAGTGATTGAGACAGTTAGTGAATTGTTTACTGTGGAATTCCTTTCCTGAATTTGCCTTCTCCAACAATCCTTGGTTTAACCTCGTTATGCCAACTCCCCGTTCGGCTGAAGCGGTAAGGCACTAGGTTAGGTAGTTACTGTAGAACTAGGTAGAACCTTCCCCGTGTTTTCATCTGCTGAACATTCTACTTTGAATAATCAGTAATCGCCAGGAGAAACTAATTCCTACGCCAGTCTACATAGTTTTCTCCACAGTTTTTCAACATTTCGACCCCCTTAGAAAAACAAAATTCCATCTGGCACGCGATAATTATTGTCTCAAGAGAAAGAATTTTATTCCATAAGATTTCCATATTAGATGGAGCCTGTACATGCTGTCCGGTAATTCGTATACCAACGGAAACTGGTGAATCACTCACAGAGAACCCGAAAAAGGTATTTTTTTCGATCTGAGCATTTTGTTTTTTTTTTTTTCATTTTTTGGAAATCTTTTTGGAGCCGGGTCTATTCTTTGAAACATTTAAAAAGTCATTAAAGTGCTGACCCTCATGTTTTTATACTATTTCAACTTAAGATTCGATTTTCTCAAAAACGAAAGATCGAACCAAAAAAAGTTTTACAAGAAAGTCGCCTCCAAATTCGATAAAGATTCCCATTTGCAGTACGAATTTCCGGATATCATGTATATCAGGTGTATCCTAAGGGGTCGACTATTTACTTGGATAATATCTCACTCCCCCTCCTCCCCCGTGTCCCTCCGTCCCGCGAATCCCCCCCCCCCCTCCAGCGTTCCTTTTCCACCTTCCCCGCCTTTCCCCCTCCCTCGTGCTCTTTCCCGTGAACATTTTTTATTGTGTTACTCTGTTATTTTTTTAATAAATAAATGGTTATTTTTTTTACATTAGCTCCACACAGGAGGCTCTGAGGAAAATAATTTCCCACAGGGCCTATGTCATCTTAGAGGATGCTGCATGGGGGGTCATTTTAAGTAAGGCAAGGATAGGAAGTTGTGGGAAGGAAAAAGGTATGAGGGGTGGGTAGGAATCTAGGTCCAGGAGTGGCAAACGTATGAATCCATCCCTCCAACTGCGGTGCCAGTCCGGCTGGAAAGATCAAAGGCCTCCCTTAACCAGTCTCTCTCGATCCGGCCCACCACGCAGCAGGTGGGCAGACGCATCCGCCGCCAAGACCTGGACAAACCTCACCCCATGAACCCAGGCACCTCTGCTAAGTCACCAAACATAGCGAACCACTGGCATGGAAAATAATAAGGGACAAACAAAGAAACGATCATTTTTTCATACAGATTGTATCGAACAAAGCCGAGAAAAATCATGGGGAATAAAAAAAATAGAGGTTTTAAAAATACATTCTTTAATTTCCACGTCCGAGAATCGAACCCACATCAACTGCTTGAACTATCCCCTTAACTTGACTTACCATTACACTATGAAAGTCCTGTTCTGTAATGTGAAATAATAACACAGAATTTGAAACTTAACCTTGGAAATATGTAAAAACCCTTGAAAAATAACAGGATTATCTGAATTCTTAACAAATTAGTTACTGATTTTGAAAAAGACACCTTTAATATAATATTCCGTTAAAATATTTTATTATGGAAAATATTTTATCCCTTGTTTAAATTCTTCACACAATCAGTGTTGCATCCGAAACTGTTTACAAATTACAGCTTCAAATATAACAGGAAAGTGGTCCGTAAATTAAACAAAACTAAATGAAAACGGCAAGGTGTTTGCTGGAATTGGGTAATAATTGATAATAAATATGTGTATGTAGATTATGGATTACAAGTAGGGGATAACGAGTCAATTACCTCTGAGAAGCTGCACACAACACAAACACAAATGACGTCACTAAACGAAAATATATCATAAAACGAACGACACCAACTAGTTGCTTCCAATGTCCCAAATCTTCTGGTTTTTTCATTAACAAATGCACTTCGATTCAGTCTTGCAATGTTCTATATTCAAATGCTTTCTTCAGCAGGGTAATATGGTTAGGGAGGGTAGGAATTGGATAAATGAAATCCCAGTAGGAACTTTACATATTATCATTTCAAAACCGAAAAATCAGTTTCAATTTTGATAATGACACTTAATAAATTAAACCAAAATGGGTATTTTTTTATTGTTTCACTTATATTTCAGTACTTACATACCGAATAATAATTTCTTATGATCCTCAAATGTTTGGTTGTAGTAGTACACTGTTGAAAGGCAAGCCGTAAGCCCCTTAAAGCCCGGTTGAGAAACACTGGTCTACACAGCCAACATGGAATAACGAGCTCATTCCGTAGGCCGTTTAGCATACTAGGGATCGCGAAATTACAAGCACAAACAATACTCGAACCTCCCGCCTTACATTCAAACCAAACAAGGCCTGGGGAATGGGGACGTTTCGAAACATGGCCTTTAGCAGGCGGAAATTGCTCCAACGCCAAAAAGCGCATTCCATTAACGCAAAAATGGCACAACTTGTGGAAGGGATGAGAAAATTCATGGAGGCATTTTTAATTTACCACAGCTGTCTTGTCTTCGGCTTTATACGTTCATGTTACATGGTACATCGAAGAATTATGTACGATTTAATATTTATGTGACGTCTCCATATACCCCAACAATACTACTTGCCGTGTCGATAATTTTGAAAGAATGGAACACAGTTACAAGGATAATATAGAAGTATGAGTGAATTCCTAAAAATCATAAACGTTAAATGTCAATACGCTGATTTTATTTTTATTTTATTTTATTTATTTATTTGAGACACAAACAGGATATTTATAAAACATTTTTGTGGGTAATATACATATTATAATAATTTAAAATACAAATATAAATATCCCTAGACTAATGTGTCTGCAGTAATCACATTGAATTTTTACAGAAGCAAACACATGAAAAACAATGCAAGTATTATTTATATATAACTTAAAAAATTGAAATACATTATAAGTATACAATATTTATGAAGTATTTCCTGAAATGTAATAAAACAACAAATTTTAGGTGCTCAAATCGTGGAGATATTTTTTGAAACATGTTACATTATTTAGAAAAATATCTATGAAAGTGTGTATTTTAACAAGATCGTTGTATGATCGAGACTTATTGTAAGACTGGGATCACTATGGACGTTGGCGGGAAAGTGGGTTTTTTAGTAATCATTCTTCCGTTTATTAATTGAAAAATCGTTAACATGCACCTGCAGAAATTACAAGCATAAATTCCATTATAAGTTCGACGTAGTTCGATAAAACGATATTGTTTCGCTAATGGACATATTCTAAAAAAAGTCTCGGTGAATATTAGAATGCTACACGTGTAGCAATGCCGGCCGCATGAGTTTATAATAGTGAAGAAACTGACTAAAATACTTATAATAAAAATTAAAGTTGCCATAAAATATTGTTTATTGTCCAAAGAATCGATGCTAGCAGTCCACACTGGGGTGTGGGAACCTACACTTATGTAAGGCAGTGAGAAGAAGAATTTAGGGATTCCAGAGGAAGTTGTGGCCCGGCCTAATGAACAAAATACTTGAGTCGGGCCAGGTCGAGAGTCAGAGTAACAGAAGGGTATGTATGAATTTGAATGAAGCAAGGGAGTGTGTGCTAATATTTTGTCGACTCATCGTCTCTGCCTACCTCTGCGGCGAAACGGCGACGTGCAGATTATTTCTTGTCGCGGATCTAATGTCAACACGATGCCTAACTCTGATTTCAATTAATTATTGGAAAATAATTTGGAAGTGAGTAAATTTTATCTATAATTTGTGCTATCCAAAGATATTAAAATACAGAAGAGATATGCTATGGTGTCCGCGCAACTGTCGCCGGACTACGCGCTAATTAGCGTAGTTTTCATATAAAAAGAATTTGTTCATTTCGTTGATCTTTTGAAAATGTGCATTAATATTGGTTAACAAAATATTTTGAATAAGGAAAGAATTCGTTCATTTAGTTTAACGTTCGTTTGGTTTATTCGTTAATTATTTGTTCTTTTAGTTTATTTGTAAATTGGTAAACAATATCGGCGACACCCGGAAGCGCAGACCCACATAGTAAAAACAGCAGATAGCACATCTACTTATATTCCAATATCTTTGGTGCTATCTGTTTCCAAATTCCTAAAAAATTCCATGTCTTTTTGTATATTTAGATTAAAACAAAGAAATATGTGTGTATATATTATACAAACACATATGTATGAACGTGTGTATGTGCGCATATGGGTGTTTATATACGTTTATATATACTTTTAATTTTAAGAAAATTCTCAGTAACTCCATTAAAATCTATCATTTTGATCTCTATAGACACCATACATAGATATATATATTTTTGTTTATAATATTTTTTTATATTCTTTTTTAACCACCACTTTCCGTTTTGAAGAGTTTTAATTTTCAATTTTTATTGGTTACTTAAATTTTAATTTTTTTGCGACCGGACATTTTCAGAATATTATCACGAAAAATAAATACACGTGATATCTTATTATACCCCCCCCCCCCCCTCGTGATATTTCGTGATTTTTTCCGAACCCCCCCCCCCCCCCCCCCACCCCTTTCGAGCTTCAACGGATTAATGGACGACCCCTAATATCATTTTGAGTTGTCAGTGTTAAAAATAACATTGCTTGTAAGTACATGAACAATAATTAAGATTCATGGGAATTCCAAAATATATATATATGTATATATATAAATAATTCCAGTAATATTGTCATATGTAATAAAAATTTTGCCAGAGTTCGAAATTTCCCTAGATTTTGTCCTGATTTCCCATTTCCCTAAAAAATATTTTTCTCCCCTAGATCTAGGGAAATTTCCCTAGACATAACATCACTGATTCAAAATGACAACTTGAAAGTAAATATGTAAAACTATCGGTGGATGAAGACGTCACACAATCCACCATAGATACGGTAGTTTTCTGGGGGTCTTGAAAATTAAAACTTTGACAATCATTTTAACTATTAAAATTAACTATAAAAACAAAAATAAAAATGCAGTTATTTAAGTTTGAAGGTCTTTATTCATTAAAAAAATAAAAAAATTGGACTGGAGTTCTCTATTAATGATAAAAAAATCTGAGATGGAAAAGAATGTTTATTTTCAGGTCTATACGATGTAGATTCAACAGTTTCCCTTCTTATGCTATGAGTTTCCGGGCACCGTGTACCTATAAAGAATCTTTTGTTTTTTAAACAAATCTATAATTTTATTCCAAAATAGATGAAATTTTGCACACTTGATCTTAAAAACGGGGAAAGGTCACTGTCTACATGACATTTCAAGAAACCATGCCAAATTCCTTTATCCCATCCCGCATAAAGCAACGCTCTCTTCCTCTTCCTCAAGTAGTTCGCTACGTTTGTTGACTTAGCAGGGGTGCCCGGGTTCACAAGGTAAGGTTGTGTAAATGAGGTCTGGGCGGCGAATGCGTTTACTCACCTACTGGAAGGAGGCCTCGTGACCTCTCCAGCCGGAATCTTTCGACTCATCGCCTTGCACCGCACTGGGAGAGTGGATTCATACTTACGTCACTCCTGGACACGTTGTCCCCCAATTTCTACCCACCCCTCATACCTCATTTTTTCCTTCCCAGAACTTCCTCTCCTTCCTTTCCCTAAAACATCCTAAAAATGCGCAAGGATGATGTAGGTCCCGAGGGAAATTATTTTCCTAAGGGCCTGTGTAATTTCCTTAACGCTCCACACACACGCTCCATGTGTGGAAATGTGTAAAAAAAAAACAAAATGAATGTATTCGAAATCCTAAAGTATTCTTATTTATTGTCAGAATGCGTCGTCTCCAAGAGTCTGGTCTCCAGTCCCGCGAGGTGCAGCGCCTCTACACCAAGAAGCCCGTCTGTTCCGGCAAGGGGAGCAGCTTCGTCAGCGTGGGTCTGTTGGAAGTGTTGCCGGCTCTTGAGTGGCTGCTGGGCTGCATCAGTCTGGCTGTGGGAATCTTCTTGCTGGAGCTACTGTACAACAGGTATTCATTTCTGTCGTATTAGAAAGATGCTAAGCTGGAATACGTGGTGTTGAGAGAAACGGTAATCGATGAGCCTTTATGTATTACTTTACATAATATGTCTAACAATGTTTTACATTATATGACCAATAATGTTTTACATTACATGACTAACAATAATTTATATTATATGACCAACACTGTTTTACATTACATGACTAACAATAATTTATATTATACTACTAACAATGTTTTACATTAAATGACTAACAATGTTAGTCATATAATATCATATAATCAAACATACAATTTCTCAATACAAAACAAATCATTTCCCACTAGAGTCACTAACACAAGCAGCACCCTCATAGATCACATCATATCAAATAGACTAAACATTCCAATTACCATATCGAACATAGATGACTCACTTAGTGACCATAACATTCTTATTATTGATTTCAAGAATAACCTAAAAAAATGGTCTAATAATAGGAACAAGCCACGCCTTACAAAACCTATCATCAACAATATGGCAGTAAAATCTTATCTTGCAGCTAACAAATTTACCATCAACTCAACCAAACAAGAAGACAGTTATAAAGATTTTAACGATTATGTCAAAAATGCAATAGAAGCAGGTAAAACGACACCTAAAGTGAAAATTGCTAATCGACAACATTTAAATACACCGTGGTTCGATTCTAAACTGAATTCGCTGATCAAAGAAAGAAACCAGCTTCACAAGCAGTGGAAACAAGACCCAGGAAATATGTCTCTTGTAGTCCATAAAAATAAACTGAGAAACTTAATAACTAATTATAGGAGAAGTTTGAAAAACAAATATTATGCCAATAGCCTTCAACAAAACCTGAATAACCCTAGAAAAACTTGGAAAACCATTAACTCAATTTTATCTAATCGTGCACATAAACCCCCCAACACCATTGAATCTCTCATCGTAAATAATTGTGAGCTTAGGGGACCCAGTGAAATTCAACTTAGCTTCAGCATTTAATGAATTTTTCTTATCAGTTGGAGAAAAGTTGGCAGCTGCCATTCCATCATTCCCGGATGACTGTAATACTATATATGTAGAACCAAAGGCAAGTCAATCCTTATATATGGCTAGGACAAATAAGGCTGAGGTATTAAGGATCATCTCGAAACTTAGGTCGAATGCAGCGGCAGGTATCGATGGAGTAACCCCGTACATCCTGAAAACCTGTAAAGAAGAACTAGCTGAGCACCTAGCGCAACTTATCAATTCCTCTATAGGCTCAGGAGTATTCCCAAATCAATTAAAGCTAGCAAAAATTATACCAATTTATAAAGAAGGCTGCAAAAAATGCATTTCTAACTATCGCCCAATATCGGTTTTATCAGTATTTTCAAAGGTGTTCGAAACTATTATCAAGGATAGACTTCTAAAATACATCTCTAACAACAATATCCTAACACCACAGCAATATGGCTTTCGAAAAAACTCCAGTACCCAATGTGCCACCTTCGATTTCATCTCGAACATTCAGCAGTACATAGACCAGGGCGAATATGTAGCAGCTATTTTTATAGATCTAAAAAAGCCTTTGATACGGTAGATCATGAAATACTCCTTCAAAAAATGGAACATTTGGGTATAGTCGGAAAATCTTTAAAGCTCCTCCGAAGTTACCTATCTGATAGATATTGCCTTGTCGACATCGAAGGGAACCTAAGCGGCTTTGGAAAAATCACATGTGGAGTGCCACAGGGCTCGATTCTAGGACCCCTACTTTTCTTACTATACATCAATGATATAACTAAATGCGGCATCTTGGGAAAACTTCAACTTTACGCTGATGATACTGTGATTTATTATCGTTGTAAAAATCTGAGGGAACTTGAATCTCTAATGAATAAAGATCTCGCAAAGCTAGCTAAATGGTTGCGGATAAATAAATTAAGCCTCAATGTCAAAAAAACTCACTACCTCACTTTCGGGAAAAAAGATTACATGACAATGAATATTACTCTTGGAAATGAAAAGCTCCAAAATGTACAAGTAACGAAATACTTAGGGTTATTCATAGATTCTAACCTATCGTGGAACTCCCATGTTTCAAATCAAAATTTCCCCGATAACTGGTGTACTCTATCGACTTCAAGATGTGCTCCCCACAGCTTTACTGCGTGGCACGTATTATGCTCTGATCCACTCTCACCTAAGTTATCTGGTTAGTATCTGGGGCACCATTACTAAGAAACAATCCAAAATAGAGCCATAAGAAATATATACCATCTACCATGGGATACGCATGTCAAAGACATATACTCACTGACACAAATTCTTCCCTTTACTATTCTGCCAAAATATAGCATCACCACTGCCATCCTACAAATAATTCAACACTCGTCACACACCAACACTAAACCAGCCTTTAATTCCGATATACACCAGCACAAAACACGATCACAAAATCAAATACACCTATCGTCATCTACACACACAACTAAATTTGGAATAAACTCCTTACAATACATCGCACATACGCAATACAACGCATTACCTAATGTCCTAAAACTACCAGAATCAAACCAAAAAAATATTGGCAAAGGCTCTAAAAGGATATTTTCTCAGCAACTTTATTAACCAGTGACGAAGTTATCTGTCTTCCTTTGTAACTGTGACGTATGTGTATGAGGGTGACGGCATGAGAGCGAGATAGCGAGTATGGGAAGTATAAAAGGGATGTACCGCTATTGAGCGCTCTCTCCATATTAATCTGGCAACCAATAAACATTGTAACATTAACAGATGTTATTACTACCCGATCCCAAGACATCACAGTTGGCGCAGCTCGGTAGTTCGTAAATTTTTACGTAAATTGGAAGAATCTACGCGGTAGATTTCGGGATCTGACGGATTGTTGTCAGGATTGCAGGAAGCGATCGCATTAAGAAGAAATTGGAGCAGCCACACGCAAGTATTCGCGTGTGTGGGACCGACAAATTACATAATTATTGTCGTTCGGGTACACCGTGTAACGGGGTACAAAAGGACCGGATCAAGGATCGGGTCAAGGACTGGATCATCGTGTGGATTAGCCGGGAACCAGGACTTGGTTTCCGTCGCTGCAGTCTGGGAAGGAAGACCTCGGAGTAGGGATTGGATCCGCAGCTGTCGGGAGACGGAGCCAGACGGGGACGGTGATCTACAGCTCTGGGTGGCGTGCACGTGGAACGTGGAACGTGGACCTCGGAGTGTAGCCTTCTTGGAAGTGCTGAGATAAGTAGTCTTGATTATTTTGTTTCAGCTCTTCCCCCAATGGAGGGTGTTTGTAAAAATTTGGGGACGTTCTGTTACAGAACGGGAAACTGGTCATTGTTCAAGGAACGACTGGATCAGGCCCTCATTTTACATGATGACAAAGTGTTATCACAAGAACGCAAAAGAGCATTTTTGCTGAGTTGCCTCACCGAAGAAACTTTCTCTTTATTATGTGATCTATGTTTCCCTAAAAAGGTTTCTGTTTGTTCTTTTGATGATTTATGTAAATTATTTGATTCACATTGCAAACCTATTCAAAATATTTTCGAGTCGCGTGAGTTATTTTATAAGTGTAAACAGCTAGCTAACGAATCTATTAAAGATTACGCTGCTAGGTTGAGAGGACTGAGTTTGACGTGCAATTTTGAATTTAGGCTGGAATCTTGTTTAAAAGACATATTCATTATTGGAATTTTCAATGAAAAATTGAAACATAAGTTGTTCGTTGAGGGGGTAAATACTTCTTTTTCGGAATGCGTTCAGTTAGCAGCTTCATGGGAACATGTTGTTAATTTTAAGAAAGTTGATACGAATTTGAATGTTGTGCATAAGGATAGTAATGTTGTCCGTAAATCCAGGTCGGATAGTCCGATCAGATTTAAAAGTGCAGTGCGTAGTAAGACGCCAGTAAATATTGCATTAAAAAAATGTTTTTTGTGCGGAAAAACGAATCATTTGCAGAAAGATTGTTGGAAGAATATTTTTTGTAATCGGTGCAATAAATCGGGTCATCCTAGTAATGTGTGTAAAAACAGTAAAATTAATGTAGGTAATAAGAATAAACGATTAAATTCGGTTTTTATGTTGCATGACGGCACGGGGCCGGAACCGATATTCGTAGATCTCATTATTGGTAACACTGTTCTGCGAGCGATTGTTGACACCGGCGCTGAGATTAATGCAATTCCATATGAAGTGTATTTAAAAGATTTTGTTTCTTGTACATTGGAAAGATGCGATATTCAATTGTCAGGATATGACGGGAAACGGTTAAATATTGTAGGTAAAGTTAATTTAAGTGTGTTATTTTTAAATAAAAGTGTAGATACGCAGTTTATAATAATTAAAAACGGTAATTCTACGATTGTTGGTAGAAATTTTTTACAAGTTTTCGGTATCGGATTAAGTGGAATAAATTCGGTAAATACCAGTGAGACTAGTTGTGATAATCAATTAAATTTTCGTGATAGTTTAAAGAAAAAATATGCTCATGTGTTTTCAGAAAAATCGGGTAGGCTTATAGGTTATGAAGCTAACATCGAAGTTATTTCGGAGTTCAGGCCAAAGTTTGTGAATCCAAGATCGTTACCTTTTAGTTTACGTGGAAAGGTAGAGGAGGAATTAAATAAGATGTTACGTGAAGATATAATTGAAAACGTAGAAATAAGTGATATGGCTAGTCCGATTGTTGTTGTAAAAAAGAAAGACGGTTCAATTAGAATTTGTACTGATTTTAAAACCACATTAAACCCTATGTTAGCGAAGTTGAAATATCCATTGCCTCGTATAGAAGATTTAATTTCATCTTTAAATGGTGCGAAATTTTTTGCGAAAATAGATTTGCGTAATGCTTTTGGTCAGATTTCGTTAAACGAGAAGTCGAGAAAATTATGTGTGATAAGTACGCATGTGGGTTTATTCAGGTATAAAGTGTTGCCTTTCGGTTTGACCACAAGCCCGGCTATATTTATGCAAGTTATTCAGGCGGTAGTAGGTAGACTTCGTAACGTTCGTATATTTCTAGATGATATTTTGTTGTTTGGAAATTCTGAAGAGGAATTATTCTCTATTTGTGAATCTGTACTTAGCAAGTTAAGTGATTGTGGATTAACTATTAATGAAAATAAGTGTTCTTTTCTAGAAACTGAGATAGAATATTTAGGTTTTAAAATTTCGCGGAAAGGAGTTATGCCTTTAGAAAATAAAATCTGTGCGATTACTCAAATGGCAGTACCGGAAAATGTTTCAGAACTTAGGAGTTTACTTGGGGTTATTTCATATTATAGAGCTTTTGTTCATAATATTTCAGGTATTTTGTCTCCATTGTATAACTTGTTAAAAAGGGGAGTAAAATATGTGTGGTCTGAGGAATGTAATATTGCGTTTGAGCGAGTTAAGAAACTGCTGACGTCAGATAATATTTTAGTGCATTTTGATCCTAATTTACCAATTAAACTTATTTCAGACGCATCTGAAAAGGCGTTATCAGCGGTGATTTGCCATGTATATGATAATGGTTTAGAGAGACCTATCGCATTTGCTAGCCGATTATTGTCAGAAACAGAATTAAAGTACTCTATTTTAGATAAGGAAGCGTGTGCTATAATTTTTGGGTTGAAGAAATTCTTTCAGTATTTATACGGCAATAAATTTGTTTTGGCTTGCGACAATAAATCGTTAGTACACATTTTGAACACGGATAAGCAAGTACCTGTATTGGCCGCTAACCGTCTGCAGAGGTACGCCCTAATACTCCAGACTTTTGACTATAGTATAGAGCATATTAAGTCAGGTGATAACAAAGCGGATTTCTTATCACGAATGCCGATTAATAATAAGGATAATTTAGATGTGTGTAGCGACGATATTGATGCTAGCGATTATTTTTTAAATTATATTGATTCTTTAAACGTGAATACGGTTGAGTCAGAGTGTGTGAACATAATCGAGTCAGAAACAACATTAAATGCGGAAACGATGAAACAGTTTTCGATTAATGATGTAAATATAGCGAGCATTATCGAGTTCACAGCAAATGGTTGGCCGGATAAAAAGTTCTTAAAGGATGATTTATTGAAATTCTGGTATTTTAGGGATAAATTATCGACTTATAATTCATGTTTATTTTATAATAATAAATTTGTAGTTCCAAGGGAATTAAGGGAAATTATATTGAATTTTTTACATCAATCACATTTAGGCATTGTAAAATCGAAAAGTCTTGCTCGAAATTATTTTTTTTGGCTCGGAATGAACAATGATATAGAAGTAACTGTGAAACAGTGTGCTCGATGCATGGAATGTTTACCTACTCCGTGTAAAGTTGAGTTGGCACCTTGGCCAATAAATGGTTTAATCTGGAGTAGATTGCATATTGACTTCATGGGACCGTTGGGAGGTCATAATTTTTTAATTATTGTTGATGCAACTACAAAATGGATAGACTGTCATGTTGTAAATAAGGTAGATTCGTTTTGTACAATAAAAGTTTTGAAAAGATTATTTTCTATGTTCGGAATCCCGGAACAAATTGTAAGTGACAATGGTACAGCTTTCACATCGTCAGTTTTTAAGGAATTTTGTCATAATTATAATATAGAATCTTTGACTTCAGCTGTACAGCATCCTGCTTCTAACGGTTTAGCTGAAAATGGGGTTAAAACAGTGAAGAATTTTTTAAAAAAAAATTATGGTAAATAATAAATTTCCTACTGATTTTGAAGATAAACTTTTGACGTTTTTAGTTGATATTAGAAATACGCCTTCAATGTCTACGGGCATTGAGCCTAGTACATTAATGTTGGGTAGGAAGATTAGATCAATTTTTAATACGATTATTCCAATAGTGGATAATGTTGAGAGTCAAGGTTTTAAAGGAATTGACAACACGGTTAAAAACAAAATGTTATTGAGCCAGCATAAACAGAAAAAGTATTATAGAGGAAGAAAATTTAAAAAGTACTTTGAGGTTGGTTCTAAAGTTTTAACCAGGGATTTAAGAAGTAATGATAATAAATGGATTTTAGGAAAATTTTTTAAAAGATTGGGGAATAGGATTTATTTAGTTAAAATTATGTCTACGGGACAAATTTGGAAACGCCACCATGATCAGATTTCAGAGAGGAAGGTTAGGTGGGGGGAGTGTGACAGGTCTGATGATTTGCTGGACCTGGGTCCACTCTCGGATGTGGACATGACCAAATTTCCTAATTCCTCTAATTTTTGCAGGTCACCTACACCATGGGAGGGGAGGTTAAGCCCTCGAGGTCAACGCCCACGCTACACGTGAAGAACAAGAATAATTACATATACTATGGAATGGAAATATTTAGATATTTTGTTTTGTATAAATTTGTGAATAAAGAAATGTATGTAATTAGGTTTTAAGTGTGGGGGTGTGACGTATGTGTATGAGGGTGACGGCATGAGAGCGAGATAGCGAGTATGGGAAGTATAAAAGGGATGTACCGCTATTGAGCGCTCTCTCCATATTAATCTGGCAACCAATAAACATTGTAACATTAACAGATGTTATTACTACCCGATCCCAAGACATCACAGTAACTCTTATATATTCTTCAATTATCTGTATCAAGTGTGTCAAGTCCATTTAAAAATCTATGTATTGTTCATTGATTTCCGTGTTCTTATGTAAAAATAATTTTCCTTTAGATGTATAATGTTGTCCTTCCCGAAATGAGTTTTATTAAACTCATTGGGAGTAATGTATTATAAATTTTATGTAATAATTTTGTAATATATTATCTCTAATAAATAAAATAAAATAATAAATGTTTTTAATGTATTACTTTACAAGATTGACAATGTTTTTCTCGGTTTCAGATACATACCAGTGCTCCAAGAGTGTCTTCGAGGAAACAATCGATTCCGAGGACAATCACTTTAATAATTGTCATTTTAGCCACGCTTTTTATAGATGCACCTTTAACCCCTCAAGCCTTAGCCATATGTTGTTAGAGAATCCATCTTTGCATTGAAATATATCTGAAGATATACAAAATCTAACAACTGTTTTTGAAAGGTGATCAAATTTCATGAATCAAAATAAACATTTAATTAAGAAAAATAATTTGCATGAAAATATAAAAAAAAATTAAATTGGCTCACTTCACTTTTTTTCCACTGATGACGAATAAATATAAAGATTTATTATAAATGTTATTGTCACCTCACTTTTTTTCATCTAATATAAAAATGATTAATAAATAAATCCCAAAGTTTCATAAATTTTTTTCAAATTGCGATCCGAAACTTTGGTTTCATAAAGGTGTACATTTTACGGAGGCGTCTTCTAATATCTACAGGAATTCCAAAAACTGAAAAAATCGAATTAATATCTATGAGAACCAAAGTGTTGACGAATATCTACAGCACAAACTGTTGACTAATATCTATGGGAACGTAATATTGCGTATGCAGTTTAAAAAACTTAATTTGTGTAAGTATGTACGTAAAAATCCCTAATATCGGACTATTGGACACCTTTAGCTGATAAGTCCAACCTACGCGCTGTAGATATTAGTTCAACCTACGCTCTGTAGATATTAGTCAACACTCTGAAGTTCGTAGATATTAGTTCAACATATGAGCTGTAGATATTCGTCAGACATACAGGCTGTAGATATTAGTATCTGGAGTCCATTTTACTTCTCGTGTTTAACTTTTAGATTTGAATATAACGATGTATTTTCTCTTTAACACCGTTTATACCATATTTCTTACTATGATAGTAAGAGAGACACAACGATTTCTACGAGACCTATATGAGTTGTTCCGAAAAGCAAAAAAAAAACGAGGGTGCTTTAGACGTAAAACTTTGAAGTAAAACTTCTTTAGCTCCATCTATATGATGGGAAGAGAGAAAGAAAATGTGCGAGCGCACTGCTCTCTCTCGCCTCGTACATGTGATACAGACAATAGGCCTGCACTGTAGATTTACGAAATGTAACTGGCTTTGAGAGAAAGACAGAAAGAAAATGTGTGCTTGCACCTCTCTCTTTTGCCCCTACAGTAATATACGAAACGTAACTCTCTGTCTTTCTATCTTCCCTTTTTTTTACATGAGCTCCACACAGGAAGCCCTGAGGAAAATAATTTCCTTCAGGGCCTATATCATCTTTGGGGATGCCGTGAGTAGGGTTTTTTAAGGAAAGGAAGGAGAGGAGAGTTCTGGGAAGGAAAGGGGTTTAAGGGGTGGGTAGGAATCTGGGGTTCAGTATGTCCTGGTCATCCGCTTCCAAGACCTAGGCAAACCTCACACCATGAACCCGGGCACCCCTGCTAAATCACCAAACGTAGCGAACCACTTGGGGTGACCTATGGCAGAGGTGTTGGTTATCCAATAAAGGTTTCCGGGGCGGCGGTACCCATTCCCGCCTCCCAAATTGAAAACTAACTCACTAACTTATATCTCCCTCTCAATTACCGTTCGCCTCGCTTTTCGTAACGCTCTCGTCACACATTCACCAGCTTACTTAGAAGTTTTACTTTTAAAAAATTAAAAAGAGTTAAAAAGGAAATCAGTATGAAAACAATAATAATGTAACACACAAATACCAGCGTGTTATCACGTAAAATGGACGGAGCAATTTGATTTTGAAAATAAATGTTTCAGAAGCCATAACTCTCGGGTAGTTTAACGATAATGCATTTGCGTAATTTAACACCCTGGTCAATGGTCATAATATCTCTGTCGCTAGTAAAGATGAATTTTGTCCATTAAGCAATGACGGATATAACACCTTAATCAATGTAATGATAACTTAATGTTTCAATAATATTCCATGTTAAATATTCATCTAACAAGACAAACTGATAGTATTCCCCAGACAATATTAAAGTAATCTATAAACCCGAGATAATTATGTCTACTGAAAATAACTAGAAATCCAATCGTCCAAGACAACATGGCAACAAATATGGAAAAACCATATTATTTGAATAAAATCCTTGTAGACTACCCCCCTCCCTCTCATCCATATTTATGTTCTGTATATACACTGTAGATTGAGAATTATTTGAACAGATCTGAAGATGGCTTTAACAGGCTGAAACCGGTTACCGTCAAAATTAAATTAAGTGGAAATAAGTTTTATACGTATTTTATTATTATTATTTAACTGAATGTAGTGTGTTGTGGGAGTGTTCGTGTGCACAAAGTAATCTCATATATTCCTTATGGTGGAGTTGTTCACACATTTTTACTTTTTATACATTACTAGCTGACCCTGCCATACTTTGCTGTCACTAACGAAACTATCTACCGACAACGCCATTACCCAACCTGTTCGCGCATTATTATATGGGATTGATTGGGTATTGCATTCGCAGACTTGGTGGGTAAATATGTCAAAATCCTGAATTTATCCCACCTACCTAATCTTTCCATCCTAAATGTCACCACGAAAAATTGTTGCAAGAAAGTACTCAACTTTGGAGAGGTGACAGTGTGCTTTGTGTTCAGTGCAAAAAAAATCTCAGTCAGGGCGCATATGTATGTATCATAACCTCTTGCCATAAGAATATTGCGATTTTTAAATTAAACATTGTGAAGTGTACACCACAAACTGGAGATCAGCGAGGCCCCATCTGCAACGATGAGTCCTATTTTCCTTTTCCCAATCTGGGCTTATCTAATTTTCTAAAAGCACAGATCTGAACTATCCAACAGGTTTTGCAAGTGTATGCTATTTAATCGTCCCGTACAACTTAGCGATCACCTAATTTCGGGACTGGTCCTTCGAGGGTTGCATAAGCTTTGCTCTGCAGCACTTAACGCCAATTTACAGTGGAGTCGCAGTTTCGCGACACCACAACCTTTATAACCAACGCCAACTGTTAATTTGCACACATATCAAATCCACACCGCCCGCTTGCCAGTCCAATCCTCCCCCCACTCCACTCCTCCCATCAACCCCCCTCCCCCCTCCCCCCTCCCCCTCCACCCACCCCCTACCCCTCCCCGCACCATTCTCCATCCTTCCCCTTTCCTTTCCTTCCCTCCCCCCTCTCCCGGCTCTAACCCCCTCCCCCCACCCCCTTCCCCCCCCACCCCCTCCCCCTCCCCTTTCTCCCTCCACCAACACCCTCCCAACACCCCCTCCTCCCCTCCCCAATCCCCCCTCTCGCATTCCACACATTCATACCCGATACATTCAGTTTTCAAACTGCTCGCGTGCCACCTATTATAATTTTTATACAAATTTCATAATTCCAGAACTCGACGGTAGTTTTGTACAAAATAACGAACAAAAAAAAAAGAATTATCCAATTTGGTACAGTCGTTCGGGTTTATGCGCATACATACATTTCGGTGATTCATTTTTAGAGATAGTTATCAAGTACGACGCCAACAAAGAACTCTTTTTAGGGTGAATTGCCTAATTAAAAAAAAAAACATAGTTTCCAAGGCGACAATTGGTTTGCTTTTTTTCTGACGTTTGCAATAAATCGATTTTGTTAGGGACAGAAAACGTTTGATAAATAATTTCATAACGCCATAGATTATTCATAAGAGCTCACCAATATATAGCCTATAGTACTCGCAAATAATGTAGCTTTCTATTAGTGAAAGAATTTTTAAAATCCATTCAGTAGTTTTTGCATGAAAGAATAACAAACATACATCCAGACATCCCTACATCCATACAAACTTTCGCCCTTGTAATATTAGTAGGATATTGTGTCTAGAAATTAAACAGTAATCTAACTATTAAAAAATATTACATTATTATAACAGGAGGTGGATAGTACATAATGTATGTCATTACATAATATATCATTACATTTATGCAGTTTTGCTCTCATTTAATACATTAATTTAATACACTTTTGACAGGGTTTTTAAATTTATTTTCGTCACAATTGAACATATCTAAATGTTATTACATGTTGTTATTATGTGATTCTTATAAGGCAAGCATTTTGGTTTGAATTTGTTTTACAGTGTCTTTCTTTAAAAACATCACACGAACGTGCGTGCCGTGTAGATACTTTCAAATCTATTCTGTTCAATAATTCGGGACAGTCAGTTATGTTAAATACGATTTTATATAGCAACATCGCATCAGAGAACTGTCTTCGTACACTCGATGTATCAATTTTGAAAAATTTTGTTGCATCAAGATAATTATTAAATTGATTGTGCGATTTATAAGAAAGGTATTTTATGATTTTTTTCTGAATCGATTCTATTTTGTTTCTACATACTGCATAACATCGAGACCACATAGTTGACGCAAACTCTAGATGGCTACGTACATATTCAAAGTATAGTTGTTTGATAATTACAGTGTTCGTGATTTTTTATGTATTTCTTACGATGAAAACAAGCATTTTAGCTGCTTTATTTGTTATTTGATTGATATGACATTGATATTGTAAATTACTATCGAGAATCACACCTAGATCGACATATTAAGATGATAATTCTCTGTTTTCACGATAATTTCATTTTTCAACTTTTCCTAAGCAGAAATCGTTCGATGTACAGCAGAACTAGTTTCGGTAAAATAATAACAAATTAATGAAAACTCGCAACATTTTTTTTGTACAACAGGCTTTTCAGATAAAATATATTTTTTCCTCTCGTCTACATTAATTTACTATCGTGAAAACCTAACATTTTCATCCGCACGTGTCGCCTTAACTCAACGGAAAATAGGGCACTTAGTGGAAAATAATGTTTTGCTTTTCCAATATTAATTTAGCCGCATATACCAATATAATAAAATCAAGAACACGCCACTTAGTGCCAATAATTCCATTTTCTCTTCGGCAATATTCATTAATATGATATGAAAAATAAATTTTCCTTCCTTGAAGGTACACATTTTTTTATGTGACACCTGTTCGTACAGACGTAAAGATAGGAGAACTATATCGCCACCTGGTTGGGCAGTGTTATGAAGCGATTTTAGGAAGGAATTTATTAATGAGGCAGGAAAAATGGATATGTTAGCTCGTTCCACATACGAGCCAACCTACGCAAAACCGAGTCGAAGAAACAACCCGTTCTTATGAAATCATCATAAATTGTGAAAGGGTGTTCTGCTCTTGTACGTCGAGCTTCACGCATCAGGGATCGATGCTTCTAGCTCATTAGGGCAGGCTCCATTGAAATACCCACAGAATACACTAATTGCGTCTATACATTAGAGATGGCAGGCAATTGTAACAATGGATTGTCAATCAGACGTACCACCCTCCTTTGCATAGAGTCAAGAATTTTGGGGCTCCTGCCCAGAGGTTTTTCTTAAATTCAGTTCGACCCCCCATTTCGGTTCGAACTCAATTTTTTTTTCAAAAATGACCTTTGAATGCCAAATCACTTCTTTTGCTCATTTCTATTATCAAAATAATTTTCAGATCCAACTGTATTGCATTTTCGTAGATATGTATATGGAAAAGTTTTAACATCAAGCATTTTAAATAATCATTTATTTTACAAGGTTCTAACATCTCTTCCACTCTCCATTTTGTTTGTACGTGTGATTGTTATCACAAGGCGCTTTATAATTCGTCACTTTGGTTAGATATGGTTCTAACTTCGCCTTACCATGTTCTGAGGTTTCAAAGTTTGCAAAAACTAATTTTCTATTTAATATTTAAATACGACGTGGCCCTGAATTGAAATTACATTGGGAAACAATATTGTAATTAGTACCTTATGCAATTTATTATTATGCCCTATCTCGCATCATGTGGTTCTATTTGCATGTTTACATATGTTCTAATTTGGTAAGTATTATTAAGAACATGCTATTAAAATATTTTCCTTTAAAATGTATTCAATTAAAATACTTTGCACGGAGTTCAGGCTCAGAGAAACTGGTAAATAGATAATCAGAAATCGTCATTGCAAGCTCTGACATCTCATTTCTCAAAACAAGGTAAAGTTAGATTAGAACCGTATCCAAATGAGTTGATGGGTTTAGGTACTTGTGCAGGGTTAACAGCCGGTCACTGTTAAAGAATATGCTAGCCCTATAATTCAAGACCCCCAGTTTCTCGGAAGTCAGATCTACTCTGGTTTCTATGGAGCCCCTTTACTTGAGCCGACCTGATATACCTCCAAGAAAGAAAGAGAAGAATGGGAATGGTCCAACGCTCTGTAGAGAACCCGCTTGCACAGCGCTGGGGTAAACTGTGCGCCCTAAGTTTTACGTTTAGAATTCAATAATAATATTTAAACAATACGCATTAGAAAAATCTGCGGTTGACTTGAATTTGGAATTATGTTAATCTCTGAAAGAGTTAAACATTTTCCGAAAACAAAAATGTGTAATTTTATTGTAGAAAACTTTCGCAGTTTAGTTCAGTTAGAATCCCGGATAAATTTGTCTCCTAATCGGGGAAAAAATCTAGTTGTATTTAAAGAAATCTACGATTATTATAAACAAGGGAATTTAACGAAATGTATTTCATTAGCATTATAAGAGTGCCTATAGAGTATAGATGAGTCCAGTTGGTTGAGGGAAAAGTCTTCGTGAGGGAGTCTTGATCGCAATTGATTTTTTTTTCTTAATTGTGTTTTTTCTGTGCCATATTTTCGACACACTTGTTTCATATCGCTGTACAGTTAAATGTTTGATTTAATTAATATTCACGATTGAAAGTCCTGAACGGAATTAAAATTTATCATCTCTCATATATGTCTGCATATGTTCTTGGATCTATCATAATTCTGCCGAAATTTGCGTACAAATAACTAACTAAGAAATTAGACAAACGCCACTGATGACTTACACATCGTTTTTCAGTCATTTAGTTTGCTTTACATTAAAAAATCTTTGTTTTCTTAATTACTCGTGCGAGCGCAGTGCTTTTATCCACCGAATTTCCGGAAAATCCTTTTGTTGAAAAAATTCGGTCACAGCCGTTGTTCAAAGAACTCGCAAATGAAAGTTCACTGTGAAATAATGTGTTTTTGAATTATTTATTAAAAAAATAAAATTAATTTATTTTCATCCAATTACAATGATAAAACTAGTTGTCTTGCAGTTCATTTATTTTAAAATCTGAGTCCTCGATGGTCCACTCTGCCAGTGCGGTGTGAGGGAGGAGACTCTTGACCAAATCTTCTTCAATTGTAAAAATCATTCGTCCTGCAAAAGCATATATCGTTTGCTTATTAAAATCACCCATCATTCTCCCCTCAGTATTCCGTATTTGAGGTCTCTCAACAATTCGCGCGTTTTTTTTTTCAAATAAACTATGGTGGGTTTCTTCATTTACCGATAATGCTAAATGCAATGCTAATTGTAAAAGTAAACGGTCAAATGCACAGAAATCGTTTACTTTTACAGTTAACATTGCATTTAGCATTCTCGGTAAATGAAGAAACCCACAAAATGAATGACTTCAATATTTGATTTGTCCTGTCCCCTTATAGACTATCTACAAAGCACTCTTTTTAAGGTGAATTGCATATTTAAAAAAAAAAACATTTGTCTATAAACCAGCATGTAGGCACAAAAATCGACCCTGTTAATAAATTCGTTTGATATACCACCTTACTCAAAGATATTCAAATACAGAAGAGATATGCTATGGTGTCCGCGCAACTGTCGCCGGACTACGCGCTAATTAGCGTAGTTTTCATACAAAAAGAATTTGTTCATTTCGTTGATTTTTTGAAAATGTGCATTAATATTGGTTAACAATATATTTTGAATAAGGAAAGAATTCGTTCATTTAGTTTAACGTTCGTTTGGTTTATTCGTTAATTATTTGTTCTTTTAGTTTATTTGTTAATTGGTAAACAATATCGGCGACACCCGGAAGCGCAGACCCACATAGTAAAAACAGCAGATAGCACATCTACCCTATATTTCAATATCTTTGATCTTACTACTAAAATTATTTTTGAAGTCGATTCTACATTTGAAATTGGGAAATAATGCAAAAAAAAATAAAAAATTATAATAAATATAATTTCAGGGAGCCAACCGTTAGGGGATCAACACAACTGTCGGGTCACCACATAATGTGACATTTCTATAAATCTAGAATGAAGAATAGTACTAAAAAAAATGTCTTTCATACAAACTAATGTAAATAAAAACAATTTTTGTTGGGAAAACAAACTTTGTATCACGAAATACGCCCACGCAACATTTCTGTGTTTGTCTTGATTCTATGGCTATAAAAGTTAATTCCAACCGTTCAGCTTTTTAAACTAATTAGAAAAGAGCGTCAAATTATCGAATTGGCGAAATGGCTAAATGGGCGAGCAGACAATTTGAAGGTTGCTTTTTAAACTCCGTTCGGGCCAGTAAATGGCGCCTGCGGCTGCCGGAAGCGGATGAAGCGCTAATTTCCGCCCCCTCCCAGCCGGAAGAAGTCGATTACTTCAGACAGACCAGCCCCGGTCATAGTTGCTTTGTTACTAACTTCACATTTCCAAATAAGACATTCCCTTGTGGCTGGCACCGAAATATTGTAGGATATATCAAATATCAGAACAAATCAAATATCAGACTAGCTATCTGAGTAACGTATCTATCTATCCGCCTGTGACGAGAAATCCACCGTGGATTTCAAGTTTGTACCCGTAGTGTGCCGAGAAATCCACCGCGAATTTCATACGCTTATGTTAGATCCAGTAGTGTGCCGCGAAATCCACCGTGAGTTGCTGACGTTTATGTTTGACGGCCGGCGTAGTGAAGCGGTAAGGCGCTTGACTCGTATTCCGAAGGTCGCGGTATTTCACAAGTTATTCATTTTAAATAATACCTAGTATATTTGCGACCCGTTCCAGAGTGGAAGATACTCTCAGTATCGCCCTGGTGTAAGACCACCATTCAGAATTGAAACATTGCCTGAAGTGGCTTTCGCCGTGTTTGGTGACCAGATCTGAATAGCCAGGTACTCCCCCACCTTCCTCTTCTCTATCTCCTTCCCTCCCCACTATCTTCAGCCTCACAACATACCCCAAATGCCATAGTCTTACTGGCTCCAGACGGGAGCAGTTGGGACTCTTGTGCGGTATACATGTAAAAAAAAGTACCTACCCGTAGTGCGCCGAAAAATCCACCGTGGATTTCTGACGCCTGTGTTTGTTTCCGAAGTGTGTCGAGAAATCCACCGTGGATTTCTGACGCCTGTGTTTGTTTCCGAAGTGTGTCGAGAAATCCACCGTGGATTTCTGACGCCTGTGTTTGTTTCCGAAGTGTGTCGAGAAATCCACCGTGGGTTCATCGAATCCACCGATCTTATTGTATTTTGTATTTGTTATTATTAATATTTTTTATTAGCATTTGAAGAAAATAATGGATCATAATTAATTTATCTCTCGTTTTTCAACTCAGAAATAAATGTATTCGTGAAAATGAAAAATAGGTCCGATTTTCAAAGCCCCATATAATTTATTTTTATTGTAAGGTTAACTTCTCTAACTACTGTAAGGTTAACTTCTCTAACTACTGTAATGTGATCAATTTCAGCCTTGAGCGCTAGGAAATTTCTAAAGCGTACGGTTTAGAAATTTCCCGCCCTGATTCAAAAATTAATGTCTCCGAATTTTAATATTTATATCAAACTGCTTATAGTGTAGAGAGCCATTGATTAAATGGGTTTTTTGACAGCCCATCCCATATTTTTAAACGACTTCATAAAGAAGGAGGTTCTCAATTCGACTGTTTTTTTTTTTTTTTTTACATGATCCATGACGATTGCAGTGAAGCGAAAATATAATGGTACCGCTACATGCTTGCGACAAACGGCTTGCCGCAAGCTCAGGCAAGCTCTGGCAAACGAATGGCTGGCTTCCACACACTTGCGAGCGCGCCAGTGTGTTCGGAGCATCCAAGCGCGGCGGACGTCTATTTAGGCTATACTATGTTTGCGTTAATCTATTTTTATTTTGGTTCCATGCCAACTCAGAATGAAACCAACTGAGAAACACCTCAGAAAGATCATTAAAAGCTATGAAAAAATAATTTTAAAATTGCCGGTAACCTTAACCTAACTTAATCAATTTTTTTATCATGACCTTTCTGAGTTGGTTTCATTCTGAGTTGGCCGGTCACCTTTATTTTAACGTGAAACAAAAAACAAGGGGAAAATGTATTTTTTATACCATTGAACCATTGAAGAAGATAATACTAATAAAAATATGAAAAAGAACAAGACACAGAAAAATATATTGTCTAGTTTACACGCGGTAGAAGTGAAACCTTCAGAAAACTAAGGTAGAAAATAGTGGGGAGGCTACGAAGCACCGCACAAAGAGGAGACATAATCTCGCAGGCTAAATCCTATAGATTTTTGTGTCTTTTTAGTGCCACTTTTTCGTTTCATCGAGTTTCAAATCACAACGGTGCCAAAGAAGTTTTCGCTTCCAAAGGTAGTGATCGCAATTGGGACCCGAACTCGACGAGCACTTGTCTTTATATAATATTGTCTTGTATTGTAAAAAAAAGTTATTCTAACAAAAATCGTATATTTTTTATTGTAATAATATTGTATAAATCATCAATAAAATATTATTTATTTATTTTGACTTTTTAGGTAAGTCCAGTCGCAATAAATTACGTAAGTGCATTAAATTTATGTACTTATACATTTTAATAAGTCAGGCTCGCCTCATACGCCATTCATATGTCTCGTAATATTAAATATTATCATAGACCGCACGGAGCAAAAACGGCGTGCATTCACCGCCAGCTCGGAAGTTCCACTGAGTGCGACCGAGCGCTTGCCGCTTGTGGCCAAATTATCCGACCTCGCCGGATCGGTGGCAAGCTCTCGCAAGCTCTTGCAAGCCTACGCAAACGCGCGCTCCAGACGTTGGGACTTGTGGACGCTTGCCGAGGCTCGCCAAGCGTTTGGACCCCGCTTTAAAATATTAAATCCACCAATGGTGTCATCAAAAGGGGAAGAAGAGAGAGAAATTTCAGTTATTTTAGTCACTATTAGGCAGCTACGAACTCCAACAAAAGACCGCCTCCAATCTACGAATCCCAGCTCCAACCAGCAGCCCCGCTCAAGGACATCAAGGGTCCTTTCCAGCCGCCCTCTTCACCCGCCAACTTCAGCACGCTTCATTCAGTCTTTATAGAACAGAACACCCAACAATCGACGGACTCCCGACTACTATCCTGGATATCCTTGGGAGTTGGACCCACGTATCCCGGCAACCTCCATACACATTTAGGGGACCTCTGGACGAGCTTCAACTTCGGGAGAACGCGGATGATTTCAGCCAAGGTTCAATTCTTCGGTCTACACCGATCAACACTTGCTTCGACCTCAAAAAGCACCACGGTCCATTACATGTGGAAATCGCATCCATTCACAATCTTCGCTAGCCCCTCGTCGCAATCAAAAAAAAAACTCCAAAAGATCATCCCGCTTTACGACCGATACTTATTCTTGCCGATTTTAAATAAATGAATGCCAAAACCCCGACTCGAAATTTTACTCTTACCATCCGTCACCAGGCCCAAAAATACATCTGCCGCCATTTTGCCTTCCAATCGTTTCTCCTTCCTGCCTCTATAGCCCAGTCATTCCGTAGTTTTACCTTGCAAAAGGTCATGTAGTAGCGATTTTGATATATGTTGTTAACATTGGGACTCTAAAGAAAAAAAAAAGTTTTCGACCTCGGGAGGGTCGAGCTCGATCCGCCATCTTGGATTGAAGGTCCCAAAATTTGGTTTTTTCAAAATAATTATGAAATGGTTGATTTTACAACCAAGTTGTTCAAGGCAAACTTGAAGAAAACTAAATTACGTACATTTTATGTTGCATGTTTTTTTTTGTAAGTCTAATAGGTAACGAGTTACAACGGAAGAAAGAAGACAATTTTGACAAAAAATTGTAAAACTCAAGTTTTCTTGATAAATTTTTGTAAGAACATATTACAAAATATCATTTTAACGTATTCCCACAAACAATATACTTATATAGCATCATCCGTGTGCTCGATTACGTTGATTGACGTTGTTATAGTGGGCTCCTAGTCTATAGCTGATTTGGCAACACTGATTGAGTCCTGGTTACTGGACGATGCCTGGACGCTCGGTCTATCGGACGTCGGAGGATGTCGAACATGGTTACCAGGTATACAAATTTTGAATCTATTAAATTCAAACGTAAGGACAAAGTTATTCCATTAGTAGTAGTCAACAGCAGCATCAAGATCGGCGAAACAACTATTTCCATCAACCCGCTAATGTTGTTCCAGAGAGTGTGTATTTTGAAGAAATCCGACGAAGAATTGAAGGATTACCTTAAATTCGAACTCGCCCTATTTCCTTTGTCGCTTTACTCTGAAGAAGGAATGCGCAAAGGTACGAAATCATCATTTTATGGTGTTTTTGAACAACTTCCAGAAGGCGTGCAACTTGAAGGTAGCAAAATTAATGTTGTGGATGGAGGATACCTTTTACATAAAGTTGTATGGAATGGTAATTATTTTTTTGGGTCAATTTGCGAGAAGTACGTTCATTATGTAAGACATCACTATGGATCACATGCAGTTATTGTTTTCGATGGATATCCGCTAGATGATGGTGAAAAAAAATACAAAAACCGCAGAAAGACTTCGCCGATCGAAGAAGCATATGTCTGCAGATGTTCTTTTCGATGAAACAATGCCAGTTCAAGTTTCACAAGAACGTTTTTTAGCCAATGAAAATAACAAAGTCCGTCTGATTTCGATGCTTACAAAGCAATTTATACAGGCTGATTTTACAGTTAAGCAGGCTGAAGAAGATGCTGATGAGTTGATTGTCAATACTGCGATTCCCTTGTGTTCATCATTTGACGCTGTATTCGTTATTGGCGAAGATGTTGATCTCCTAGTTCTGCTAACAGCATTGGCACCATCCGAAAGTAGTATATATCTTCGCAAACCCGGGAGAGGCAAAACCTTTGAAATACTGTATTCCGCAAATAGTGTGAAATACAAAGAAGCGGCTGAGAATATTCTGTTTCTCCATGCCTTTAGTGGCTGCGATACAACATCGTCCTTCTTCAACCAAGGAAAAACAAAATTTTGTTCACTTGTACAGAACGACACAAGACTCAATGCCATGATAGAAATCTTCAAACAACATGATGCAAAACCAGAAGACATAGCAGATGCAGGAACACGCTTTCTTGTTGCTTTGTACGGGGGTGGATGGATAAGGAAACCTTGGAAGAAGTCCGCTACCAACGTTTCGCAAAGTCAACAACAAAAAGCAAATTCAATCTTGCCTCTTTGCCACCAACGAACGACGCTGCACGGTACCATGCATTTAGGACGTACCACCAAGTCCAAAAATGGTATGGAATCCAAAAAAATCCATAAAACTGGGGCTGGAAACGTGGCACCAACGGGCTTGTTCCAGTAAGAATGACAAAGAAACCAGCACCCGAGACTTTATTGAAATTTATTTCATGTAATTGTAAAAAAGGATGCGGCGTTGCATGTGGCTGCAGGAAAGCTGGATTGAATTGTTCTATTGTGTGTGGGTGCTTTAATGGTCAAACATGCCGAAATTCGCCAGAGGTTCATATAGATGTCGAGGAAGAAGATGAAGAGATTTTATCAATGGAAGCCCAGAATCTCAGTACCACAGGCAATGAATTAGAAGATGACATTGATGAAGAGTGTTATTAAGATGTCGATATCAACCAACCGGCATCAACAAAAAAATATCATTACGCAATAGCCAATATATAAAATAATTTCGAAATCTACCATCGCTGGTATATCTGTGGAGTAGACCTATAGGGGATACCACAATAAAAAATGCGCCATGTTCTCTACCTCATGGTAGTGTGGAAATGAGTTAACAAAATTATTATAATTATATGATAAAAAATATATTATATAATATAATTATGTATAAAATGGTCACCAACACTAACTGGGCGAAGCCAAACCAAAAGCTGCCTACAGGGCCTAGCAGTAAAACCCTACGGAGAGGGTTTTTAACAGCTAGTTATGTAATGAATAACCCGAAAAATAACACAAATTGGGAATTTCACCATTTTTTAGAAAAATATTCACATTTCCGCCTCCGTAACTCGTTACCTATTAGACTTACAAAAAAAAACTGTAAACATAAAATGTACGTAATTTAGTTTTCTTCAAGTTCACCTTGAACAACTTGGTTGTAAAATAAACCATTTCATAATTATTTAGAAAAAACCAAATTTTGGGACCTTCAATCCAAGATGGCGGATCGAGCTCGACCCTCCCGAGGTCGAAAACTTTTTTTTTCTTTAGAGTCCCAATGTTAACAACATATATCAAAATCGCTACTACATGACCTTTTGCAAGCTAAAGGGCTTTTTAACTACGGAATGACTGGGCTACTACTGGCTTTTCCGTAAATGCCGCCAACCTTTCGAGTAAAAAAAAACAATCTTAATAATAAAAAAAAAATCCTTGAATAAATTCTCAGTGCTTACTTTTACGGAAATTAATACGTTAAAATAGGTTGGAATTTGGGGGTAAGGTGATGGTCGAGGTAATGGGTCGAGAAAGTCCGGCTGGAGAGATAAAAAGGTCTCTCTGAACCAGTCTCCCCAAATCCGTAGGTAAGCAAACTAAGACCTAGATAAACCTCATCCCATGAACCCGGGCACCCTTGTTAAGTCACCAAACGTAGCAAACCATTTGGGGTGACCTATGGCATGGGTGTTGGTTATCCAATAAACGGTTCCCGGGCGGCGGTGCTTATACCCGCCTCCCGAAGTGATCATCCGAAGATCGCAATACGCGGGAACGTTTTTAAGCAATTTGAAAAATGTTTTAAAACATCTCTTCAATTTGGCTACATTTGGCAAGCAGGCGCTCGCGGGTGTTTGCAAATTTTCCAAAATCTTGCCAAAAAGTAATGAAGCCAAAATATTTTCGAATCTTTATCATATGTATATTTTTATAACTTTGAGAGAGAAAACGTTTTTTTTTTAATATTATTAAGTTAAAAGAAACAATATTTCACTTTCTTAACTTAAATACAGAGCATTTATAATACAGTAGTAAGAAGTAATATTTTTAATTTTGTTCTAACATTTTGAGTTTAAATAGTTTTTGTTTAAAGGTTTTTATATTAGTTTCCATTTTTAAGTGTTCTGGAAGGAGATTACATATAGGTATGAACTCCCTCGTGACCAATACTTCTCTTGCCACTTTCAGTCTTGACGGTATTTGTGTACAATTTATTGTGCTGTCTAGTATAATGTTCGTGTACTTGTGATGTTTTTATAAATGTTGTGTTTGTGTGTATAAGTCCATTTTGTATTTTGTAGATTAAAAGACATATGTTATATTCGTACAATGTTCTTATTTTCAAAAGGTTCATTTCCTGGTATAGTTTTTTTGTGGGAGTGTCTGGGTTATAATTGAAGAGTTTTTTAATAACTTTGTTCTGTATTATTTGTAAGTCGTTTAAGTACGTAATGTATGTGTTTCCCCAGATTTCTATTAAATAATTTAGATGGGACTGGATTAAGCTAAAGTATAAGCCCCTCTTTACCTCTGTTGGTAGAAGATGAGCAATTCTACCAAATACACCAATTAATGGGATGATTTTTGTTTTTAGTTTTTCTACGTGTTTTTTAAATGTTAAATGTTTATCAATATATAAGCCCAGGTATGTTTCGCTATCTAGGATATGTAGGTCTCTTTCTTCTATTTGTAATGGTTTATGCGAAGGTATTATTCTTTTAGGTGAGCTTAAGATCATGTAACCGGTTTTATTAATATTTATTGTTAATATATTTTTATTAGCCAATCGTTTAGTACATTAAGATCCGTTTGAGATTGTTCTAATAGACTTTCTAAGTTTTTGCCGAAGTAAAAAATTGCCGTGTCATCTGCGAATAAGAAGATTTCACCATGTAGTTTTAACTGAAAGATGTCATTTATGTATGTTTGGAATAAAAGTGGCCCCAGTATTGATCCTTGTGGAACTCCGTAGTTTATACTCTCGAGTTGACTGTTTTTATCTCCTATGTTAACACATTGTTTTCTGTTGGACAGATAGGATTTTATTAGTTTGATAGCTGGACCGGTTACACCTGTTTTTTCTATTTTTTTAATCAGTATTTCATGACTTACGGTGTCAAAGGCTTTTTGAAGGTCTACTAGAATTGCTATGACATAGTTTTTATTATCTATGCTAGTTCTAAGTTTATTTATAAGATCATTAGTTGCAGAGAGAGTATTAGATTTTTTTCTAAAACCGTATTGTTTGGCATATAGAAATGATTTTTTTTTTCAGAAAGTTGTCTAGCCTATCGTATATTACTCTTTCATATATTTTTGATAGAATCGGTAGGACAGAAATGGGCCTATAGTTAGATGTTTGAGTTTTCAAGCTCCCTTTATATATTGGAATAACCCTTGCAATTTTACAACTGTCCGGAAATTGACCTTCTTTCAGGCTCAGGTTAATCAGTTTAGTTAGTGTAGGAGTTAATAGTGGGGCAAGTTTTTGTACTGTTGTACATTTTAGTTGATCATGTCCAGCACTCGCGTTTGATTTTAGGGATTTTATAATGGCTAATATTTCGGGTTCAGTTGTGGGTTGTAAGTGTATTGATTCCGCACTTTCATACTTTAATGTAATTTTATCATCCAGTTTATGGGTGTATGTGTTGATTATATTATCAGCCAAAGAAGCGCCAATATTACAAAAGTAGTTATTAAAGTATTCGCATATCTTGATGTCTTCTGTGATGATTTCATTACCGTTCTTTAATTTTGTACATGGTTTACTTTGCGTGTTTGTTTGGTTCTTGATGATGCTGTTTATTACGTTCCAAGTCTTTTTGGTATTATTTTCACATTTTTTAAATAGGCTGCTGTAGTATTATTTTTTAAGTTTCGTTTTTTTATAGTTATGTCGTTACGTATTTAAGTATATTCTGTTTTTAGTGATAGGTTACAGGGTTGTTTTTTAATTTTAAGGTGCAGTTTATTTCTTTTTTTTATCATTTTTAATAAGTCCTTTGTTATCCAATCAGGAAGACAGGTTTTATTTGTTTTTATTGTTATTGAACTGTTGCTATTAATTTTGTTTATCAGATAGTTTACAAAGTTATTGTAGTTCAGTTCCGAGTCCTCATTATTGTTTATAGAAAAGGGGTTTTGTCGGATATCCTCCTCTAGTTTATCATAATCAATTTTTGTATATTTGTAAGAGGATTTTTGCGAGTTTTTTTTAGTGTACATATGAAGTATGTCAAGAATCAGTAGGTTGTGATCAGATATTGACGTGTCACAGTTTGTTATAGTATACGAAAGGTTTACGTCTGAAATGATGTGATCAATAATGGTATTGGTGTTTTCTGTAATTATTGTATTATTGTATTTTCTGTCATTGAATATAAGTAGCTTCCTAGGGAAAATGCATAAGACAGGTAAATACCTTTTTTAATAAATATACCAGCTGACCGGACAAACGTTGTTCTGCCACATAAATTATATCTAGTGAATATTTTGGTTGTTAAATAAAAAATAACGTATGTACCTATTGTTAAGTGTGTGGGGATGCTATGACAGAAAGGGGAATGGAGCGCTGTAGACGATGACCGCCAATAAAAGCAATAAAAACATCAACCGTTCATTTTCTCAATTCAATGTATTTCATTAAAGTAACGGACATACGAGTATGACGGACTCTTAAGTTAAATGTAAAGTGAAAATAGGTAATATGTAGTAGGAAAATGAAATAAAGAAAATCAATATTAATTTCGAAGAGCAATTGAGTGTATGATATTTTTTGTCTGTCCATCTTTAGCCAACACAAATAAGCTGGATGGTTTGCCCAAATTTTTTCAAACAAACATACTAAAATCGCGATTACAAAATGGGAGGGTGGGGGTAGGAGAGTGAAAATTTGGGGTTATAGGTATTTTTTGATGCCTGATAAAAAAAAAAACTAATAAAAAATTATAGAAAATTGAAAAAAAAATCTAGATAGGGTCACCCTAATCACCTAGCGGTATGAATTTATACTTTACGACCTATTCTCATACCCACCAAATATACATAAAAAATTTCATAAAAATCGGTCGAGTGCGATCACAAACACCGTGACGCGAGATTTTTTATATACATGGTTTTAAAAAAACATGTGGTAAGACTTACAAAAACATTATTTTTGAAAAAACAAGCAAGTTATTGATAATATAGTGTCAGCCGGCGCGCGTACTGCGGGCAATTGACGTATATTAACGAGTACAGGTCGCGGGAGGTTCAAGGATTAATTCACAGATTAGTCTGCAGGATTAAAGTCCAGCTTCGAGCGGGATTTTTCAGAGAAGGTAGAAATAAGCATACTGTCTTTGCAAAGAAAGGGGGGGAAAGCCATAAAAGGAAATGTAATTGCTTTCCTCACGTTTCCCTGTCAATTAGCCTTCGGGAGTTAGTTTTACTACGACGCGATAACCGTTTCTAACGCTGAATAAAATCGAATCATGAAACGCTTCGGACTTGCAGAGCAATAGCTCAAAATCACTGAATTCTTACACAGATATAACCTACCGATTGAAATGCGGGCATGTCTGTTATCCGTGTACACGATGAAGTTCAATTTCGGTTGCGGTTATGGGTACCACCGCACTGGGAACCATTTGTTGGATAACCTCCACCCCTACCATTAGTCGCCCCAAATAGTTCGCGACGTTTGGTGACTTAACAGAAGTGCTCGGGTTCATTGGGAGGTTTGTCTAGGTCTTGACTGCAGCCGGCCCGAATCGGGAAAGACTGTTTGGGGGACTTTTGACCTCTCCAGCAGCTGTACTCTCGAATCATCGCCTTGAACCGCGCTCATGGATACATTAACCCCCAGATTCCTACCCACTCCTCGTACCTTTTTCCTTCCCGGAACTTCCTCTCCTTCCTTTCCATAAAAATACCCCCTATACAGCATTCCCAGAGATGTCATAGGCCCAGAGGGATTTTTTTCCTCAGGGCCTCCTGTGTGGATCTTATGTTAAAAAATTTCATTATTATTTTTCCGTTCTTTTGGTGAAATATTTTAGAAGAGCGAAATTATTTTGTAAACAGATGCGCTTTACAGAGTGTGAAAAAATTGACCCTAAAAAGTTCCAACTTCGCGCTCAATTTACTCAAAAACGAAAGCTCAACTCAAAAAATATTGTGCTACGAAATTGACTCCACATGTGATGATTTTTTTTAGTTTTCCGCTTGTTCTACGATATACATCTATGGGATTTGAAGATGCGAGAGAATGGCATAGAATAATCGTCTCCTCTTTGTGCGGTGCTTCATAACCTCCCCACTCTTATCTACTTCAGTTTTCTGAAGGTTTCACTTTTACCGCGTGTGAACTGCACACGCGGTAATTTTTTGTTGTGAGTACGAGAATTAGGTTGATTGATTTTGTTCCCGTCGTATTTTTTACATTCTGTTGATTATATATAGTTCCAGTATGGATAAATTGAAGTGCACATCCCATTCAAGAATGAAACTTTTATCATTATATTCACAATTTAAAACACTTCTGTAAAAGATTAGTTTTATTTTGTAAAAGGAGTAAAGAAACAAATAACTAAATTATAAAGTAGGTCAGTAGATTGTAGGTAATGAAAAATTATTTTACAGTGTTAATACGTATTTTATTCCGTGTAATCATAAAATATAGAATTGGAGGCTAAAAGTGATTTTACCCAAGATACTCGTAGTTGAAAAATTTTATCATGTTTTTAATAAATTCTATAGTCATCCAAATTTAATCATATGTCTGTGATAAATTGTGACATTCCAATAAAGTAAGCGCCCTTGAGGTGATTTTTCGCGAAAACGGCGCTATATAAATTAGCCAAATATTATTAAATATTATTAAGCAAAATATTGCGCCCACAATTTGCAATATTCGTATAAAATATGCTGTGTAGTTTGCGGATTTCAAATTATTAGGCGCAAGATTCTGTATTATTATGTGCACCTACCATCAAGTTACATAGACATAGGTAAATATAATATGGGTCATCCAGAGGTCAATGGTTCAACACCCAACGAGGTTGAATTAAAAAAAATCATGCAATTTTTTTTTAACATATCGAGCCATGATTGCCAAAATATCGTAACCAACAAAAACAAAATTTTACAGGAGATGTTTTTTTCTTCTCATTTTTTAAGTATTAATGTACTTATTACCTTGCTATTATTACGTACTACTTACCCAATTATTACGTACTACTTACCCAACTTTACACAGATTGTTTGATTTATTGATACTGTTTGCCTTACTTTATGGTAATAGTTAAATTTGCGTTGCTTTGGGAATAAATTGTGGTTAAGACGTTTTGCCTGGCTATACGCAATGCACGATGTCGTTTACGATGTTTTGCATATCGTACAAAACGGAGCTAATTTTAAAAATAATTAAATGTTTTTGTGTTATTTATTGGTAGATTCATGTTTTGTTTACAACATTTGGGAGGCGGATATGGGTACCGCCGCCCAGGGAACCATTTATTGGATAACCAACTCGTAAGTCACTCCAAGTGGTTTGCTATATTTGGTGACTTAGCGGTGGTGGTGCCCGTGTCATAAGGTGAGATTTATCCAGGTCTTGGCGGCGGATGCGTCTGTGCACTAGCTGGATGTCAGGCCGGATCGGGAGAGAATGCTTGAGGGAGTCCCTTTGACTTTTCCTGCCGTACTATTGCCTTGCACCGCAGTGGTAAGATGGATTCATATGTCCATCACTCCTGAACACACTGTCCCCCAGATTCCTACCCACCCCTGATACCCTTATCCTTCCCAGAACTTCCTCTCCTTCTTTTCCTAAATAGACCCTCCACACAGCATCCCCAAAGACGAGATAGGCCCCGAGGAGAATTATTTTCAGATATACCTTGAGGGGAATTATCCCAGGGCCTCCTATGTGGAGCTAAGGAAAAATAACGATGAAAAGTATTATGCGCACATTCTTTATTATTCGACCTACAACACAAACAAAAAATAGAGCGGTGAATATAAAACAATAGATCCAATTTTTTAAAACAAATCTTTCACCGGAAAACTTTGCATTTTAATTATTATAAACGAAAATATCAGTAATGATTACTATTATCATAGATACTCACTTATAAAATAAAGAATAATAAATATCGATGAGGTTGATATTTGTAAATGTTCAATCAATATCACTCGAAGCAAGGGGAAATTGAACTTAATTATATTTTTTATTTATTTGTAAACACTGGGATTTGAACCCAGCCATTGAGGTTCTTGAATTGGATAAACTTGTTACCAGTTTGAAAATCATTGAATTTTCTTAAATTAAAAAATATTTTAAAACATTTACAACCGGCGATGTGAATTCTAGAGAATAAAATTATTATCATCAAACTTACTTTCGGTTGTCTGTGCTGTGCGTTAGTTTATTGTGTGTGAAATCAGGTTCATTGAAAGCCATATTTTTAACAGAAAATTATTTTAATTACCACTTTCGATTAAAATTGCAGATTTCCGAGTTAGGCACACAAAAACCAAATACTAATTTCCGTTGTCTGTGTTGTACGTTTGTACGTTTGTCTGTGTTGTTGTTAGTTTGCCCTGCGAGCAATCTGGTTCCATTTACTCAAATTTGCTCTGAATTTAAGTGTCCTTTTTCAAAAGTGGAACAGATTACATACATACAAGCGGTAAAGTAAAAACAATATTTTTTAACAGAAATTAAGGTTTGTTCAATTTTTTGAAAAATTCTCTTTTTATAACTTTTGAAGTTATTCCCATCAATGTAATTTATCATTTATCAGTTGCAACCATTATCTTTTTCTATTTTTCTGTGTCTTGTTCTCTTTCATATTTTCGTTTTTATTATTATTGGTATCTTCTTCAATAATACTTGTTATTTAATGTTTTTTCATATAAAGCAGATGCTTTTAATATGATATTATAGTATAAAATAAAACAAAGACATTAGCAACATCATTTTTATCTTATTGCCGAGCAGGTATTGTAGCGAACCTCAGCACAACGCCCTGGAGTTGGTTTTTCACAAAAATTGTACTATACAAATCATCCAAATATTATTATTACATATAAGTAAGGGAACGGGGGAGGGGGATCTTCAAAATACTACGCTTGGTCACAATGAGGGGCCGGAGGGCTTAGGTTTTTATCACGTAGTCAATCTAGAAATCTCGCGTTTTTTTCGAGCTACTCACCTCTGCGGGTTCTCTCCAGGAGACCACAGGAGGTCTTGTGTGTCATGAAGGAAAGCGTGGAGTGGATAGATGTCAAGGCTGTCAATGAAGAGATAATAATCACGTCTGAGGAATTTCCCGATGTTACCTCCCCCGTGATCTATGATGTATCCGAGTGGATTGATGCTGGGAACGTGTTTGTTGAAGATGATTGAGATGGAAAATAAATGTTAATAAAAATAACAGGACTTTTGTTTCTATAAATTAAGTTCTGGTTACAATATATTTTGACATAAGTTTTATCTTGATAATACTTTTTCCACTTGTAATTTGACTGTCCTAAAACGGGAAACCTTCCTAGTTGGACAGTCAAAGCTTCCTCTTATATTGTTATATCTTGTAGGTAATAAATGTAATAATAAATAAATAAATAAAAATAAATAAATAAATTATAGGTAGTGGCATCGCGTTTGGGTCCCACCCGGGCGTCGCGTGTTCAATTCCTCGGCTGGCTAAGTCCTCCATCACAACACAAGCAACATATTCAGCTTTCTTTGGTGGTAGTAGGAGATTTTCAAACATTGTTGGGTTATTTGTAACCCGGGAATGTTTGTCTTTCTTTTAAAAAAAAAAAAATCACATGCTAGATTTTGCCCCCGGCTTCACTCGCTTAGTATTAGGAAGGTTGCCACTCTGCCTGCACCACCTTCCCTATCCCCACTTAACTATCCCCTCCCTCCCTCCCCTCTCTACACCCGTTACTTCATTTTTCAAACAGCTCGCGTGCCACCTAACAATCACCTAGCGTAACAATCAAACACGCAGTTTCGCATTAATAATATTTCAAAGGGATCTCCATAGTAACCTAAACAAATAACAAAATGACAGCACACATCAAATAATTACTTATAGTCATCAAGCAACGATTTGTTTGGCTTTTCGTTTGAACAATAAACGTTTAATAAATAATTTCATAACGCCAGAGCTCATTCACATCACCAGAACTTACCAATACATATATAGGTACAGCCTATATTACTCGCAAATAATGTAGCTTTCTATTAGTGAAAGAATTTTTAAAGTCCATTCAGTAATTTTTGCGTGGAAGAGTAACAAACATACATATCCATACATCCATACAAACTTTCGCCGTTATAATATTAGTAGGATTTTGGACATCTGTGTGTAAAAATTTCTAGTAATCCCCTTACTAATAAACAAGCTTTAAACATTATTATTATTTAATTGATACACAACCATTTAAGATACATTTATCAGTTGAGTAAAATTTAAAACAAGTTTATTTGGAAAAGTCAAAGTTTAAAAAACCTTTATGAATGACATGGATGTGTCGAAACCGTTATCAAATTATAAAAAATAATTAACAAGTGTATGTAAATTGTAAATAAAAACCAAATGTAAACAAAGTTACTATTTTATTTTAAATCACTATTTTAGATGCGAAAAATAAAACAGGAGAATTTATGTAAGCATAGGAACAGGTACCTAATGTTAATTATGTAATTGATATTGAACATCATACTGTTAAATACATATTCAATAATGATATTGAGTATAAAGGTAAAGCTGTGATAATTTTAGTTGATTGCTGGGGTGCCTGGAGACCCCACAACGTCGATTATCTCCGCATTTGGTTTGATGTCTTGCTCCACACTGGAAGATATGGAAGCTGGGATGGTTAGCGTCTGAAACACAACAAAACAATGATTAAACCCATGTTGTAGGAGGGGCGAAACTGTTTCAAACATGTTCAACAGTCATAGTTGAAAAGGTTTAATACCAATAAAATGGAATGCAGCCAACTTTCAAAAAAATAAAATAATGAAAATGAACACTACTCCACTTTTCTCTGAACAATAACAGAGGGGAGCAATCAATTTAGGAGGCGGGAATGGGTACTGCCGCCCCGGGAACCTTTATTGGATAATCAACACCTCTGCCATAGGTCACCCCAACTGGTTCACTACGTTTGGTGATTTAGCAGGGGTGCTCGGGTTGGAGGCGGATGACCACGACACACTGAACCCCACATTCCTACTCACCTCTTAAACCGTTTTCCTTCCCAGAACTCTCCTCTCCTTCCTTTACTTAAAAAAACCCTCCACACAGCATCCCCAAAGATGACATAGGCCCTGAGAGAAATTATTTTCCTCAGGGCCTCCTGTGTGGAGCTCATATAAAAAAAAAGGAAACATAGGTTCATAACATTTGTTGAAAAATAAAACTATTTATCACAAAAAATAATGTGAAATTTTTAGATATATAAAATAATTAGGCCCAGATGTTGCGCAGAATTTCAAATATAACATTGTCATCAAATGGCCCATTCAGCGCCATTTTGTTTTTGACATTTGAAAGATCCCCGTTAAACTCCGATTCTAGGTGAGCTTCAGCTTTCCATCTAATTATAATAAGCTGAGAAGTTTAACAACATGATGGTTGTCCTCTACTGCTGACCACAATTTGTTCAAAAGCTGAAATGGATTTTGAATCAGCATTTAAAGGGAACATTTTAACTGTCAAAAAAACAAAGTGGCGCTGAATGACCAGTTGATGACTTTGTCACATGTGATTTTCTGAAAAAGAACTGTACCCAGAACACCTTTCCTTGAACAAAAAAAATATCTGCGGTAATAGATTCACACCACGTGTTAGTTACCTTTCCAGGGCTCAGGGCTTCATACTGGTGTCTCAGGGCTTGCAGGTCAAACTCACAGGAGGCGAGGGCGGCCCTGAGCTCCAGGGACAGAGAGAGCTCTGAACGCAGCTCGTTAAAGTGCTGGCAGATCTCACCTGTGGGCGGCGGATTCGTTTCTACAGGGGAAAAAATTGCATGGATATATATTTTTTTCGGTACCGGCAACCCGGGCTTTTAGTGAATTTTGTGTTTTTTCGGCTACATGCCCGTTACCCACTTCACTAGATGTCTATTCTAAGAGGGGTACCAATAATTTTTAGTAATCTTAATATATAAATATGAATGTTTCTTTATTGGAGGGATTGCAAAGGATATATGGTAGCATTAGGGGATAGCAGGGATAAATTTGGATAATCCATGCTTCTCACACGGACAGCTGTGTTTGGCCTGCTCAAGTGTCGGAAACCTATTGATTTATTCGTGTACACACTAGACGGAAAAACAAAAAATATTGTGTATCTAAAACCACTTCAATAAACAGAATTAAAACATAAACCATTTTTTCTTTGAGTGGCATTACAATGCACGCCGGGTTCTCGCTAGTTATTTATAAAAATACATAAAACATGTATTAAAAACCTTGTGAAAAATAAAAAATAAATAATTATTATAAGGAGACCGGAAAAAACTTTTCGGCCATTTTCAAATTTAGTCAGGAAATGAAAAAAACAAACCAATTGAATGCCGATGAGTCTCCAGAGAACACGTGAGCATTCTAAAATGATCCTTGTTAGAATTATTTGTGATACGATTTTGACCATTCGGTCAAAATATGTGAAGAACAAAACCAGAATCGCTTGCGCTAATAAAACTTTAAATTCCACCTAAAATTTTCTGTTTTCTGCTCTGGCTTTTAACAGGTAAAGCATAAAAACTTTTTAAGAGGGAACTTGAAGAATTTCACTGTTTGTATTTGAAATTTAAACCTTAGTTTGAAATGTAGTAATAATATAACATTAGATTTAAAAAAAAACATTTTGTCAAAGATATAACCTGCTGCAATGCGCACATAGATCCCTTAACTACAGATCATCACTTCTTAATGATTATTCTTTGGCTTGCCAATGAAGTAAAATCGTGTATGATTTCATAGTGCTTTTTGTAGTATTGAATTCCGTAAGTCTAAATTTAACCCACAGTTTACACCCGCGCTGTGGAAGCAAAATCCCTACAGAGTGTTGAACCATTATTAAAAATGATTTACCAATATTGAGGTTCTGCAGAGCCTGATCGATGGCCTTGGCTTTCTTCTGTCCGACTCCGGGGGGCAGCTTCATGCGCTGGGAACGCAGCCACACTCCGGATCCTCGCGCCTCGGGGAACCTTATTCCGGCACCCTCCACACTCTGCAAATATATGGTAACATTGATTTAAAAAAAAGGTAACCAACACCAAACTGATATATGTATTCACATGATCGAAGAGATGGACAAAGATAATCGAAGATTGATGGAGCCATGGGACTATGGCTTCCCCAAAATTTCGATACTGAATGGTGGTCTTGGTCAAAGTGTAACGAGGTACGAATATTTAATTTAATTTGTTTAAATTCTTTCTCTTTAACATAACAACATACAAATTTAATAACCGATTTTGAACTCATGACCCCTGGATCCAGCATCAAGGTAAAAGTTGTAATAGCTCATCATGTAAAGTTCATAATTAATAAATAAATAATGAAATATTACGCAATCAAAATGGTTTTAGAATAAAAACTTGTAATCAACTCACGATGGTATCAATGGCCTTTATAGGCCTGGAATGCTGCGGCACCTTCTTCTTGTGAACCTTCCTGTCGTGTCTGCGAGCCAGGCTGGCCGGGATGCCCCCGCCGCCTCCGCCTCCAGCCCCACCCCCCTCGCCGCCCCCCGGGGTGGAGCCTCCACCCCCTGATGCGCCCAGAGCGCCTCCATGGTCCGCCTGACTAATGAGCTTCTGCAGGTCTTGTGTCTTGCGTTCTCGCTCCTTCTTGCGAGCCTCGATCTTTTTCAACTCGTTGACGAGAGAGAGTTCCTCTTCAATCTGGAAAGAATGCAGAGTGTAATTTACATTTAACCCTTCAAGCCTTTAGGCATTACTAGCCACAAACATCATATTCCATTAGAGCACCTGAAGGGCACACCGGACCGGGGCATCCATATAAAATTACATTTGTAATTTTATCATAATTACAAAGAGAAATCTTGTCTTCTGTTTGTCGTCTGAAAATTATGTCTTTATCAACGGATTACACATTTTCCCAAACTATGAATGCCGTTAAAAATGTGCCGAAGATTTAAAAATTATTTTTGTGATTCTGACCATCGAACTAAAAATATGTAATTTTAATTAATAATTATAAATGATTTTTAAAACCAAAAGTTTTCGAACTAATCGAACAATGGCTTGTAACCGAAGCGTCCTTCTGTTTTTGTTATTATAAAAGGAAAGGATTGGATAATATATGCGGTTAACTTAACAAACAGTGCCCTTTATTGAATACATTATTTATATGAAAATTGCTAAAAAGAAAGACAGTGAACTCTCTTCAAGGCATGGAAACAACTAAAGCCTTACAAATTGATTGACAAGACTTTTACTAAAATTTATGTTTGTAATTTCAGATTTCAAGGGACTGAAAAAATTAAACTTCTTTTTCTGTCTCTTACATGTGGTTTATGTATTGTGCATGGTTTTTACCTGTTCCTGTGTGCGATCAAACAACCTCCTCAGTTGTTCTTTCCTTCTCTTTTCATGTTCTGCGTCGAAAGTAAATGGTCTTCTGTCACTAGCGCCACCCTGTGCGTGGCCGTACCAACTGTTGCCTTTTACCTTAACAGGAACGACACATTCAATTAGACAAAATACTTTATTGATTTATAATATTGTATGCGTATACATAAGCACTTGCTTTTCTATGTTTTACTTTCAAGCTGGTATTATTATTATTTAAATTCAATTTCATCACGTCAGTATTTTGCGAGTTTATTCAAAATTTTATTTTAGGTACCTTACATATATGTTCTATTTTCTTATGAATACTACAACTATATTTATTGAGTCATACCTAAACACATTAATCAAATGTAAAATTCATAACATGTTTATTGGTTTTTAATAAACATAAATAATATTGGATCCATTGACGAAACTATGAATCACAAGAGTCACAAATGTCCGGAGTCAGGGGGACTCTGGCATCCCCAATTGAGTTACACTGTGAAGCTGAAGGAGATAGTAAATAGGAAGGTTGGGAAGTACCTAGCTATTCAGAACTGGTTCACCAAACATGGTGAAATATCTTAAGGACCTTTAACCAGCCAGCGGCCGAGAATCCAAATTTCATCGAAAGATGTCCTTACGATCGTACAGAGCGTTTCAAATGAGAAAGATTAATTATTCTCATTCCAGCTTTTTAAAATTATGTATAACCCAATATCGATTTTATTTCATTCAAAATTTTGCTTTAATTTATACCTAAGTACATCCAAAATGCTGAAAGGCTTGATGATAAAACTATTCAAATTATATACTTTTTGTAATTATTTTTTTATCTTAAGTATTTATAATTTTTCAATAATGTCTAAGGCTACGAACGCACAGGCAGGTGGCTGGCTTAGCGCCTAGAGCCTAGTGGCTTGCACTCTGGCTACTTGCTAGGATACATGGTGGCCGCACTGAAGGTGGTTTGCGTGGTGGGTCGCTAGGTGCCTTGGTCATTTGCTTGTCGGCACGTTGACGAGATGTCACTTTCAAAATTAGTTCTAAAACTGCTACTTACAGAAAATTTTCATTTTTAAAATATTCATAACCATGTACATCTTTAGATTTTCACGGCCAAAAGTATTTTCGATATTTGTTTTTGGGGTGTTATGCCGTGTTACGCTACCTCCTTTAGCCAAAGTTTCGGACAGCGTTACAGTGTCCATCACCACTATCATCAGGGCAGATGAGCTGCAACATGGCATAACATCCCAAAAACAAATCACGAAAATTCATAACCACAATTAACTTCTCAATGTAAAAAAAAATCTCATCATAAATAAATTAATTTTTAGTACTAACCATCTTTTTCTACTTAGATTGCTACATCTTCCCATAGTTTCTGACAACTGTCTAATAATATTTCATCCATTTTTTTCTTCTAAAATGCCTCGCGCCTAGCGGCAAAAAACCAACACGTTGGTTTACCTGGATACACGCCAAGCGACTATCTACTACCTATCTAGGCGCCAAGCGTGCAGTGCGACCGGTCGCTAAAATTCGAGAACGTTCGTTTTACTAAGCAACTCGCTAGGTGACTCGCTAGGCTCTAGGCGCTAAGCAAGCCGCCTGCCTATGCGGACGTGGCCTAAGAAAAATAAAAATGTAAAAAGATCTTAAATGTATTAGTTTGTAAGACCGTTTTTTTTTTTTTTTAAGCGGTGACGGTTTACCATTAGTTTCCGTGAGTACTTAGGCCATGGGCCCATTGTACTTTCTCCCATTTTACCTCAATCCTTTAACAATAACTCAGACCCTTTAATAAAGTTCACCAGAGTTGTAATTGGATATGTGGCTAGGTCTTCTGGTGTAAGACCGTAAATAAATAGACAAACTGAAGTATTTTCATCACAAAACACGTGCGCGTATCTTTTTTTAAATGATTTTATTTAAACCAAAATGATATTCTGAAACATAGATTTCCAAGATAATTTATTGATTTATTTTACTGCATGATTATATGATTTGAAATGTGTTGTATAATATAAAATTTTGTTTGAAAATTTAACAAATCTGCCAACAACCTACGGTATAACCTTATTATGCTAAAAATAAACACATTTTTTCATAATTTAAAACATAACTTTACCAGATAAAAGAACAATCTTTCGAAATCAATTTACACTTTTTTGTGAAAAAGAGTTAATACGGCTAAAATTTTATTTAAAAATGACACATTTCCAGTTTTGTCTGGTTATTCCCTCTTAAACTAAACAATAAGTAAAATCATGAAATCAAAATACTGATTAATATAAATTAAATTAAATCGTTGTTACGCCTCATACGTCATACGTATGAGTAGTAATGTTATATTGTCGTGTAAACAAGCTTATGGGTCCGAGTGGTTAAAGGAAAAATTCTGAATGGTGGACTTTCAACTCTATAAACATTTTGTGTATAATAAATAATGTTCCAGTTGTTATAGGATTTCTCCACTATATTTATGAAGATTGGGACCACACATAGACATCCAAATCAATAGACCAGAAGATGCAGATGAGGGGTAAAACCAAACTATGGGGGGCGAAGAGAGGAAGAAGAGACTGTGATTCGTTAAAAAATCAATCTGAGAGTATACAGGCATCTCGCATTATAATATCACTATTTAGTTCTTAAAAGCAAAATCTGCTTTGAATGAATAGACCTTTTTACATGGGATCGCGAATTGCTCGCCACGTTAATAACATATTTTCGAAGGCCAAATGCTCGCCCCGAAAAGATTCGCCCCCATTCACATAGCAATATTTTGTTGCCGTGTTTAGTTAAGACACTTTTACAAATGTTTCATAATTTACTTACCCCTGTAACCAGCGACGAGCACACTGGAGAACCGCCCACTTTCGCTATGTCCAATAGTACGTGGGTATAAATGTATAGCACAAGCTACCGTTTTTGGCGTGTTATTTCGTAAAATATATGAATGTTAGTTCCGCGCTGGTCACGACAAGAATGATGACGTCACATATTTTAGATTCAAGCGAGGTTCTCTCCCCTCCCCATGGAGCGAGCTGGCTCCAAGGCGGAGCTCTAGCCGGCTCCATGGGGAGGGGGAAATAATACGTTTTTATCACATTTTATCACATATTCATATGTCCGTGGGACCACAGAATTATTTTTTTAAATAAACAAAATTCAGCCAAAAGAATCAATATGCAGTGAAAGAATGATTACCTTGGTGAGAATGGCGCAGATCTGGTAGTACCTCTCTTTGAGGTCCTCGACAGAACGGTCTCTAAAGGCCGCCCGATCCCAGCGGTCGGCGATGACGAGGAAGCGCAAATCGAAGCGCCGACACAACTCCATCAGATGGTCAGATTCCGCCTTGGACCACTCCTCACTGCGCAGGTGTGAGGAGTACTCGGCTTCCGAGTAGCTCGGCACAGACACTTGCTGGAAAAACAATAATGATTTAATACCTCAGGCCTCCACAATATTTTGTCAGAGGGTCAAAATAATTCCATTTTGCAATGAAATCCAATAAATGGAATATTTATGAATGTATCCGAAAACTAAAAACGGCTTTGAAAAGGTGAAGAAATATATTCGAAATAAACATATAATTTTTAATATATAAAAATTTTGCAGGCCTACACGGAAAAAAGTTTTAAAAATGGCTCACCTTATCTAACTAAAAATACTGATAATGAAAAATAATAAAAAACATACATATTTTAATAGGCAAATGTATTATAAACGTCATCATTAACTCACTTTTTTGTTGTTTCATGTAAAAATAATTAATAAAAAATTCCCAAAGTTTCACAAGGCTTTTAAATTACGGCGGGAAACTTTCAATCCATAAAGGTGTACATTTTAATTATATTGTGGTTAATTTTTATATTTGAATATAAAGCCTGGTGTTTTCTCTTTCTAACACCATTTAGATCGTATTTCTAACCATTGTAGTGTAAGGGAGACAACGATTTCTATGTAACTTAAACGATTTTTTCCGAAAATTGAACAAATAGACCTGACCTTTTTTTTGTTATTTTGTTATTAGTTTTTGGGGTATTATGCCGTGTTGCGCTACCTCCTTCTTTAGCCAACGTTTCGGACAGCGTTGCAGTGTCCATCATCAGGGCAGATGTGTAATAGTTAGGGGTGATGTTTGTACTTATCTACTTAGGAGCGATACCGTGTCGCCAGCTCCACTCCTCTACGAGCTGGCGCTACAATATACTTCAACATGTTTTTTTGCGTTTAGCCTTGATGTAACCAATTACCGGATACCAAGAACTATTGCGCTTAGCTCCGTCATCTCTATTAATATTTGTAGGATTTTTGTGAATTTCAATTGCCTCCGTAATCAGGCGTGCTCTATGAGTTTTGGGTCTTCCCAGGACCTCAGGGACAAATCCAAAGTAATGGCCGGTTTCGATTAAGTGCTCGGCGATTGCCGATTTGTCAGGGTGGCCAAGTTTACAGGCACGAAAGTGTTCTGATATCCTTTTGGAGATCGTCCGCTCTGTTTGGCCTACATAAACCTTGTCACATCCAGAACAGCTGAGTTTGTACACTCCATCTGTTTCTAGAGGAAACTTGGTCTTTGCAGGCCTCAAAAAGTCTCGTATTTTTGTCGTGGTTCCGAAGACAGTCTTGATGCTTTCTTTTTTCAATAGCCTGGCAATTCTGTCTGTCACATTGTGAACGTGAGGCAGGAAAGCGCAGCCCTTTGACTCTTGTTCAATTCTGTCTTCGTTTGGTGCAGATTTGGCTCTTATGATTTGCCTTGTCTGCCTTGCTGGGTAACCGTTACGCACCAGTGCATCGGTCAGTTTTGTAAGTTCTGCTCCGATTTTTGTTTCTTCACATATCGGTCGCTCGGGTCACCAATGTATGGATGATGGGAATCAACATGTAGATACCGATTTGTATGAGTTGGTTTTCTATACACTGTGTGTCCTAGACTACCATCTTCTTTTCGCATCACCTCCACATCTAGAAAAGGTAGGATCTTAGAGTCATTTTCCAGCTCCATTGTGAACTTAATTTTAACGTGGAGTGAGTTGAGATGGTCGAGAAATTCGTTCAGTTTCTCTGTTCCATGAGGCCAAATGGCGAAGACATCGTCGACATACCGCCACCATACTTTGGGAACAGCCGAAGCTGTGTCGAGTGCCACTTCCTCAAACTTCTCCATAAAGAAGTTGGCGAGTACTGGCGACAACGGACTGCCCATCGCAACTCCTTCCACTTGTTCAATAAGTTCACCCTGGAATGCAAAATATCCCGTTTTAAGGCAATGTTCAAAAAGTTTACAAATGTCTTCCTCGTAGATCTCTCTGAGCATTGTCATGGAGTCTTCCAGAGGCACATTTGTGAAAAGGACACAACGTCAAAACTGACCAATATATCTCCTTTCTCAGTCTTAACCTTCTTAAGCTTTGTTACGTTACGGAATTGATTCCCGTGCGAGCTAATAGCGAATTGACCCCTAGCACAGGCCCTCCGCCCCCCTCTCCCCGCGTCGCGCGGCGCCCGTAGCCAAGCGCCGAGCGGCTCCCCGCATTCATTCCTCGGCCGACCTTCGGCATAACAACTGTGTCCCCGTGATTGCGCTCCCCGTAAACTGAACTCGCGATGTTTTACTTTGATTGTGCATTGTGCTCAAGAAGCTCCCGCCTAACCAGTACCCGTCTGACGACTGCCTATCTCCTGTTTGTGAGTACCAATGAACCTTGCTTTCCCTCTGTGTGCTAAGAACTGACATTTAACTTCACTATATACGCGTAGAGAGAGAGTTGATAGAACAATAGCATTTTAGTTAGCCAAATAACCATGTGTTTAGTGCCGAGGCTGGCTTGTGTATAATCCTGTTCACCTTTAAATGAATAAACCCTTTTTCGTGCATAACAACTGTGTTCTGATTGAGGAAGGAGACCTGGAGATTGTGAGGAAAGGTAGGGAGTAGGAATTTACAAGCGAACCACAAACACTCGCCCTGGATTTAAGAGGGACCTTGCTCGCGCCGGCTGTGCAGAGCTAGCCGCCGGCTTGTTTATTGCATGTCCTTTCCAGGTTTTGGGTTTGGCGTTGGCCGCAAGTAGCGCCAATGCTAGCACTGTCGCCCGACGTGTGGCAGTTTTTTCCTCCCTCTTCACGGTCCCACAGTCTCGTTCTTCAATCAGCAATTGTTTAAACTTTATAATGTATAATGTTTTGTCTCGTTATCCCCAATTTGTCTAGCATTTCCATCAAGAACCCCGGCGCGATTGTAACTTCGAATTGCAATTTAAATTATCACGGGCACGATTCCTTCATTTTCGAGTCGTCACTCGACAAAACATTATCACCGGTATTCCTACGTAAAGTGCTCAACCAAGAAAGTTGCCGTCGTGAATAATATAGTGTTTACAAGTGTCGACCGACTAAATTTGCTAGTTTCAAATACAAGATTAATAGTGGAAATGTACACAAATATTTAAAACAAAGTTATTCAACAATTAAAATCCTGTATATGATAAACCAATTACCCGCTTCGTTTCCCGAAAGTTAATTAACCAGTTTTTATTAATAAACTTATTCCGCAGAGTGCTGGTCTGTATTTGATATCGACATATTCTGCGGGTAGGGGTCTATTTCGCAAAATACTGGCCTGTATATATAACGGCATATTTTGCAGCTTAAGGGAAACAAGTGGATTAAATTCTTTCTACCTTTTGACAATTGGGCATTTTTTTTGTACTTCTGTCGTCCGTTTCTCCCTTTTTCTTACGCACCTATCATCTTTCATAAAGAAACAGACGACATAATTCGAAAAATGCCTAGTTCGCGTTGACGTCGATTCCTCGAAAGCTAACATTATATCCGTATGCACATTTCTGCATATAACTTGTTATGACGAAAGGAAGTTGGCGTGTAAATACCAATAATTGGTGATGCTCAAATCAGGCTAGTCTAGCCACGTAAATAAAAAAAACAATTCCCCAAGACATTGTTGAATTTTCAAACAAATACTTCCACGAAAACTTGTATAAAAGAAAAAATATTTCTTTCCTTTTCTGAAGAACCCCCCTTTGGAAAGGAAATGGAAATATTCTAAAAACATGTTCGTTTAAGGCGAACCTCGTTTCCGTTTTTTATTTCCGGACTTTTGCAAATTTGCAAACATTTTTCAAAAACATCGGAATAAATTCTAAAAACGTGTTTCATTAAGGTGAATCCCGGCCCGTGAAATTTTCATATCCGGACTTTGAAAATTTTCAACAAATTTCCAAAACAGCTGGATTTTTTCACAAAATCACGTTTTTTAAGGGAAACCGCTGCCCAATTTTTTCTCGTTTTCGGACTTTGAAAAATTTCAACAAATTTTCAAAACATCTGGATTTTTTCACAAAATCACGTTTTTTAAGGGAAACCGCTGCCCAAATTTTTCTCGTTTTTGGACTTTGAAAAATTTTCAACAAATTTCCAAAACATCTGGATTTTTTCACAAAATCACGTTTTTTAAGGGAAACCGCTGCCCAAATTTTTCTCGTTTTTGGACTTAAAAAATTTTCAACAAATTTCCAAAACATCTGGATTTTTTCACAAAATCACGTTTTTTTAAGGGAAACCGCTGCCCAATTTTTTCTCGTTTTCGGACTTTGAAAAATTTCAACAAATTTTCAAAACATCTGGATTTTTTCACAAAATCACGTTTTTTAAGGGAAACCGCTGCCCAAATTTTTCTCGTTTTTGGACTTTGAAAAATTTTCAACAAATTTCCAAAACATCTGGATTTTTTCACAAAATCACGTTTTTTAAGGGAAACCGCTGCCCAAATTTTTCTCGTTTTTGGACTTAAAAAATTTTCAACAAATTTCCAAAACATCTGGATTTTTTCACAAAATCACGTTTTTTTAAGGGAAACCGCTGCCCAAATTTTTCTCGTTTTCGGACTTTGAAAAATTTCAACAAATTTTCAAAACATCTGGATTTTTTCACAAAATCACGTTTTTTAAGGGAAACCGCTGCCCAATTTTTTTTCATTTTATGGACTTTGAAAATTTTCAAAACATCTGGTTTTTTTTACAAAATCACGTTTTTTTAAGGCAAACCCCTGCCCAAATTTTCAAATAAACCAAACACTTATAAAAAACGCGTTTTTTTTTCAAAAACTTTTTGTAAAAATACGTCCCCAGTGGTCAATCTCTGCCCAATTTCTTTCCAATTGCGAGTCTAGTTCTCACTTTTTCCAACATAAGGTCACTCTAACACAATCCTATACACCATGGAAGTTCCTCAAGTTACGCTGGGTATAATCCCGCACGTCTTTACTTCAAGAAAGGAAGAATTACTACAGGCCCTGAGAAATAGAAAGATTTCTCCTCGGAATAAATCCAAAAAATGCCTTACTCTATATGCTTCTTTCTACAACAAAAATACATCAAGAGGTTGCAATTTCAAACGGAAGTCACCTCTCACGGAATCAGTAAATTCCATCACTTCAAGTACTCAGGCGTTATCAAATTGGCAAAACTCTTGTCATAAGTGACGTGAGTTACATGTAAATATTAAATGTAAATAATCACCCATATGGGCATTCGTAAGGTAATCCTTACACCCGAAGGCATATTAATGTCAACGGTAGCCTAACTCCTGTACATTCTTTTTCTTTTTGCATAATTTTATATGTTCTTGTACATCCTGCGTGCCTTGCCTGCTGTACCACAAGAGCACCTCTTGGGGCACCGTTTTCATACTTGTATGCATCCTCTTCCTGAAATTGATCACTTCGGGAAAGGGCCTCCTTTTCCTCCTACCATCAACGGTTCCGGAAAACTCTTGCTCCAAGACGTCGCTTTCCTTTTCACAATTCTAGCAGCATCCGCGCATTTTTTTTTCTCACCTCATCGCCTCATCTTGTCATATCACCTTTTTTTAATTGTTTTGTGTCGGGTTTTTGTCGTACCAGTACGTCCCTACCCTAATGTTGTAAATATAAAATCTTAAGTGCAAGTCTGTATAATAACCATTGGTTTCAGACCATTGCCGCAGCTCACTACTATGGTCACAGCACCATATTGTAAGAATGTCGCGACGATTTCCGTTATAATAGGAAATCCTCCCGTTTTTTCTTTTTTCTTTTTCCTCTTCACCCCATCCTAACACATTCATAGTAATGTTGTATATTGGGGATCGTTTCGAATACACCAAATGTACACACCTATCAGGTCACATTCGCTGGATTCGAAACAATTCAAGGGCAACCTTGTTGCTACTTGTGGTTTTTCTTCTTTTTCCAAAAATTAGAATGGCGCTCAACCCAATTGCTCTATTTTTTTCCAGAATCGTATTTTGTCGGATTCTGAGAAAAATATTTGTTATAAAAGTGACAATACGTTTCGTCCCTTCATTAACATTGTTCTTTGTACATATACAACTTCATTATGAGGTACAATATTTTATCATGACATCAGTTTCTTTTGTCCTTTATTGTACCATTATTTTTGTTTGAAGTTTAAAATCTTGGCCAGATCTTCAATAAAATTTGTGTTTATCGCCTTTTGGCAAGTCTTGTAACATATGCTAATATGAAACTATTAAGCTACAGCAGTGCCGTATTAATTACATCATTGTAAACCGCCGTCTGTATTGAATGGGGACCCACATTTTCGAACGTAAACTTTTGTAACATTATAGGCGCGAGCCTTACAATATCTACTATTATAGGTGTGAACCTTACAATATCCACTGCTATAGATGCGAATCTCATAATATCTTTGTGTTTTTACACGTCACGGGGAGTCCGTCATAACTACTCATTGTTTGCTCGTCAACACAGGGTTGTTGATCGAGAGGGTGATTTATCTCATTAAATTGTTTTAAATACCTATTGGGTTACTGTCTTTCAATACTGGGCAAAATTTGTTGTAAATCGTTCATTCCTGTCACGTGAGACGTGAAAACGTGACAATATCTACCATCATAGGAGAGATCCTCAAAACATCCGCCATGATACGAGAAGTTCGTTATAATTACTTTATACTCTTAACTAAATGTTATTGAGTTGGTCGTGTGTCTTTTGGCATGAGAACCGCTTTGTTATAACTGTGTACTTATATAATCTGTGCACCAAACGTGAAGACGTTACAATACTCACCATGAGTCGTGCGAACGAAATAATATCTACCCCCATGTTTGTGTGACCTACCAAGTGTAGATCACACGTCTTTTAAGTCAGTGTATTCCTTTTGTCCCACACTACCAAATGGTATTGTAATGTGCCAGGATAACTGCTGTAGACCTTGTTTCACCTTCCACTCAGAGGTCGAATTTCGGAAATAGCCGAGTCCTCAGCAGTTTTCTTCGTTCAAATGTTCCCAATTGTCACCCTTTCCCTTCCTCGAAATTATTCGTGAATGGGGATATATGCGTTACGCACTTGGCGTTTCGTTTGTCAAATGGGACAACCTTCATACACGGATCCTTTCAACTTCCTACTCCTTTCCCACTTTTCATAACTTATTTGTACTCAATGTTTTTGTTCTTCGAAAGTAGAAAAAATGCTACCGTATAGACGTGAGCATAGGTCATGGAAGACCAACTTCTTTCGAACGGGGCATTTTGTCATACGTACAAACCCTTACCCACGTGTTCTTGGAAATGTATTTAGTTTAAAAAAAAACTAAATGGGTTAAACAGAACCTTCCTTGAATACGTACCTTTGTAATATGTATAAGTCTGTAGTTGCATTTAGTTAACTCTCTCTCCGTCTCTCTCTCTCTCTCTACACGTCAAACAAATCCAATCTTTCTCAACATGCACACCTTGTTTCTCTCCAAACCTTTTCATCATTGGTCTACCAGGCAGGTAAACTTCAAGAATTTTGTTCTAATAATAATTTTTTCGCCGGATTAATAAGAAGACCAGCAGCTCTTCACCCCATCTACACCTGCGCCTCTCTTCATGCTGCCTTCACTACCGTCACGGAGGTCCCATGCCTTCAAACCCTACGTACCAAAAGCACCCGACCACACCTAACATAACCTAGTGTGAGTCGTGCGTGTAGTTGCGAATTGTATCATCACAAAACCATCACTCAAACAAACCCGAGCACGTCAGCTCTAAGTTGGTTCATGTTCCTGTTGCCATCGTGCAAATGTTCCTGTGGCATCTCGCAAATGTTCCTGTTGCCATTGTGCAAATGTTCCTGCGGCATCTCGCAAATGTTCCTGTTGCCATTGTACAAATGTTCCAGCTGCACCTTGCAAATTGCTCTGTTGCCATCATGCCAATGCTCCTGTGCCCTTGCGCAAATAACAATACCAACAATTGTTCATACAACAATCCCACTGTATACAAACCAGTGTACCAACCACCATCACAACAACGGCTGTCATGCACACAAACCACCTCCTCTATAAAGGACCAACCACCAATTACAATTCCACTCTCCAGTACCTCAATGATGTCATACTGGCCCACCCACAGGATCCGGAAGCAGCTACCTTTTTGACCTCTGTGACAGGTAGAACCCTCTCCACCACCAAGAAGCCTCATCCTGCGTTCTCGTCTTCGTGTTTTCTTTAAGGCCCTAGTGTTCCTTGAGTGTAATCTCAAACGGGCCAGGTTACTGTGACAAAGTAACCTTGTAACTTCAGTGCAACGTTCAAACACCCCAAACATCCTACGCAAACCACGCTACGCAAACTTAGCTCACAGACCAATGATACAATTTAGAGTCATTTTTTTTCTATCACTGCATAACCCTTGTACCTTTCTCCAGCAGGTCCTTGTTTATATTTATGTATGCCACTGCTCTTTCATGTACATTCATGTATAATTCTTTGTTCACCATGCTTTTTTTTCTCTTTTGTTTTTGTTTCTACTATTTTATAGCTAGCAACTTTTTCTCTTTCTTTTTCTCTCTTTCTTTTTCTCTCTCTCTCTCCTTTTTCTCTTAAAAATGTTTTTTTTTTGGCACAAGTGTTAGAAGGGTAAGAGGATTTCTTAGCCCTACTGCTCCATTACCACGTCGCCTTTTTTGCGGCGAGGGGGGAAGTGTTACGTTACGGAATTGATTCCCATGCGAGCTAATAGCGAATTGACCCCTTGCACAGGCCCTCCGCCCCCCTCTCCCCGCGCCGCGCGGCGCCCGTAGCCAAGCGCCGAGCGGCTCCCCGCATTCATTCCTCGGCCGACCTTCGGCATAACAACTGTGTCCCCGTGATTGCGCTCCCCGTAAACTGAACTCGCGATGTTTTACTTTGATTGTGCATTGTGCTCAAGAAGCTCCCGCCTAACCAGTACCCGTCTGACGACTGCCTATCTCCTGTTTGTGAGTACCAATGAACCTTGCTTTCCCTCTGTGTGCTAAGAACTGACATTTAACTTCACTATATACGCGTAGAGAGAGAGTTGATAGAACAATAGCATTTTAGTTAGCCAAATAACCATGTGTTTAGTGCCGAGGCTGGCTTGTGTATAATCCTGTTCACCTTTAAATGAATAAACCCTTTTTCGTGCATAACAACTGTGTTCTGATTGAGGAAGGAGACCTGGAGATTGTGAGGAAAGGAAGGGAGTAGGAATTTACAAGCGAACCACAAACACTCGCCCTGGATTTAAGAGGGACCTTGCTCGCGCCGGCTGTGCAGAGCTAGCCGCCGGCTTGTTTATTGCATGTCCTTTCCAGGTTTTGGGTTTGGCGTTGGCCGCAAGTAGCGCCAATGCTAGCAGCTTACTGATCAGATCTGTGGAATCCTTAATCCAAGATTCAGTTTTCCCAGTTTTCATCTGCAGTAATCTTGAGAGGTATTGAGAAAGTTTGTACGTCGGTGCACCAATAGCACTGACGATCGGTCTCATTGGGATGTCCTTTTTATGAATTTTTGGAAGACCGTACAGGGCAGGAGTTCTGGAGTCTTTTACAAAAAGCCCAGATCGATCCTCTTTCCTGATACTGGAAGCTTTTACTAACTCCCTTGTCTTCAAGTCAATTTTGTTAGTGGGATTGTAGCGCAACACGGCATAATACCCCAAAAACTAATAACAAAAATATTTTTGGCCGTGAAAATCTAAAATCGTATCAAACCTGACCTGGTTAATAAAAAAAAAATAGGTTTATTGTTTTGCTTGCGGTGTTGAGGTGTTTACCTTATTGAACTGGGCGAATGGATACTCTCGGGGTTCATCGGATATCCGCTTCCAGTGATGGAACACAGCCCCGTCTGTCCGTGCCGGGTTCGTGAAAGGCGTCCAAACCCATCGGCGGGCCTTTCTCATGCCCAGCTTGGCTTTCACCTGCTTGTAGCCCTTGCCTGTAATGGAGATTCAAATAATAATCAAAGAAATTAATAATGACTATGGTTACACTTTGTAAAAGACAGATACTTTACCAGCGCAATATAGAGAAGGAATGGGAAAAAATACCCAGAATGAGACAATCCAAAGTACTCCTAAATGGTCAAAACCACCAACAAACCAGGCAACTTTTCTAAATATCTAGAGCTTATAACACGACACTGCCACCTCAGGGGACAGGTTGAGGGCGGAAAGCACCAATAGCTTTAGGAAATGTGAATGTCGGAGCGGAGCAAAATCAAAATAAGTTAAGTGCAACAGGGCCGATCTACGAAATCTGGCGCCCTGTGCAGTAGGTACCGATGGCGCCCCCCCCCCACATTTTTATTTTGATTAAAAATTCGTTCACCCCAATTTTTTAATTTTTTTATTTCATTTAATTTTTTTACACTAATTTATCAAATAAAATCAAGACATATAAAGGGTGTAACTTTTCCAAGTGACCTGGCGGTAGCTCTCACACTCGTTTTTTTTAAAAGAGAGAATCGCCAGGAGCCCTATACTCTCTGAATCTATTGGGTTTAGGAAAAACTCTTTTTGCAAATTATGCTTTAAAATAATACAACGAATTGTTTGTTTGTGCCCGTACCATGATTTAAAATATAGGTTACGAGACAATGCGGGTGGTTTAGCTGAACTAGATCCATTAGACATTCTTGAGATTTACTGCGTTTATGTATATACCCAACGCGAATATTAATAGAAAAAGCAAATACAAATACGTTCTCATGGCAACGTACAACACAAGAATAGCATCTACAGCTTCTGACTAATAAGAATATAACCTCGAATTTGTACCTTGCATTTCCCGTGTTGAGCGAACAAACACCAAATTGAGCGAACAAACACCATACAAACACTAAACACTGACGTATGGTATCAACGGCTTACGAAAGACGCTTACACTGATACCGCAAAATAACAGATCCAACAAATCTAATAGATATTAATTATACATTTAACGAACTATAAATAATAATATGTCAAATCAATGATCTGCAATGATCAAACTGTCAACACGTAACACGTTGCATCCTGCAAACCGTGCGATGTTTTTGTTAATGGAATTTACTGAAGATTTCATAAGAAAATGGTCTTTAACTACCTTCCCCCACAGACTTAAATCATACAAAATAAAACAATAGCGAGCGTACGCTAACTAAAATTGTCAGCATTTTGAAAGGCGGTCGGTTTGTTTGTTCTCTTGAACAAAAACATCGCGCTGTGATTGGTTATTGAATTTGGCTCGCACCCATTCGTCGTAAAAAACGGTAAAAGATATATGGAAAAACAGAACTTACGTTTAAACTAAATATATGGAATTTTTAAAAAAAATTCTGTAACTGACTATAAATTCGTAAGCCGTAAACCAACCTGATGCGTGCGCATGACTGGTTTATTTATGCGTGCACATTCTGTTTCTTTGGAAAGTGTTGCTAGAGCGTAATAATTATTTCGTACTATGGGTAATTTTGAAACAATTCAGGGAATATTATAACTAAATTTTGATACAATATTTGTTTTCTCACGGCGCCCCTTCGGAGTTGGCGCCAGGTTTTTTGCACGTTTTTGAACGTATGGCAGATCCGGCGCTGAAGTGCAAAGACAGAGAAATAATAAAAACGAAATTATCTTTTATGCGACTGAGTAGTTTTGGGTTCGTTTACAATTGCCATCGAAGTGATTTATCAGAAATGTGCAAGGTAGGTTTATCAAGTCTCTGGGCTGAGAGTTACGCCGGTATTTTTCATAAATTCAAAGGGAATAAGCTGTGAATAAATATTAAAATAATGTCATACCTGTATCTGTTGGCAATAGCGGGGGAGCATCAGAATTATCATTGTATAACAATGCAAACACCTCCCTGTGCATTCCTTCTGGTCTCTTGGCTGCCTTGGTCGAGACATAGGTCCTCTTCTTCAGCTTCTCGGCGTTCAATATAGAATCCCTCGTTAGCTCCGGCGTCACCGGCCGCTCGAGATCCAAAATATCTCTTACGTCTGCCATTTTGATACGTTGACTTTAATATAAGCGCAATTGGTTAGCACAATTCAGTTACTCTAAAATGTTACATCTAGGGTTTCAAAGTGACAAACACTCGAAACGATGAATGAAAAACATTTTTCGTGATTTTTGCATCAAACTTGTTTTTTGACAGTTGTTGTTAAATATTGTTTTTTTCGTTCTATGGTTATATCATATAGTCCAGTAAAGGAAGGGGTTGTAGAGTGCGTGAGCAGGAACCTAAGCGATTCTTTCAGGACTTGTTTAGGGTGCTTAGGGTGTGAACATACTAAAAGTCCTGACGTCTAGGTGGTGAGCTAGGGGGGGGAGGGGGGGGGGGAAGGTCCCGATTTTCGGTTTTCTATGTATATCTCAAAAACGGTGCGTCGCAGAGGAAAACTTTTTAATAATAAGTAAAAGCTCATAAAATTATCTACAACTTTTATTCTATACGTAATTTTGAAAATCCCAGCCGTTTTTGAGTTATACGCTCCACAAATGTCAATATTTTGGAAAAAAATCATTTTACCTCACATTTTTCATCAAACATTCCTTCATATCGTCTAAAATATTCATCCAAGAAAGAAATTTATTTGAAAGAAGTTGTAAATAATTTAATTACCTTTTAGAATATATATACATATATAAGTAAATCTCTAACCAGTAAATATTTACAGCAATTTTAAGTTTTTTCGTAAAATGTCATCATTTTCAGAAAAAGCTGTTTTTTCTTACCAAATTATTAAGACGGGTTTTTTCTTCATGGGAAATTCCTTAGTAATTTTTGCACGCAAGAAAGCAGGTAAGTTGTTCTCGAACAGATGATTAGTGGAATTCATTTTATAATCATTATTATTGTAATGGGTGATTAGGTTAGTCGTCGGAGATGCTACAATAACGTGCTACGATGCTGTTCGAGTTGGTGAAAAGGCAATGAATAAGATAGTGGGCTTGACATTCTCAGACATCAAGTTGTCCCGCAAAGATCGGGCATTTCCAATGTCTTCTGTCAGCTCGTCGATAAAAATTCACGACGAAAAGGTTGCAGTTGACCCAACATTGCTGTTTCAGCGGATGTGTTTAAGCAAACCATCTGATGAGGATTTGATGAAATTCTTTGAGTATGAGTTGGCCCCATTTCCCTTGGCACTGTTCAATGAAAGTGGGATGCGAAAGACAAATAAATCTGTTCTGTATAGCTTATTCGAGCCTACCAAAAAAACTGTTCTACTGTCTCAGATGAACAAAGTTGTGGACGGAGGATTTCTATCATATTATACATATTATCTATATTATACAGAGTAATTTGACAAAAAGATGCCTCCGTTGCCGCAATTTGTGATCGTTATATCACCTATGTCAACCACCACTATCCTGGAATGACTCGCACTGTGGTATTTGATGGGTACGCAAATCCAGTCAATAGTACGAAATCACAAGAACAGATGCGACGATACAGACTGAGAAGGTCAACAGACATCAATTTGACATGGAACAAATCAATACCCGTTAAACAAGAAGATTTTTTATCCAATCCTACCAACAAAAGTAACTTCATCTCCTTACTACAGACAAAGTTTCGGGAGAATGGGATACAGACTCTTCAGGTCACCGATGATGCTGACGTCCTTATCGTGAAGATTGCTGTGGAACTATCCTTTCACAACTCTGTGGCTGTCTTTGGTGAGGATGTGGACCTCACTGTCCTTTTGATTGCTTCCACTCCTCCCACCTAAGATATTCTGTTGCTGAAACCCGGACGAGGGAAAACCAAAACATTGGCACTGTCCACCCAAGAGATGCAGCATCGTGGATTTGAACACGGAAATGCCCGATCTTTGCGGGACAACTTGATGTCTGAGAATGTCAAGCCCACTATCTTATTCATTGCCTTTTCACCAACTCGAACAGCATCGTAGCACGTTATTGTAGCATCTCCGACGACTAACCTAATCACCCATTACAATAATAATGATTATAAAATGAATTCCACTAATCATCTGTTCGAGAACAACTTACCTGCTTTCTTGCGTGCAAAAATTACTAAGGAATTTCCCATGAAGAAAAAACCCGTCTTAATAATTTGGTAAGAAAAAACAGCTTTTTCTGAAAATGATGACATTTTACGAAAAAACTTAAAATTGCTGTAAATATTTACTGGTTAGAGATTTACTTATATATGTATATATATTCTAAAAGGTAATTAAATTATTTACAACTTCTTTCAAATAAATTTCTTTCTTGGATGAATATTTTAGACGATATGAAGGAATGTTTGATGAAAAATGTGAGGTAAAATGATTTTTTTTCCAAAATATTGACATTTGTGGAGCGTATAACTCAAAAACGGCTGGGATTTTCAAAATTACGTATAGAATAAAAGATGTAGATAATTTTATGAGCTTTTACTTATTATTAAAAAGTTTTCCTCTGCGACGCACCGTTTTTGAGATATACATAGAAAACCGAAAATCGGGACCTTCCCCCCCCCCTCCCCCCCCTAGCTCACCACCTAGACGTCAGGACTTTTAGTATGTTCACACCCTAAGCATCCTAAACAAGTCCTGAAAGAATCGCTTAGGTTCCTGCTCACGCACTCTACACCTCCTTTTGGACCATTCGTTTACTGGACTAATAGTGCTGCCATAAGAAAAGTTTTCACACAAAATTCATTACTCTACCGTCCCTACCCGTATGTCAAAGTGACCGAGTAGAAAAGTATACACATTTGCTCATTTTACGAAAATTATAACATTAAATACTATCATCCTGTTGTAGTATGTACATGTAGATGTTATAAAAAAGTATTTACCGTGGAAATCATAGAAATAAATAAAGATAGACTATTCTTTGCAAATTCCGATGACAACTGACAAAACTTCGGACAACTTCGGAATATCTAGCAAAAAGTATCCTTGTGTGAGATTATTTTCCTCGAGTGAATAATAGATAAATCTAATCAATATTGTGCGTAGCATTTTATTCGCGGTCATCTGTTTCACAATCTAAAATGTCTGACGAAGCGAAACTGAAACAATTTCTGACGAAATACAAACATCCTGATGTAACGAAAAGGGAAGTTTTGAACGTAATTCAACAACACAAGAGTCTGGCGTTCAAGTTCGAATCATTCATGTTTAACGATGGAACTTGTCTCGAACTTGTCAATTTGGAAGGAACAGTTCCAGTTCTATACAAAGGCAGTTCATACAATATACCAGTTTGCCTTTGGTTGATGGACACCCACCCTGCCCATGCTCCTCTCTGCTTTGTGAAACCGACAGCAGACATGGCCATCAAAGTATCGAAATGTGTCGACTATAACGGGAGAATCTATCTACCATATTTGCATGAATGGAAATCTGGAAATTCGAACTTGTTGAAACTTATCAGGATTATGTGCCAAACATTCAGCGAGACTCCTCCTGTGTACGCCAAACCGAGGGGCGCCGGCAACCAGCAGCCCCCGTACCCCACGTCTTCGTTCATGCCTCAGCCTGGGGGGCCGGCTCCTACCAACTACACTCCTTATCCCCCGACGTCATATCAGGGCGCGTCTTCTACTCCGTACCCTCCAGCTGGCAACCTTCCCTACCCATCCTACGGCGGCGGTGGGGGCGGATACAATGCGTACAACAACCCTTATCCTTACCCCAATGCGCAGCCCACCAACACCCCTTACGGGGGGTATCCCAGTGTGCAGCCTGCTTCAGATAATACCTCTGGAGGAACTATAACGGAAGAGCACATCCAGGCCTCTCTCCGTTCAGCCGTAGAGGATAAACTGAGACGCCGTCTCCGCGAACACTTCTCTCAAAACCAAGCCGAGCTTGAAACCTTGCGCCGAACTCAGCAAGAACTTACCGACGGAAAGCAGAAGCTCGATGACATTATGTCCCGCCTCGGTAGGGAGGAATGTGAACTGGACAAAAACATTGGAATTTTGGAAGAGAAGGAACAAGAATTAGAAAGAAGTATTTCCAAACTGACGGATCAAGACGGAGTGGATCCTGACGAAGCGGTGATGACCACGGCTCCCCTGTACAACCAGCTGCTGAATGCCTTTGCCGAGGAAGCCACCACTGAAGATGCCATCTACTACATGGGAGAAGCGCTGCGTACAGACGTGGTGGATCTGGATTCCTTCCTGAAGCAGGTGCGAGCCCTCTCCAGGAAGCAGTTCACTCTCCGTGCGTTAATGCAGAAGTGTCGACAGAAAGCTGGCCTTGCCTACTAACTTGCAGCAAATAATAATATATTATAATATACCTCTATTATATCCTCTAGATTTATGCGTAACATTGTTACAAAACTAAATATTTATCAGTAATCTTAATTTTATATTGACGAAACACAATAAACTTTTGTCTGTTATTTGCATGCAAGGAATAAGTAAATAATGCTGCCACACATCTGCAGCTTCCTATTTCGTACCTCTAAAAGTTGGTGTAAAACAACTTTACAGTAGGCACTTCGTCCACGGAGATACTTACAAGCTAAATAAGTTACTGTGACGCAACCATAGGTCGCCTACCGATACGCCACTCTTTAAAGTTGGTTTCCGCTCACGGCACCACACGAATTTCAATGAACTTGATCATTTTATCACATGCTTCTTCTTCTTCTTGTGCCCTGTCCGTTCGACGGACGTTGGCTACGCAGACTTTATTTACTGCGGCCCGGAACGAAGCTCTACAGTAGACTGGCTAAACCACTGTCTCAGGTTTTTCAGCCATGAGGTTCTCCTTCTTCCAGGGCCCCGTCTTCCGTCAATCTTTCCCTGCATTATGAGATGCAAGATCTCATACTTCTCTGGATGTCTCAGTTAACTATATGAACTCCACATGCGGCTGTGGAGTTGATATGAAGTTAAGACTCGAGCAATGCAGAAAATATTGTTCACCCGTATAATGAAATAAATATTAATTGTAGGGCATTTGACGCTGCCAAGGTACTACATGAGAATGATGTCAAATTGACTTTTTTCCAACTTCAATTCACTTCTCTGCTAAATCCTTGGGTGAAATGCAGATCCGGGCACAGTTTGGAAATTTAATAAAAAGGCACTTTCTAGATGAGAAAAGTTTGGAGAAGCTGAATAAAAAAAAATTAAGGCGCGCTCGGCAAAATTGAGGGAGATACAGATGTTTAAAGTATAAATAAAATTTCACTTCATGAACCGATACTACGCCATTTTGTCACAGTTATGTTGATTCACCTTAATTACATTAAAAGGCAACTATTTGCATTGGGGGAAGTGGAAAATATTTCATTCTAAATTTCGATTACGTAAAATTAAAATTAGCTTTCGTCTTGTGAGATTGTACGCCAGAATCACAAACCTAGCATAGCCGCTAAGCTACTTGAAAATTGGGATGTTTTTCTTGCCTTGACGCGAGTAGGCGTTGTAAAGGGGCACTTTCTTTTGAATCACAAACCATGTTACACAAACCTAGCTTCTTTCTTTTCTTAGGTTAGTGACAAAATCAAAAATGGCGGGCGGACTGACAGTATCGGTTCGCGAAGTGAAATTTTACTTAACGTAATTGAAAATTAATTATGTATTCAAATTTTTTTTTTTATTGCTTTCCGCACTTTTTTTCACCTTCCAGATTAAAGTTCTCAACTTAAAACGCGGTGAAAACATGGTTTTTTGCCAAAAACAAGCTGTGCCCGGATCCGCATTCCTCCCAAATCCTTTGTTATGTATTCCAGTAAATTATAGATAATATATAAACATAAATATTTTCCCACCTCCAGAACAAATTTGCCATTCAAATCATGCTCGGACACCATTTCTGTCAAAATGGTTGTAGTAGATGCCATCACTGTCAGTATTGTGCAACTGACGTCAAAACTGTAGTCAACACACCGTACCATATACGAACACTAGAAAAATAGTATGGCAGATACTTACGAGTGTCGCGTATGCTGCGCGCACTAAACTCAAGTGGCTTGCCAGTATCTCCGTGTACGAATGACCTAATAGTTTCTTTACCATTTTTTATAATTTTACTTTGTATAAACATGAATATTAAACGAATTTGAACCTTTTATTGAAAAAATGTCTTGTTTTTTTGGAAGTTTATTTCGAATCTAAATTATATTGAATTTATTACTTCAAAACATTATTGAATTAGAATTAGCTGTGTTTGATGACCAGGTCTGAATGGTTACGTTCAGACAGCGTCCGTGCAATGCGCCGAGTTGCTCCCAACTAGCAAATAAAGAATGAAGTAGTCAAAAGGGTAAAATAAAGTGTTTTCGGGCCTTACCATCAAAGGTGTGAAGGAGTGACCGTGGGTCTAACCAAAATCTAGTCTCCTTCAACAGAAGCAATCTTTCGAACAGGCTCTCCATTGATGTGCTTGGTGTAACTCTAAGTGATCAGCTCAGGTATGGGGCTCCATCGAAGCTAAAGTTAGTTAGCCTCTCAGAAGCAATGGGTCCACAGATACTTTCATAGTACAGAACTGCTAACCCCGTATAAATTGCAAGTGCCCCCCAGGGTTGAATGTGGCAGCTACCTCTGATTTGGAGCCCAGAAATATCTGAAAAAAAAACCCTTGACCCTGTGCAGAAATGGACGGTCTGTTTGATGGATTCTCCTATTCTTTAGAGCACAGATGTCAAGTGGGAATGCTGTTCTTGTTCTACTAGTATTTTAAAGATTTATTTTCCGGAAGATGCTCCGAGGAACCAGCGTCGTTGATTCCTTCAATACCGGTGCAGTCGGGAAACACGCCAAAAGCAAATCCAACATCTGTACACGGTTAACATTTGTCACATGAGCCAAATTTAAACCCAAACCTACCCTTTAAACCCAAAAACGAGTTGTAAAACAACCCGTTCTTGGGTTTAAAGCTCGGCTGTGGAACGATTTACCGCTCCTATGTTTACTCCCTCCTATAACATGGGTCTCTTCAAGACCCAGGTACACTCCTTCCTCTTCTCAAAAAGATTCTCCACCCCCCATCCTCTCACCCCCATAGATGGCAGGCCCTGAGGGAAATTATTCTCCTCTCTTTTACAAATTAATAAAACAAAAAATGGGTCCCTTCAAGATACATGCTCAAATGCTCATTCCTTCCTCTTCTTAAAAAAGACCCTTCACACAGAATCCCCAAAGACGACATAGGGAAATTATTTTTCTCAAGTTGTGTGGAGTAAATTAAAAGAGAATTCACATCACAGACAAGCTGTACATATTATTTTTTTTTTTTAATTGTACAACAGATTTTTTATCCAATTACTGTACAATTTTCTCATTTTGACAGTCTTAACACCTAGGAAGATGATTATTATACAAAAAAATCTTAAGGCTATCTAAAGAAGAGTTATATATATCTAGTGTTTCCGATATTTCGTTCAACAGCACCATTCCTCTTGTCATGCTATGCTGTGCTAGAACATCTGTTCTGCCGTATGGTATTTTGAACAAGTCGTGTCGACGACTACGGCTGAAATTTTCAGGCACGTATAAGCCATAACATTCCAAGAGGAATGGGCTGTCAATACGATTATGGATTATGTTAAAACTAAGAATTGCAAGATTTGCATAACGTCTAGTTTCCAAGCTAAATCTATCTGTTGCCTCAAGTAATTCCATATGGTGCATGAATCTCGGGTACGTTCCATTCATCCGCATATAGACATACCTAAGGAACTTTTTCTGAATTTGTTCTAGCATATTAATATATTTAGCTTGGTGCGGAGTCCACACACCACTGGCATACTCCAGCTTACTTCTTATGACTCCATCAAACATGGCTATCATTGCATCTGGGTCATCAAATTGCTTACATATTCTGATGATGAAACCCAGGAGTTTGTAGCACGCTGGAGTGAGCCGTGATATATGATCCGAGAATGTCAGTTTGGGATCAAAGACGATACCGAGATCTTTAAAGCTATTGACTCGACATAATGTTTTCCATTTAATGTTGTATTCAAAAACTATGGGCTTCTGGGAGCGGGTATATGTCATAGTTACACATTTTTTTATATTGAATTCTAATTTGTTTTTTACTGACCATTCTGCAATAGCATCAAGGTCAGATTGCATTTTTAAGCAGTCATAGTAATAGATTATTTCCATCAAAAGTTTGAGGTCATCTGCAAATAGAAGACATTTGCAATATTTTACACAAACCTGGATGTCATCTATAAGTATAAGGAACAGCAAAGGACCAAGGTTTGAACCTTGGGGAATACCTGATAACGCCGGGAATTGTTTAGATTCATGTCCATTTATTATTACATATTGACTTCTGGCTTTTAAATAGGACGCGAAGAATATAAGTGTTTGTTGATCGAAACCAAGTTTGTACATTTTAAGTAATAAAATATCATGATCAACTCAATCAAAAGCCTTGGCAAAATCCGTATACACTACATCTGTTTGGTGTCTCGGAATTAAAATTTAATCAAACTATATATTAGTATATAGTTTGATTAAATTTTACTAAGTTCTTCATTTAGCAACGCACTTGATTAAGATAAGATAAAACAAAAGGATAAATAAATTCATAATTAGATTTTTTCTTTGTTTATTTTATATTAAAGCAGTAGGTATGTCATTACAATCTTGGAAGCTATCATAGTATGCCTTGCATCTTTAAAAAAATATAAAATCACCAATGCAACAATTATCAGTTTAATTTTAAGGGACGTGTAATAAATAATTTATTATATATGTGCTTATATTTAAAAAAAACTTTAATGCACAGAAAATGTATTTAATTAATAAATAAATAAGATTACATTACTATCTACCTTCAAACGAATCGAGAAATATTACTGATGCCAATAAGGATAAATTATATCACCATTAAGATGTACGGATCTTAAGGCATTTATCCTTTCCAGCATTTTTACAATACCTCTCTGCTTAACACCAGCCTCGGATCTAGGGGAGGGCAAACCGGGAGGGCCCGGGCGGCAGTTTTAGGGGGCGACAAAATCGTAATTTATGTTTGATTTTAAAAAAAAACTTGATTCACAAAGCACCTGGCATCCACTGCACGTTGTTCTCACGATTATTCATTTGATTTTAAAACGCCCAGTTGGTTTTTGAACACATCCTAAATTGATTTATGAACGTATCCCAAGTCGATTTCGAAGGTGTGCATAGTGTATTTGATGTCTCTGCCAGGGGAATCCCCGTCGCATCTAGAACTAGGGGCTATACTAGCTGAGCCGAATAAGCCCGAGTGGTTGAACGTCAAGCAAAGCGACGATCACTCACCTCACGAGAGGGGGCACCACTATCAAGTTTCTGCCCCGGTTTGAAAGCTCATAGATCCGGGGCTGCTTAACACTGTGGAGACCTGCTGGAAGATATAAATGAAGGTAGTAATTAAGTTGATAGCCAAAAGTGGAGAGTTTTTTTTTTTAATAAGGCCAATACGCATTGTGCACTGTTGATGAGCAGATCAATGATTTGTGTCGATTGACATAAATTATTATGCTCCTCCCGCCTCTTTCTTCTGCATGCCCTCCTTGTTCTTTTTGGTCTTCTTGGAGGTGGCTTCCACATCGATAGGCGCCGGTTTAACAAATGGGATGATATCCTTGTATTTCTCAGGCATCCATTGTTTTAATACCTCTGGCACCTGGAAAACAAGATTGTCACATTAACAAAAAAAAATCGTTTCTATGGTCAAAAGTCTTCCCAGCCTTCCTCTTTCCCATGTCCTTCTTTTACCCACTCCCTATAGCCTCCATAGTCCTACAGGTAGTTAGGATTTTTGTGTGGGTTTAGATAAAATTAAATAGCTGAAGTGAGACAACGTCTTCATAGATTTTTATGAAGAGTTTTGATGCTACGAGTGGCAGATGTTGCAAAAAAGTGACAAGTTTCAGCATCAATTTTTGTTACCACATCGACCTTTTGGAATAACAAGATTCATCTGTCATGGTAATGTCAAGCAACAATGGAATCTATAGTAAGCTACTTTACAGTTCATTATCGCTTGACATTACCGCGACAGATGGAACGTTCTTATTCCAAAGGGTCGGGGGTGAGGGGTCGAGAATCCTTCTAGACTCAAAATTGATGATTTGAAAATTTCAATCCGAAAAATCAGACCATTTTTTATAAACCCGAAAGACGGGACATAATTTTATAGGTGCGAAAAAACGATAATTACATAGCCGAAAATCATTTTTAAAAAAAATAACGTTTTCCACACGAATGGCACAGGAGAATAACGAGGCATACCAAAAATATTACATCTCATAAATATATTTTTTTTAATCCATCTTATTGATTATAATGCACAACGTATATATTACTAAATCCAATGTAATATACTTGTACTTGTAAATTATAATAATAATAAGAATATTATAAAATTTGATTTTGTTAAAATTAGCACCATAACCATTATACCTATAAACACTGACCGACTTCTAAAATGTATGGGGTTCTCTTCAGAACATCTGTCAAAAAGTCAAACCAAATAATAAGTTCGCAGAGAACAAACAATAAATCTAGTGAACGAATTCAAAAATTCGCCTGAAATCAAAGTGATGCCATATAAAAAAAAAAAAAGTGTGGAATTTTACAAAATTAATAGGAACATTTTTGGAGACGGGACATTTTCATGTAGTGACTAATGGATTTATTTATTTAAAAATTAAAAAATTGTACATTTCTAAAAAATTTTACTAACATTTTCGCAATCTTAATAAAAAGATCTATCCACATGATTTTTTTCCAAGTCGTTATGAATTCAACGCAAGTGGCCTATATTGTAATTTGAGATAAAAAAGTAAAGCCGCATACTCATTATCGAATTGAAACCGTTGCAGACATAGTAACCAGGCTCTATTGCATATACAATGTCTAGGCCACGTTACAGTAAGGGAAGGCGGCATGTCCGCAGAGTTCGTAATTAAAGACTGAAAATAAGCAAATGGATCGCTGCATGCCATCATCCTCTCGATTGACGTCCACAATCGCGATACGTGCGCACTTTGATTTGCGGTACAAACCAACAGCCAACGGCTGGCCGTGAGCCACAACAAGATGATCAAATGACTTTTCTAGTCTGACAATCAGATAAATAAAAATGTTTACCTTAACGCCCTCTTCCGTTTGGTGAACTTCTAGGATTGCGCAGATGACTCTGGTGGTTGCGCACATGGTGGCGTTGAGCATGTGCACAAACTCCGTTGTGGCATTCATCTTTTTAGTTTGACCGTACCTGAAAAATAACCAACACTGTTGAACTTCATATTTTAAACAAAGTTCGGGATTCCGATTCACAAAATGATTCTATAACTATGCAGTCAAATAGACTACATTAAAAATTGATATTTAATAATGAGGAAGAGGAGACAGATCGCACGGAAGAGGATTGGAGAAGGATGTGGAGGACCAAGGGCGGATTTAGGGGCTTATTTTTGTGTACTGTGAAGATTCCATCACAGTACATACTTAGAAGCTAAAACTGTCTTTATTAAACATTTAATTTTTCGATTGTTTTGACATTTTCATATACCTTCCTATACATACTATTGTTGATTTTTTTGCCGGTGGCCCCAGAAAAAAATCCTAACAGTAATTGTTGATTTTTTGCACGTCCGCCCCTTGTGCCCCCCCCCCCCCCCCCCTCCCACCAGACAAATATAACAGTAATTGTTGATTTTTTGCCCGTCCGCCCCTAGTGCCCCCCCCCCCCAGAAAAAAATCCTAACAGTAATTGTTGATTTTTTTGCCCGTCCGCCCCTTGTGCCCCCCCAGAAAAAAATCCTGGATCCGCCCTTGTGGAGGACTAAAGACTGGAGGCAATGGCAAATGGAGACATGGTTCGAGACAATACAGTCCATGAAACCAAATTCTATAAAACATTTTTTCATACAAATCTTTCGAACAGCTGTTAATGATTAAAAATTTGTATCTGGGATTATCAAGTAGGCAATACAGAGATAGAAAATATTCAATGTAGACCGAAATAAGTAGAAATAACGGGAATTTCAAAGGCACTAACACACGAAATTTGCAAATGTATAAAGTTTAGGATGTGATAAATGGTAAAATATGTGATATGGTAAAATATACAGCTATTTAGCAATTGTATAATTAATCTGTTATAATGTCTCCATATTTAAATTCAGGGAAATAATTTTTTTTAATGTGAACGGGATATTTCCAAATTGAATGCCTAGAAATCACATATGTTTTAGGATTTTCACGGCCAAAAATAGTTTTGGGGTGTTATGCCGTGTTGCGCTACCTCCTTCTTTAGCCAACGTTTCGGCAGATCCGGTAGATCTGCCCTGATGATGGACACTGCAACACTTCCGAAATGTTGGCTAAAGAAGGAGGTAGCGCAACACGGCATAACACCCCAAAAACAAATAACGAAAAAAGCCTAGAAATCACGATCGCTCGATGCATTTTTCATTATCCGAGTGGTTATCCTTAAAAGCTTCTTCCTGAAGTTTTATAGGTTTTCCGCGTTTTTAATTACGTTCTTGAACTCGTTGTGTAACGTGACTCTGATGGGAGTTAGTTTGTGATTATTCCAAGCTTTAGGACCTGATCTCCGAACACAATCACAAGCACAATCAAAGCACAATCTCCGAACACAGTGGACCATACTTTGATTACTTCAACTGCGTATTTTAAGAATGCTTAAGTGAATTGTAATAATTTGAAACCTAATGTACTAAAGAACAAAGCATTTTTTCACAATGATAAATAGTTTAATAATATAATAATTTAGATAGATTTGCTTTTCCATACCTGACCAACAATCTCCTGGCTTGGTAGTCCAAACAGTTGCTGCACGAAACCAATTCCCTGAAAGCTGATGAGCCAGGGAACCAGGCTTCCAGATCCAGTTTCTTGGCAGCAGCGTGGTTCAAAGCTCCGGACACGATGTTGACGACACGGTAAGGGAGTCCCAGTGACTGGCAGAACATCTCCGAGTTGTTGATCATCTCGTCCATCATCTCCCAGGACTTGTTGTCGTGCGGGGAAGTGAGGCAGAACTGCTCCACCTTCTCGAACTGGTGGACGCGGAAGATTCCTCGGGTGTCGCGGCCGTGAGAGCCCACCTCTTGTCTGAAGCAGGTTGATATGCCAGCGTACCTGGAAAATAACAATTACTTTATTCAACTATAATAATTTCAATAGATAAATGTTCAACGAACAACAAATATAAAATCAATGGAGAGTAAAGAATTACAATTGGTAAATTTTCGGGATTAGTGTCCATGGTTATTACGAATAATTTTTAGAAAAAAAACTTTAGATTCGCCTTAATCACTATAAAAGGAAACTTTTTGCATCACGGCTGGCGGAAAATAATGCATTTTCAATGTCGTTAAATAAAATTTCACTTCGCGAACCGACACTACGACAGCCCGCCCGCTGCCGCCCGCCGTAGAGAATCCCCGTTGTAGAGAATTTTTCATATAATGATATGAAAAATTCTCTACAACGAAAACTGGTTACTTATTCTTATTCACGAATAGAATGAAAAAACCTGATGGTTTCTCAACCTGACCTAAACTAAATACTTTCCACATTATATAGATGTCGCAGTCCAATCGTAAAATCAGGCAGATCATGATGCACCTCAGGCACATCACGATCTGCCGCCATTTCACGATGCGGCAGATCATGACGTGGCTAGCTTAATAATAAAATTAAAACATTTACAAGGAATAATAACACAAACCAAATAACTTATATATTTCCATAGAACAAAGAATTACGCAAAAAGTGCCTTGTGGGTGTGTTTTGTGAACCAATTATAGGTCCAATTCGAATAGAATAAACTGAGATACAAAACTGTACTTTCCAAATTCAAATGGGATGGAGATCTACGATTTTAGGCGAGTGGAAGTGAGATGGAACGCGGGGGGGTTGGGCTAAATGGAACAACTGTTTCCATTCAAATTTGCATGGAAGGTAAATGGAACATTTCTTTCCTTTCAAATTTGTACGGAAGGTAAATGGAAAATTTGTTTCCATTCAGATTTGTATGGAAGGCACTTCTAATGTTACATTCTTTAATCTATGCTTATTTGCATAAAATAGGTTTTTGTTCAAGATTTCAAATGATGAAATCCTTTTAGTACATTTTAATAGTGCACAAGGCACACATATTGCGATAAATTATCAACTCATAGATAAGAATATAACGTAACATTAAATGCATAACTTTAAATACATACACTTATGTATTAAACATGTATTCAACAATAACGGAACTAATTATTTAAATGTCGTTAAATCATAGACAAATGCATTTTCAGTGAGTTGGCCGTGACACTTGGGTCATATTACTCACCCATTATTGTTTTTATTCCCTTGTAAATATAATGCAATTATTGCATTGCATAATAAAACCTGATGCAATGATTGCCTTTAGACAAGAAAGGTCATAAACCAGAATAACTCATAAGTGATCATTTGATTATAAACAATATTGGATGTCGTTAAACAAAGTATAAAAATCTATAAAAAATAAGGATTGCATCTACAGAAATGAAGTGAAGTAATGATTGTATCTACTGGACTGAAGTGAAGTAATTATTGTGTCTACAGAATTGGAGTGAAGTAGTGATTGTATCTATTTGACTGAAGTGAAGTAGTGATTGTATCTGCTGACTGAAGTGAAGTAGTGATTGTACCTACTGAACTGAAGTAAAGTAGTGATTGTATCTACAGAACTGAAGTAAAGTAGTGATTGTATCTACTGAACTGAAGTGATGTAGTGATTGTATCTACTGAAGTGAAGTGAAATAGTGATTGTATCTAAACTGTATCTGAACTGAAGTGGAGTAGTGATTGTATCTACTGAACTGAAGTAAAGTAGTGATTGTATCTGCAGAATTGAAGTGAAGTAGTGATTGTATCTACTGAACTGAAGTAAAGTAGTGATTGCATCTACTGAACGAAGTAAATGTGTAGGTAAATACATAAATCATAGACAATTGTGCGCACAATAATACCATCCAATGTGCGCACAATAATAAAAATACCAATGATTGGTTTGCAATAATGCAGTGATTGAATATTGTAATGATTGAACATTGCTTTGATTGAACATATATTATGTAAAAATATATAATTGCATTTATGTGGAATATTGTAGTTATCGACCATTGAAATGATGCTCGTAACTACAGTGCAATAACTATAGTGCAATAACTACAGTGCAACAAATCTATGCAATGCTCAATCATTACAATAATTGTCTTCATTACAATTACGTCTTATTGAAAGTAACAAACCTAATGGGTAGGGAGGCCTCAGGAAGCCACTCGTCTCTGTGATAGGCAGCAATAGGCTGTTCTGAGGTGGCAATCAGATATTTCTCTTCAACATTCCCGCTCTCGTCGACTTTATCAGCTCCCTTGCCCACCACCTTGTAGAGCTCCTCGTCAAACTGTGACAGCTGGGCTACCTCTTGCATAATCTACAAAAAAAAAATACCACAATTAATTAAAGGAGAATTTGTTCTTTATCGAAACAATGCACACTGCATATTCAGGACTTAGCGCCCCCCAACACCAAAGTTACTATCCTGACTTTTTGTTTAGCTCCAGGTAGCCACCTAAAGCTAGGACATGATCGGTTAATGTATGTTGACGACGGGCTGTATTTTTAATGACACATGATACGCTTCTATGCAAAAATTCCAAAACTGAGTAACGAGGTTAAGTTAAAGTTTGTACAAAGAGTGTCTGTGAAGAGCTAGCACTCAATCTTATAAATACAAGACCATGCTTAACTCATCACTACAAAAAAATTGTGCCGAATTATTGACAATCGGCGTAAGGGGTCGTCCATTAATCACGTGATGTTTTTTTAGCAACTTTTTAACCCCCCCCCCCCCCCCTGGTGATATGTGGTGAGGTTTTTGAAATTTTCATAATATTATCACGAAAAATAAATACAAGTGATATCTCATTACATCCCCCCCCCCGTCGTGATATTTCGTGATTTTTTCCGAACCCCCCCCCCCCCTTTCGAGCATCACGTGATTAATGGACGACCCCTAATGATGACTACTAAAGATATTTAAAATAAAATTGTCCACAGTCTTTCTAACTCTTCTAATAATTCGTCCAATGCAACTTGACACAGTTTCCAAAGCAACTGTTTCAGTCTTGAGCTTCTTTTTTGTGGGCTGTTCATTTTTCCCAATATTTTCCCCTTTGCCGGACAACCTGCGACGCCCTTTCGTGCGGCCCGCGATCTTAAAGTTCCTATAATTATGTTCATCTTTCCCGCGATGTACAGCTATACTACTATTCACAATCTCTACAGACTCTGATGACTGTCAGTTCTGTGAAGCTATTGACCTATAATGATATAATAACAGAACTTCGAAATTTTATGAAATTGAAATTTGATTGAAAATGTTCAAATTCTGTGAAACAACTGGCCCTAAGTGTATCAACAGTACTTTTACAACTAAGGTAATGTTAAATGATCTTTAATGTTGTAATTTTAAGTACAAAAATAAAATAAATTTGATATTTTAACAGGTTTTATTATAGAGGAACTGGTTCAAATATTGGCAGTTCCAGTGACAGTGAGCACAGTCACAGGGACAAAGTAATCGGAATAGGAATATAGACCATCTCTAACACACTAAAATACCTACTAAACAATACCTGATAAACCAATCTAATATAAACATTATTTCCGAGGTCGTTTGTGTACTTGTATAAAGTGGAAAAAGTACCATTTGGTATTTTTATGACTGCTATTGTTTGCAGCTGCGCAGGTGATATTATACCTATACATTTATATTTATAGAAATCTGCGACATTAGTAGAAAGAATTGCAGGGGTTCGATCCTAAGCAAAATCCCGAAAACTATTTTTAACTGAGCGTGGCGAAATCCTGTTTTAACTCGATCATTTTGCATTTTGTATTTTTGTAAACTTTGTTTGTATATTCCGTTTCAATGGTTCAGTAAAAATACTTTTTTTTTAGTTGGACTACCTTAAACCACTGGAGCGCGACAGCGCATTTTAAAACTTTTTTCTCCGTTTGCTTGAACTTTTCAAAAGATCATTTTTTAAATGTTTCGCCAACATTAAAAAAATCATACCTTCGAATTTTAACACAAATACATAAAAAATTATTATAGTGCCAAATAGCCAATGAATTAACCTGTATTTTACCGTTTATCTCATATTTGTAGAATTTATAAAAAAAATATTAAAAAATCGTGAAGTTTATAATCGCGCGAATCCTACGTTGTTGCTACTTTGAAACTGCCGTGAGAGGTACTTATTCGAGTCAACATAGAATATTTTCGATTTCTGTATATTGTGTGTGGTATACTTGATAATGATACATACCTATGGAAAAAGGACTTAATTTTAACCGTAAACAGCTAATCAGAATTTTTTTTTTTAACACTGATATAAGAATGCTGAATCAAGAGATGATTGCCTTTTTTATCCGAAAAGCAATCGGAGACATTTAAAATGGCGCCAATATATGGCAAATATCGCTCCAGTGGTTATTAGAATTTTTTAAATCATTTAGTACCTACCTGCTCGAATTGAAAAAGAATAGACATTGTGATGGTGATGTTTCTTTGGAAAAATTTTATAATTCCTTATTTGAAGTAAAAAAAATCTCTTTTTTTTAAATTTGTACCTCTTTCCTCATGAAGAATGGAGTGTAGAGGGGGGTGTAGTCCTTCTCATGCAGGGAACGGAGGGAATGCTGGATAAGTGCGTGCTCCAAGAACACGGCCGCTCCCTTCAGGTAATATCCTCGACCCCCCGACACAACGGCTCCACGCTCTCCGTCCATACCTTGGAGAAACAACAAACAAAAAATCACCAAATGCACCAAACCACATACACATAGGGATTTTACCTAGACCGTATTATGTCAGAGGGTTAAAATATTTCCATTTTACAATAAAATTCAAATAAATGGAATATATTTGTGTGTATCCGAAAACTGTTTTTGAAAGGTGTTAAAATATGCTTTCAAATTTATGCTTAACTCGTTGAATGCCGCGAGTAAATGGGGTTGGTTGTAACCAATTAGCGTTCGCAAAAAGCGGCAGCCATGACACCCAATGTCCGGCGATTCTGACAGCGTCCTTGAGAAATTTCGTACATAGAAAGGTCAAAGTTGAAAACCAAAGAATTTTTCCCGCGCATGCGCAAGAACTGCGCACGTTCCCGCGCTCCGGTAAATCATTAATATAAATTATATGGAGTCACCAATCTAATTGCGGTTTTCTCTATGGTAAAGAGCGATAATAGAGCAAGCGATTCTGACCGTGTTCTTCATACACTTTCTTTATACATAAGGGTCAAAATCGCGTGTAAAGTCTCATGATACGCCGGCGCACGAGTGGCAAATGAGTGGTTAAAAAATCGAAATAAACATATAATTTTTTAAATTCAAAAATTATGCACGCAAACGTAAAAAAGTTTTAAAAATGACTCACCTCATGTTTTTCTAACTAAAATAACTGATAATGAAAAAAATAATAAAAATACATACATATTTTATTGGACAAATGTATTTTAAATGTTATCGTCACCTCACTTTTTTGTCGTTCCATATAAAAATTTATCTTGGGATGCTATGATTTATATGTACCAGACCACTTCAGCCGAAGTCGACATCATGATTTATTTAAAGTACCGAATGGCAGAACAGACATCTTAGCAAAGCATAGCATGACGGGGGGAGTGGTACTGTTAAATGAACTTTCAAACCATTTGGATGCAAGTGACTGTTCTCTATATGCCTTAAAACTATTATTGAAGAGTCACCAGCCTAAATGCTGATAGGGTAACTAAATTGTACTTTAATTGGAATTATTCTGTTGTACTATAATAATAAAAATAAAATAAAAATAATGAATAAAAAATTCCCAAAGTTTCATAAATTTTTTTCAAATTGCGATTGGAAACTTCGGTTTCATTGTACATTTTACTTGTTTTGTGGTTGACTTTTTGATTTTAATAAAAAGCTAGATATTTTCAAAAATTATATGTTTATTTTGAATTATAAAATTTGAAAGCGTTTTTAGTGCCTTTCAAAAACAGTTTTTAGTTTTCGGGTTCATTCAGAAATATTCCATTTATTTGGATTTTATAGCAAAACGGAAGTATTTTGATCCTCTGACAAAACATGGCCGTGGCCTTATAATTTAGCCGCTTTTTCACCTGTACACCTTTCACCCGTTATGGGGCTTCTACACGCTTGCGACAAACGGCTTGTCGCAAGCTCAGGCAAGCTCTGGCAAACGAATGGCTGGCTTCCACACACTTGCGAGCGCGTCAGTATGTTCGGAGCATCCAAGCGCGGCGGACGTCTACTTAGGCTATATTATGTTTGCGTTAATCTATTTTTATTTTGGTTCCATGCCAACTCAGAATGAAACCAACTGAGAAACACCTCAGAAAGGTCATTAAAAGCTATGAAAAAATAATTTTAAAATAGCCGGTAACCCTAACCTAACTTAATCAATTTTTTTATCATGACCTTTCTGAGTTGGCCGGTCACCTTTATTTTATTGTGAAACAAAAGACAAGGGGAAAATATATTTTTTATACCATTGAACCATTGAAGAAGATAATACTAATAAAAATATGAAAAAGAACAAGACACAGAAAAATACAATGTCTAGTTCACACGCGGTAGAAGTGAAACCTTCAGAAAACTAAGGTAGAAAAGAGTGGGGAGGCTACGAAGCACCGCACAAAGAGGAGACATCTCGCAGGCTAAATCCTATAGATTTTTGTCTCTTTTAGTGCCACTTTTTCGTTTCATCGAGTTTCAAATCACAACGGTGCCAAAGAAATTTTCACTTCCAAAGGTAGTGATCGCAATTGGGACCCGAACTCGAGGATCACTTGTCTTTATATAATATTGTTTTGTATTATAAAGAAAAGTTATTCTAACAAAAATCATATATTTTTTTTGTAATAATATTGTATAAATCATCAATAAAATATTATTTATTTATTTTGACTTTTTACGTAAATCCAGTCGCAATAAATAAGTGCATTAAATTTATGTACTTATACATTTTAATAAGTCAGGCTCGCCTCATACGCCATTCATATTCATAGTCTTGTAATATTATATTATCATAGACCGCACGGAGCAAAAACGGCGTGCGTTCGCCGCCAGCTCGAAAGTTCCACTGAGCGCGACCGAGCGCTTGCCGCTCGTGGCCAAATTATCCGACCTCGCCGGATCGGTGGCAAGCTCTCGCAAGCTCTTGCAAGCCTACGCAAACGCGCGCTCCAGACGTTGGGACTTGTGGACGCTTGCCGGGGCTCGCCAAGCATTTGGACCCCGCTTTAAGCGCGGGTCACATTATGCTGGTTGCCAGCCGCGAGTTGAAGAAGCCGCTTCTGCCAGCTGTCGATCAGCTTGGTGTGACAACAAAATTCGGCGCTGGCGTCGCCAGCCGGCGAGTTTTTGTCAGCGGCTGACGAAGTTGGACATGTTTAACTTTTGGTAGCAGGCAGCGGCGAATAATCAATCACGTGACCGCTGGCACCAGCCGGCCGCGCAGTCTGACCACTATTGCGTCTATCAGCAACGAGAAAGCACGTGTTGTCAACAAGAAAAAACGACAGACGACATATAGTGAATGACTAACTGGAGAGTGCGAGACGCGAGTAGCAGCAACAGTAGTGTGACCAGATTGCCCGCCGCTGCTAGCTGGTACTACTACCAGCCGCTGGTAAGTAGCAGCTGGCAACCAGCATAATGTGACCCGCGCTTTAGTGACAAGCGAGAATTTTTTTTTAATTAATTACTAATCTGAAAACAAAACAAATTACGCAAGGAGCTGGAGCGTGCTGTTTGCTCTGCGATATACTCCCTGCCCGCACTCCCACAACGACACGAACTCATCTCAGAAAGTTCCATTCAACTCCTGTTGTAATTTTGCAGAAGCTGAAGGCAGAAGCGAAAAGTATGCAGAACTTCCACGTTTGCGGTAGCAGAAGCAGAGGTCCGTTATATCACTAATTTATTCCAAGACGATATGGCACAAGTTGAAATGAGAGATGAGATAATCGTCAAGAATATATGAGTGCAAATAAAAATAAGGATTTTATGCCAGGAATGAGGAGTGCAATGTTTCATTCACTCTGCCTATCCAGGCATGATGGTTGGAAAGTTATTCAATGTTGTGTTGAAAAAGAAATGTCACGATTGCAAACCGCTTGAGTGTTGAAATGACTCAATTATTTCCATCACTAATGTGAGTCACCAATGCTTAGTTCAATACGTCAACATCTGTGAAAGAATCTTGTTCTGTTACAACTGATTTTAATGAAAAAAAAACCAACAGTTGTGAAGTAAGAGTTATACGGACATAGAAAAGTGAAGCATATAAATCGGAAAAGAAATGTGTGGTGCTATAACTTCTCTGCTCAGCTCATCAAGGACAAGGCAAATTTGTAAGTAAATAATATTATAAGTCTCTTAATTTTAATGTGCCTAAAGGCTTACCAGATGGATTTAAAAGTTCTTCTGCTCTTATTTGTTTAATAATAACATTGAACGCATAAAATCGATGATAAGCAGTTGGGTAAATACACACATTTAAACAATTGTGTAATTCTTAACTGATATTTATTTAACTGACATTGGGCAGTGAGTGATAATTATTGACAAAAATTCTTATGAAAAGGTAAAATCAAATAATTCTAACAGTGATGTTATTTGGGCAGAAAGGACACTTTTCTAGCACATACTAAAAAGCAGAATTTCATCTATAATTCTGATTCTTTCCATGAATGTATGAATCACATAATGGTGTCATAATACCTAGCCGGGGTGTCCCCGACTCCCTCCATCTACTTTTGCATAATATATATAGCTAACATTTATTTTGCTTTTCATGACAAAATCCATTGGTATTTTTTAAAATTTATATCAACAGTCCCGGAGAACAATGTCAGGCTAAAATGCAGATCCTGCCAATGTCTGGGAATTTAATAAAAAGGCACTTTCTAGATTAGAAAAGTGTGGAGAAGTTGAATAAAAAAGAAATTAAGGTGCGATCGGCAAAATTGAGGGAGATACAGCCGTTCAAAGTATAAATAAAATGTCACTTCGTGAACCGATACTACGCCATTATGTTGGGATCCCAGACCTGATACAAACGAAGCTAGATACGATTGTAGCCGACTTCGTGGGATACAGAATAAGGCGCGTAATTATGAAAAACAGAATTAATAATGGTAATTTTTGGAGATCGCTGGCAACGGTTAATATGCACAGTGGAAAATATTTCATTCTAAATTTCGATTACGTAAAATTAAAATTAGCTTTCGTCTTGTGAGATTGTACACCAGAATCACAAACCATGTTACACAAACCTAGCGTAGCCGCTAAACTACTTAAAAACTGGGATGTTTTTTTTGCCTTGACGCGAGTAGGCGTTATAAAGGGGCACTTTCTTTTGAATCACAAACCATGTTACACAAACCTAGCGTAGCCGCTGAACTACTTGAAAACTGGGAAGTTTTTCTTGCCTCGACGCGAGTAGGCGTAATAAAGGGGCACTTTCTTTAGGACGATTACGAGTGCTACCAACTTTAAGATAGTATTTAGTTTACAGATTTATGGGCCTTTTAAAATGGCGGGCGGACTGACAGTATCGGTTCGCGAAGTGAAATTTTATTTATACCTACTTTGAACGGCTGTATCTCCCTCAATTTTGCCGAGCGCGCCTTAATTTTTGTTTTATTCAGCTTCTCTACACTTTTCTCATCTAGAAAGTGCCTTTTTATTTAATTTCCAGACATTGGCAGGATCTGCATTCCTCCCCAATGTCAGATAAACGATTTTGTAGTTTTGGAGTAGAGCTGTTTATAATTTCATTTCTACTTTTTTACCATTTTTGAGATCAAAAATTATAGTGTTGTTTTGATATTTTTCATTTAATTAAAAATTTCAAAAATAGAGACTTTTGATCATCAAAAAGGTATTAAATTATTGTTGACAAATGTCAACAATGTACAAATATTGGGCGCGCATTGGACATGTTTCCTGACCATGCACCAGTTGGAAAAAATCAATGACGCTAATTCCTAGGAGCATCTTCCATTGAAATACCATTAATATCATCGATTGTGCTTTAATCAACCTTACACTATTTTCACATCTCATTCATAAATCAATCACGCACAGTTTTACCACATTTACATCAATTTTAAAACATTTAGTCAACTTTTTTCCCCGTCTTTACCAAATACAATTACGATTAGTTTTAGAACTCCATAGCATAATTGTTCTCTAGCAAGTTCATATAATAAAGAAATCATTCTTTATTAACCCGTCTGCTGGGTTTAATATATTCGAACCTCACAATCGGGAAGCCCCGGTTTCCCAGGTAAATTCTGAAACCGTCACTTTGGATCGAGATTGTAAAATATCTATGCAAGATAGCTTTCACATTTCAAAGACAATAACCCTTTCCGACCGGCAAAAAATGTCAAAATTTTGATGGGCCTCACCAGTAAAGCTCTTAATTATGATTTCTTGGAACTGGGCGACTTACTGATTTAACCATGTGCACGTGATAGCGCCCTGCATAAGCAGCTACCGCACAATCGATCGACACCGGTGTGGTTCCCAAAAACAGATTTATTTGCTGAAAAGATTTTTTTAAAGACAAATTCACGCTCGTATGAAGCCGGTCGGAAAGGGATAAGCATTATTTCGTTCTCTTTCTGGTTAAAAGAAAAAAACATATGTTTGCTTGAGAGGAAGAGAGATATATAGCTTTTAAAATGTAAGATCGCTCGGGACGTTTTTGGTCTTATGAAAGTATAACGCTATTACGTGTTTTGGAATGTATTTATTCCTAAACAAGCAGACGGGTTAAAACTAATAATTTTTTTAAATGTTTTAAGGATTTTAATATTGAAAGATTCCCTGTATGTAATGCATAATTAAATTAAACTTTTGTAACTAGAACTACAATATTTTTGGAACGCTAAAGGCACAATAAATTTTTAAACATGTATTTTTAAAGCAGTGAAAACCTATTTAGAAAGATATATTTACCATCGATCATGTGAATCAAATCAACATGGGAATACTTCTTCTTGAAATCGCAGTCTCCAAATGTTCTTTCCACTCTATTCTCATCTTCGTTGTCGGAAACCGGCACACTCTCATGCAAATGGTTGCCCACTTCACGGAGAGCATTATTTCTGGTCTTTTCCGCTGTTAACAAGTCCTGGTCGTTTTGGATAATTGCTGCATCTACCAAGGCACGCACCTGAAAATATATTTATTGTTCTAAGTGATAAAAACACTCCTTCAGGCATTATTGAGGAACGTTGCAAAGTAAAAGAATCGGGTAGAGGTTAGAAAGAAGAATAGGCAACGAAGAATCGAAATGCAGTCAAAGTTTCCTTACTCAACTAACTGCTAAATAAGCCCAAATTAAAACTGCTAAATATGCACAAATTAAACACTTTGTTTCAGCTTAATTAATACAAGCAACAACTACAAATCGACAATGGAAATTTTTGAACTTTAAAAAAAAATGGAACTCTAATGCTTCTTTCACTATCTCCCCCGGCGTAAATAGTTATTCCTTGTAGAAATTAAGTTGAAACGTGTTGTTTAGATAATTAGTGCGATTTAAAAGTAAGCGGAGGAAACTTCAATTATTTTTTTATCCTCTCTTTTGTTGATACAATTTTTAAATAGAAAAATCAACAAAGCATAATGGTAACATCCATTCTCATTAGATTCCTATATTTTCACACCCCGTCCATACAGTTCACAATAACCGTTTAGGAATAAATAAAAATGGTAACATCCATTCTCATTAGATTCCTATATTTTCACACCCCGTCCATACAGTTCACAATAACCGTTTAGGAATAAATAATAATGGTAACATCCATTCTCATTAGATTCCTATATTTTCACACCCCGTCCATACAGTTCACAATAACCGTTTAGGAATAAATAATAATGGTAACATCCATTCTCATTAGATTCCTATATTTTCACACCCCGTCCATACAGTTCACAATAACCGTTTAGGAATAAATAATAATGGTAACATCCATTCTCATTAGATTCCTATATTTTCACACCCCGTCCATACAGTTCACAATAACCGTTTAGGAATAAATAATAATGGTAACATCCATTCTCATTAGATTCCTATATTTTCACACCCCGTCCATACAGTTCACAATAACCGTTTAGGAATAAATAATAATGGTAACATCCATTCTCATTAGATTCCTATATTTTCACACCCCGTCCATACAGTTCACAATAACCGTTTAGGAATAAATAATAATGGTAACATCCATTCTCATTAGATTCCTATATTTTCACACCCCGTCCATACAGTTCACAATAACCGTTTAGGAATAAATAATAATGGTAACATCCATTCTCATTAGATTCCTATATTTTCACACCCCGTCCATACAGTTCACAATAACCGTTTAGGAATAAATAATAATGGTACTATATTTTCACACCCCGTCCATACAGTTCACAATAACCGTTTAGGAATAAATAATAATGGTACTATATTTTCACACCCCGTCCATACAGTTCACAATAACCGTTTAGGAATAAATAATAATGGTAACATCCATTCTCATTAGATTCCTATATTTTCACACCCCGTCCATACAGTTCACAATAACCGTTTAGGAATAAATAATAATGGTACTATATTTTCACACCCCGTCCATACAGTTCACAATAACCGTTTAGGAATAAATAATAATGGTACTATATTTTCACACCCCGTCCATACAGTTCACAATAACCGTTTAGGAATAAATAATAATGGTACTATATTTTCACACCCCGTCCATACAGTTCACAATAACCGTTTAGGAATAAATAATAATGGTACTATATTTTCACACCCCGTCCATACAGTTCACAATAACCGTTTAGGAATAAATAAAAATGTTTCTCCCATTTTCCTATACATTTCGTACTGTATTTATTAATTTTATACAAAACCGGGACCAGCTCATTTTAAACTAAAAAAAATAAATTTTTACGCCAGTAGATAGGTAATAATTAGATGTAATTAATTCCGTGAGCGGAAATTGAAAAAAATGTACACTATCGTTAATTTCTTAAATTTAAAAATACGAAAATGTCATTTTTCAAAGTGCAAAAGCGGTAATATGCACTTTTTCACGAAAAAACACTTTGCAGAAGTTGAGTAATTGTTAGAATTACGTATTTCGGAAACTTTTTGTATTGGGGGAGGCGGAAAATGATGCATTTTAAATTTCAATTGCATAAAATCAAAATTCACTTCGCGTCTTCGAAACTGACATGGCGCGGCCGATCTGTCACACAAGCCCGCTAGACAAACCCTGCGTAGCCAGACAAACTATTTAAAAACGTAGGCTGTTTTTTAAAGTTAAGATAATATTCACAAGCCCGCTATACAAACCCTGCATAGCCAGACAAACCATTTAAAAACGTAGGCTGTTTTTTAAAGTAAAGATAACAACATGGAGGTCATTGAAAAATGACATTTTCGTATTTTTAAATTTAAGAAATTGACGATAATATACATTATTTTCAAGGGGTATATATTTATTTATTTTTGTCCAAAATGAGCTGGTCCCGGCTTTGTATAAATTTACCCTGTATTTTTATACCGTATTTTCTGAGGAAAGTATTTCCTATTTTAAAGGTAATTAAAAGACACATATATTTTTAATAGCTCCAATCATGACCACTGCATTTTAAAAAGTTTTGAAACTTTTTTGCCACCTCCTTATTTAGCCAACTTTCGGACAGCGTTACAGTATCCATCATCAATGCAATTGTGTAAACGAAGATTGTGGTGAATTGTGAGCCCACACAATAACATAGTTTACATTTTATCTGATGCAATATAAATCAATACCAGGTAATGCATACTTTATCTATTGCCTTTGAATTTCTTTAATATTTGTGTGACTTAGAGTGGTAAATCAATACAAACAAGTTAAAATCAGAATGGGTAATTATCGGTTCGGATTGGCCACGCTTATTACGAATAATTTTTAGAAAAAAACTTTAGATTCGCCTTAAGTACCATAAAAGGAAACTTTTTGGCTTTGGGGCGGCGGAAAATAATGCATTTTAATTTTCAATTGCATAAAACCAAAATTCACTTCGCGAATCGACACAGCGAAAATCCGCGGCCGTAGCTGTCACTGTTATGGACTGTAGCTGACTTCGTGGGATACCTGCATGAAATACCGCGAATCACAAACCATGTTGCACAAACCTAGCGTAGCCGCTAAACCACTTGAAAACTGGGATGTTTTTCTTGCGTTGACGCGAGTAGGCGTTATAAAGGGGCACATTCTTTTGTATCACAAACCATGTTACACAAACAAGCCCGCTAGAGAAATTTCATAATTACGCGCTTTATCCCACGAAGTCAGCTACAGTCCATAACAGTGACAGCTACGGCTGCGGATTTTCGCTGCGTCGTCGGTTCGCGAAGTGAATTTTGGTTTTATGCAATTGAAAATTAAAATGCATTATTTTCCGCCGCCCCAAAGCCAAAAAGTTTCCTTTTATAGTAATTAAGGCGAATCTAAAGTTTTTTTCTAAAAATTATTCGTAATACGCGTGGCCAATCCGAACCGATATTTACCTCAGAATGTTACAGAACTTTCCGTTACCTTTTTGATTTGGTTAATGGTCAAAGCTTTGAGATCTTCGGCGCTGACATTCTCCAAATCTTTAGTGATAGTGTCTGGGATAACTTGGGCCTCATCTCCCTGCGCTTCCTTCTTCTTCATCTTCTCTCCAATCTCCTTGCTGCACACATTTTTAAACTTATTCCAGTTATCGGCTTTATGTCTCAACTGTCTCCAAAGCGAGTCTTCCGAAATGACAGTATTTACTAAGGCGATATCTTTGAACCGCTTGGTCTGATTTTCCCTAACTTTGTCGGTGTTCGCCCCCTTGTCCTCGCGGAACAGTTCCAGATCCAAAACCATGATGATTTTATTTCAGAAAATGCACTGGCACACTTCGGCAGTATTGCAGTATTGAACAAAACGTGGCGCACGAACGCGAGAATCGTGAGAAACGTCAGCGGGCGAAAACCATAAATAAACCAGTCATTAGATTGATAACTTCGTACTTTTTGCTTGGACCAAGTGTCAACGCTATTTGATCATATACGTACCTATATTTAACGACTTTTTATTCGATTTGAGACTTTGTCGTCACACATACCATAAACAAAGGATAGAGGAAACAAAAGGCTCGACCATAGACAATATAATTATCTTTCAGTACCTACCCAATTTATTAGCCCAAAATATTTTAAAAATAAAATTAAATGTCAAAATGTTCCCCAGGGCAACAGAGCTGCATCTGACAGATTACTGCCTTGAGAAAATGAGCTTACTTTTCTTTACGGCTCATTTTCTCCGGACAGAGCTTTATCAGATTGAAACCCGTTGGCCTATGAAGAAACCAACTGTCGTAAAAACAACCTAAAATTACTTGAAATTTCAATCCCTTCAAAAGGGGAAGAACAATTTCAAATAAGATTTAGCTTTCCTACGATAGTATCGACTTTGACATTTCTCTGGTTACAACAGAAAAATGAAAAACTCAATTAAACATTTTAGTATTTTATTAAAAACAGTAAATACAAGAAAAACTAACAACAACACGCCGTTTCCCCGCAGGGGTAGGCCGATAGGACGGACCGTCAAACAACTCGGTCTTGGCACACACTCTTTGCCTCATTCACACTCGCACATCGACTCATACATACTATTTCTGACTCTTGACGTGGCCCGACGCAAGTATCGGATTCCCTTGATCGTGTCAGGTTTTCCTCTGGCGTCCCTGACTTCATCTACAACTCACATCTGTGTCATATATTCTACTTACACCCCACGCTTCGTTCATTCGCTCTACATGCCACACCATCTGAGGATCCCTTTCTTAATCTTACTCATTATGATCAGCCTTGCATTGCATTGCTTGATCATAAATAATAATAATATTTGGATGATTTGTATAGCGCCATTTTTGTAAAAAGTTACCTCAAAGGTGCTCTGCACAGACTTATATTTCTACAATCTAATTCCAACTACAAAGTAGACAATCCATTATAACAACTTATAGCTAAAACTTGCATCCACCGGTTCATCGATCATTGATATGAAACTATATGTACAACGATTTGACCAATGAACGCCTTGCTGCATATAAAATGTACATATATTATTTTATTTATACTCTGTACAGGCAGAAAATATACAGGACATTCAGTCCACTTTCCTCTGCCAGTTCCATGCCTCACTGCCATGCATCGGGGTAGATACCATCATTCCGTTGCGGACTGCTAGTTTCGCTTCTTTAGACAGTTTTTTGTTAGCGCCAATGGCATTCAGTCCTTTATTAATATAATTACTTACATTTACCCTTCTTTCAATATCTCTATCAGCCTTCCCGTCTCTCATACACATACTTCCCACGATATACAAACTCATCCACCTGCTCCAAGTTCACAACTATATTGCACAATGTGTTCATACTCTATTTAATGATAAAAATAGAACAAATTTAGAAAAGCTAAGCGTACTGAGAATATATTGCTCCTGTTGCATCCTGGTCCAGTAGATGGAGTACTCTTCCTCCTTCTTATGTCCTCTCAAGAACAGCGGTGCAAGAGAGTGGTGGAACACGTCAGCCCCCATCTCCTGACATGACATAACAACGTTACTGTCCTACTGCAATACCTACAACAAACAATCATATGTCATCAAAGGTGCTAAATTAATGCGTTTATATGTATTATTATAATAAGGTAAAATGCAAACAAACTCTGAGATCTGTAGGCGCGGGCCGTCGTTCGTGGAACGTGCTGTCTACTCTCTACTCTAGGGGAATGACACCAGTAATCTCCACCGGCCTGTCAGCTGTAAGGATAGGATTTGGTGTTTCGAGCTGAAAATATTAAAGAAAATATCTCATGAGATACATCAAGACAGACCGACAGATAAAAACAAAACAAGATAAATGCAGAAATGTTTCATATAAATATTTGTACCTGCAGAGGTTATAATGGTTTTCACGAGCATCATTATATCGCGAAATGAGACGTTTTGCGATACTAGTAGCCACAAACATATGCACGAGTTCTCAAAATCGGATAATCAACCTATTCAAGGCTGCTAAATTCACATCGCGCCTATTTTACTTGTTTAGGAAGCAAATTTTGAATTCGCGTCGCATGTAAATAAACCGTTGAGAGCAACCATTTTGATACATTATTTCACCCAGCTGTCAAAAGCTTTTCCATAGAAATTCAAAGTTTTCCCATTGGTCGAGAGACCTTGTCGTCACACAGTCATAGATATTATCTATCTTTGGTCTTGGTTGAAAATTTGGATCGGAGTTATACCCCCCTGGCGAAAACTTTACCAAAGATTTACAAAATGACAGCTACTTTATGAACTACAAACCGTCCAAGAAGCACTTTTTCTGTCAAGCAAAAATAGTCGAAAACGATTTGTCCCTTTTTCCAAAATATTATTGCGCACCGTAAATGTTTTGACCGGGATTATTTTAGTACATTCAACATAAAAAAGAGAGATTTTATTCTATTGGAATAATAATTATTGTATATAAATATTTGAAAAGCATATTTAATCTTCAAGAGTTCTAGCCACTCGTCATTGGTTGTTTGGCAGCAGTAGCAGTGCTGCCAATCACAAAAATTCCAATCAGCTTTCGCTTTCCAGTTGTCAAATGTCAAACTGCTGATTTGGATTTGCGGTAGTCGAATGTCATATTCGGGTGTGCTTATAATTTTTTTGTTTAACTTTCATCTTACGGATAATACTAAAGCGGTAAACCTCTTTTTGTGTTTTGTTTCCCCTAAAGAATACCGAGCACCGGTTGCATTGTGTTATGTCCGCATCATCACTGAAAATACGGGATAATCTCCAGTTGTTTATTAGATAGTGTCCCGCAACAATGATAGCAGTGATATTTGATTCCCGTTGAGTGTAGATGTTAACGAATATGATAATTAATTTACCGTCTGTTCGAATGGTCCAAAAGAAACACGTCATCAATTTGGATATTTGGATGGTATTGTTTTTTTTTTTTGTTAATTAAATTTTATTTTTGTTTGTTTTTAGGCCATGTTAAAATGATTCCCATAAAGGATAACCATGACATCGCATGTTTCTTGGTCACCAAACATTCGTGGAAGGGAAAGTACAAGAGGATATTTTCGATCGGGACGCAGGGGATCACGACCTACAACCCGGATAAGTTGGAGGTGACCAACAGATGGCCTTACTCAGACATCATCACCCTCACTTCCTCCGGGAAGCAGAATGCCTCCACCACCAACGAGTTCTCGCTCATCATGCGCAAGGATCGGAAGGTAGACACCATGAAGTTCTCTTCGGAACACAAGAACTTGGTGTTGACGGAGGCATTCAAATACAGACACATGTTCGCCGAGAAACCCAAGGAAGCCTATGTAAGTGAAACATTAACATATTTTGCGCAAATATATGTTATAAGTGCCAAAATAGAGGTGTATATTTTCAAATTCTGACTCATTAATTTAATCAAGTTGATTGAGTGCTGATTTGAACAAAGGAGATTAAAATCAAATCTTTGTTTTCTTCATGTATTAAACTGAGGTTCAGTTAAAAGTAGTGGGGCAGATACTTATGCACATACAGGAAAATGCATTATTATCAACGATAAAAATAGTTTAAACCTTTATTGATACATAATTATTTATTGATTATCCTTAAATCTAAACACATTCACTTTTATGAACTAAACTTTTTTTCTGTTGGCAATAATGTTAACTAAAATAACATTTGTACAATAATATACCTTTGAATTTTGATGTATGTGTGATATTGTCTTCAGCGCTATGAGTCCTACAAACACCACTGGAGTGACATCCGTCTTCCGGTGGTTAATGTTAACTAAAATAACATTTGTACAATAATATACCTTTGAGTTTTGTTGTATGTATGTGTGATATTCTCTTCAACGCTATGAGTCCTACAAACACCATTAGAGTGACACCCGTCTTCCGGTGGTTAATGTTAACTAAAATAACATTTGTACAATAATATACCTTTGAGTTTTGTTGTATGTATGTATGATATTCTCTTCAACGCTATGAGTCCTACAAACACCATTAGAGTGACACCCGTCTTCCGGTGGTTAATGTTAACTAAAATAACATTTGTACAATAATATACATTTGTGTTTTGATGTATGTATGTATGATATTGTCTCCAGCGCTATGAGTCCTACAAACACCACTGGAGTGACACCCGTCTTCCGGTGGTTTTGGAAGTCACCCCTTGCTCCCTGGACCAGCTGGACCCCGTCACCAATACCCCACTGGCCAGCTACTGCTACTCCGAGATCGAGGGTATAATCAGCGTGCAGGACTATCCCGGGGGCTTCGTGATAGCCTGCGGGGGCTTCAGCCGGCTGCATCTCTTTGCGGCCACCAACCATAATGAAATTAAAAGCAAGATTCTGGAAGCGGCGTCAAACACTCTGGGCATCGTGATCAAAGTCTTGCCAACTGCAATCACATTGGAAGACTTCCAGATTCAACGATTCGGAAAATATAGGTAAGTCAATAATAACTAATCATCACGCCGTTTCACACACACACTCCTTGCTTCATTCTCATTCATGTATCGTCTCATACCTCCCTACTCTTCTGCTATTCTGACTGGACATGACCCAGTATTTGTACTTTTTACTTAATTTTGGCAGTAAGCTCCCTATCTCAGTGAGATTATTTATATGGCACTTTTTAATAACCGTTTTCTGTAAGTATTATACTCAAAATAAATCATTTTGATTTACATATTTGAGTAATCTTTCCTTTTTTGGAAATAACCTTATTTAGTTTATCCAGATTCAATTAAAATGTGTCATTTCGATATAAAGAAATAAATTGGTTTTATTCTTTTCTTTGTGAGTATTCATAAGATTATAAAATTACTCTATTTTATTCCCAATTTAGCAATATCGATCTAAACTTATATTCTTCCAGAAGAAGAATTTTTGGAAAAAATCTTACTGCATACTGCCGCATTAAAGCCTGTTCAGACATGAATATAAACCGCGAGAAGATATCTGTTAAACCGCAAGGGCTTATGTTTCGTACCACGACGCTATCAAATATTTCTTCCTGTGGTAGGAGTGGGGGTCAGATGAATTAGCGAGCGGCCACGGAATGCACATTTTTTGTACTGAATCTGTCAACTTGATATCTCTCATCCACCGGTCTAGTTAGCTCCGTAATTAAAATGACCCCCTCTCCTGTTTTCGTCGGAGTGGGGGGCGCTTAACTGTTGACATATCGCCTCAGAAGCGGTTACGGTGTAAGATGTGTATTGTCTATGGTTGATCTGCGCTTAAACTGCTCAGGTGGGAACGGCGATATCTGGCTTGCTATGATCTCTTATATTTGATAGCTCTGTCTGAACAGGCCTTTATATCTTTTGAAATTATGGGAACAAATTCTCGTGCGGGACAAAAAATTTAAATGCATAAAATGTTACTTTCTTTAAATTATTATGACTTTAGCCACTGGAGCGTTTTTGGCCACATTTTGACCAATTTGCAAGTTCCCACATGCTGCGATCTAATTCGGATAATCGTATAGTAGTTTCATATACACAGGAGATGTCTCACATTTTAACAAACCGAAATTATTGAAATATTTTTTTTACTAATCACATAATCAGTGATCATGTGCCAATTTTTTTTTATTATTATCTTTAATAAATTTGGTCATTTTCACCAAAGTTGTACACATTTTTATGCAATCCATTCTAACTCATCGCCCGTATAATTGATTAAAAATAATTTCACATTCGACAGTGCTTTTAACTGACTAAATAAAGTAAATTAATAAATGTGCTAGAAATATATAATTTTTCGATATACACATACACAATTATGAAAAAATCAATCAAAATCGTGGGATGTGGTGAAAATGCAATGTACAAATTTTGGCAAAATTGTCCCTTTACACCTTCAAATCTAACTTTACATTGTAATATCCATTCGTGGGAACCAGACTTAATGCCTGAAACCTGATAAAAGTTGATAACACATAAATAGGACCTTTTTTTTAAATATCCGGTTGAGTAACCAAGTCTTATTTTATCAACGCAACATTCTATTACTGAATGTGGGGTATCGATCCAATAAAAAAATAAAGATAGAGGAAATTGTATGTAGGTATATTTACATATATATTTTTTTTACAATAGTTCCACACAGGAGGTCTTGAGGAAAACAATTTCCCTCAGGGCCTATGTCATCTTTGGGGAAGCTGTGTGGAGGGTCTTTTTAAGAAAAGGAAGTTCTGGTAACATTAACCCTTCGGATTCCTACCCATCCCTATGAGGGGTGGTTAGGAATCTGGGGGTCAATGTGTTCAGGTGTGACAGATGTATGATTCCATCCCCCCACTGCGATACAAGGCGATCCGTCTGAAGAGGTAGTAGGTGGTTGGGCACCCCTGCTAAGTCATCAAACGTAGCGAACCTCTTGGGGTGACCTATGGCGGGGGTGGTGGTTATCCAATAAATGGTTCCTACATACGGGCATTATCATATTTTCAAAAGGGATATCTTTGAATTCACAATAAATTAGGTTAACTTTGATTTCATCATCTCTTTTAATATTGATGTGATTTATTGACAGATTACGGTTGTAGGGATTGAAAGTTTCGTTTTCCTTTATTTGCATATTATTTTCTTTAAGATATCTGCTATTTTATCTTTCTGGAGTATTTATTTAGATGTTTTGTCATGATGAACATCTTGATAAAGTTACTGAATGCAATGTTTTATTGCAAAAATAGTCATTTTGAATGAAAATGCACTGCAACTACCGGAGTGCATCGAAGCATAACCGGATGCTTTTAAAAATTTATTTGTATTTTATTTTATTAGTTTGTCTGGTGCGTTTCCGCAGGTGGCTGCTGTGTTTTTCATCAGTTATTGTGCATTTTCATTTTTATTTATTACACCACTACAAAATAGGTTCACTTTATGTGGTCTAATATAAACTAAGGTACATTTTGACTTACACTTCAAATACTTATTACATATGTAGTTTTTACACTTTTCTCATAAAAATCATTACATCTCCCTTAAGCTGAAGTCACAAGGTTCACTCGGATGAAGGTTTACTCGATGAAATGTTCCATTCTCGTTTCACCGAGTGTTCACACGGTTCCTTCGAAGGAAGAGTTCACTCGACATTCTCGCTACGAAGTCGTCGAGAGTAGTCGCGGCTGCATTGGAATTCGTCCGGCGCTGACGGCAGTTCGGGAATATTTACGATTTCAATTGACATTTCCGATAACGTCGAACTAAATTACGAGAAATTGGCGATTCTTGTAAACAGTAAATAAATTTCAGCACCATAAAATGAACATATGGTTAAATAATAACCTGAAAACTGATATCTACCAGTATTTTTGCACCATGAAAATATTTTTATTCCAAAATAGGCCTCGGCTTGCAATAAAATCCATATAAATGGAATATTTATTAACGTATCCAAAAACTAAAAACTGTTTTGGAAAGGTGATGAAATATGCTTTCAAAATTTATTATTAGAAATAACCACGTAATTTTTTAAATAGAATAATTTTTAATGTAAACTTTTAAAAGTTAAAAAAATGGCTCTACTTGCTTTTATTCTAACTAAAAGTACTGGTTAGACAAATAAATTATAAACGTTTCTGTCACCTCACTTTTTTGTCGTTTCATATAAAAATAATTCATAAAAAATTCACAATGTTTCATAATTTTTTTTTTCAAATTCGATTAGAAACTTTGGTTCCATAGAAGTGAACATTCGTATTAGCCGGTTCACACGGTTCAACTTTAGTTGATCAACTCGACACTTGAAAGCATATTGACAGGTGTGAACCTTCTTTCAACAAAGTTGAACAAGTTTTTTGTTGACTAGCTAAAGTTGATAGCCCGTCTACTTTTGACGTTCAAGTATGATCGCGCCATCTTGGTTACCATAGTTACTCGCGTGCACAACTAGACGTCAAACATTTATGTCCATATTCGTTAGACATTCCTAGTTCTACCGTCATGGAATCCGTTTCAACGAAAAAATATTTGAAATGGTCGGATGATTTGATGTTCAGATTTATGCATCCCTGTCTTTGGGATCAAAAGCAAGAAGTGTACACAAATAGAAATGCCCGTGATACTGCAATAAATAATATGTGTTTCATTTACACTACCTACCCAATATATTATGATAATGACAAAAAAATATTCAGAGCATGCGTCACCATTAATACGCATAAATTAAAAGAAAAAATCTTTGTACAAATCTAATAAAAATAACTACCTATGTCAAAGTATGACGTTTGGCGTTGTTGTTTTTAGGTTATGGTAAAGCTAATTTTAACGAAATATGGATTATTTCCTTGCTTCTCCGGTTATTGTAGTTAGTAGTAATTATTATTAATTTAAACATCTCTGAAGAATTTTATCGCCAATTTTGTAAAGCAGCTCATCAAATTGTTTTTCTGTCATCCATATCCTTCGGAGTCTTCTAGTTCCATCTCTTTCAAAATTGTGTTGGATGCGCCTAATTCATGATCCATTTTCTCGCCCAAATACGACGTTTTTTATGCTTTTTCATAATCTCGAGCTCATCTCGCAAAACATCAGAAGTTAGAGAGACGCACGCACTGACAATTTCAGTTGACGCCATGTTGAATGTCAAATTCGGTTCTACTTAAATTGAAACGTGTGAACATAATCTCGTTCAACTTTTTACCTTAAATAAAAGTGGATCAACAAAAATTGAAACGTCTGAACGCGCCATATTCTTTTGTGGTTAATTGTTATATTGAATATATAGAGCATTATTTTTTCTTTCCAATACCGTTTAGATCATATTTTCACTATGATAGTAAGGGAGAAACAACGATTTCTATGAGACGTGTAGGAGTTATTTCGAAAAGCGAACTAAACGGAGCATTTTGACGTTTAAGCCGCTCCGGCTACTCGTCCTCACGCCAGAACATTTCGGCCGACTGATTTGCGAGTGAAAGACTGTTCACTTGAGTGTTCACACACATCATTCGCGTCACGTGATGTTAAATTCCGGTTGCGAGTGAACAGTGCCGAAGGAAGCATTCCAACATTGTTGGAATGCTTCATTCGGCACTGTCTCTATTCACTTTCGTGTTCACACGGTTCATTTCGAGGGAAAGAGGCGGAATGAAATCACGAAATGAACGATAAATGAATCATGTGAATGGGCTATTACTATCGTGATGAGAAATGTGATCTAAGCAGTGTTAGAAAAAGATAACACTACGCTACGATTTGAATTCCATAGATATCCGCAAAAAAAAGAAATTATTCAGATTTATGACGTCAAACTTCCACCAGAACAATGTAAGGTGAAACATTTTAATGTTTGCGTTCAAAATTTTAATATTTCAAAAATAATATGCTTTCTTCTTATAATACAATTTGAAAGCGTATTTAATCTCCTTTCAAAAACAGTTTTCAGTTTTTGGATACATTCAGAAATATTCAAATTATTTTGATTTTATTGGAATGCGGAAATACTCATGAATTCGCCGGCCATAGACATTTTTTTTATTAGCATTATCAGTAATTTAATCTCAGATCTAGAAGGGTTAAACTAGGTACAATTTTAATTTCACTAAGAATTAATCTATACTTTTGGATTCCTTTATACAGTAACCAATTCAGTTTTTTGTTTTGGTCAATTTTTTTAGTTAGATGTTTGCTTTCTGTATTGTATGGTTTGTGTGGAAGTCTTTTTTGTATTTCAGTTTGTCACTAAAGTAAGTTGGTAGCCAATTGTTAAAATAAATTAGAAATTACATCTGCATAAATGGAGATTATATCTACAACGACATTTTCGTGGTAAAATCAGCTAAGGCCGCTTAACAACTTAATTTGTTTAATTGATACTTATAACTGATAACTTATATATTTATGACATTGTCTTAAAACTAAGATTTATGACTAGTGACTACTAATTAATATTTTTATTCCTAATAATAATTTTATTCCTAGCTATAAGAGAGTGATACATAATTCAATTAATTCATTTTGGCACTACATACAGCAAACAATAGAATTTAAAAAAAATAATGTATTGTAGCTGGCAACTAACTACTTAGACTTATAGTTGGTGACTTACGTCATTCTGTCTCCTATTTCTGAAAAATATAGGATGTTGTATGGATGGATTATCATATAAACTAACTAGCAGACCCGGCCACACGTTGCTGTGGCTAACGAAACACAACGCCATTACCCAATCTTTATAAAATCCACACCACCCGCTTGCCAGCTGTCCGCTGCCCGCTGCCTGAATTGAATATTTGAATTTATCGGCTTTTCTCTACTATAATAGGCATGTATTATACATATAAACTAATTAACTCGCCACCAATTATACAATGCTTGCAATGCTACACTGGATATTTGAAAAGGGAAAATCAAATACCTACTTACTCTAGGACATCTATTTTCCAATTTCTTCCGTAGAACGAATTTCAAAAGTGACTATAGTACGGCCCGCCAGCCGTTTTAAATCGCACAAAAATATGTTTTCTTTGAATTTCTCGGCTTTTCTCTAATATAATTTATACGTATTATACATATAAACATTCCTCTTCAATCACTCTATCTATTGGTGAAAACCGTATGAAAATCCGTTGCGTAGTTTAAAAGATTAACGCGCACATACATTTCGAGCGACTTCATTTTATACTATGTAATGATAATGATGATTTGCACATGCCTTTCGATTCTTATGCCCCAGATAGGCCAATGAAATTGACATCTTTTCAAGAAAGAATTTAGGACAATTCTAGCTTATTTGTGGCACACCAACACACCCACAATACATTTCTATTGGCTTATCTCTTCAGTGTGTAACCCTTTCAAATACTGCAAAGCAACGCCCCCTTTATGTGCTTCTCAAATAATCCGTTTTTATCAGTTTCTTTATTTACTTGGTAAATATTTTGTACTTTCTATGAGCTTGCACTCATTGTACAATGTAATACATATTTAAACCGCCTGCTATGCTTCTAGATCACGGCCACTAGCGCATTATCAAGTAGTAATGCATTATTAACCCGGCGAGCGTAAGTTTGGGTAAAATTAACCCGAGGCAATTTATGTTGCTTGATAATTTTGGTTTGCCGCATTAATCTGTTTTGTGCCCCTCAGTAGCTGCGCGGGGGGAGGTAAAGAAGCGAGGATTTAGTCAGCCACCGCTCAGCGAGGCAGTTAAACAACGTCAAAGTTGTCGGCGGGTGAATTTTACCCACCTAGCATTCGTTGTTACTGTTTTTCAAGATGAATAATTCATGTCTGATTAGAATTGTAGAAGAAAAAAACTATTAAAATTTGTGTTTGTTATGATTAAAAATGGACAAATTTTTGCCAAACGTTGAATTCTGTAAGAAAAATGTTGATTGGAATAAAAATGATTAAGCTACTAATAGGCCATTTGCATCACTTTTAAAAAAAAAAATCCGGTTTAGGCAAATATGCTAAGACATTCTGTTTTTTTTATTTTTTTTATTGTATTTTTGAAACCCTGGCGATTATTTGAAAATTTCAATCCGAAAAATCAGATCGTTTTTTTTAAACCGGAAAGACGGGATAATTTTATAGGTGCGAAAAAACGATAATTACATAGCCGACAATCATTTTAAAAAAAAGAACATTTACCACAAGAAAGGGCACAGGAGAATATTACCAAAAATATTACATCTCATAAATATTTTTTTCCTTGATCCATCTTATTGATCATAAATCATTATAATGTTCAACATCTATATTACTAAATCCAATGTAATATACTTGTACTTATAAATTATAACAAGAATATTATTAAATTTGATTTTGTTAAAATCAGCACCACTACCATTATACCTCTAAAACTCGTACAGACAGCGTAAAATGTACGGGGTTCTCTTCATAACATCTGTCAAAAAGTCAAACCAAATGATAAGTTCGCAGAGAACAAATAATAAATCTAGTGAACGTTAAATGTCTAATTCAAAAATTCACCTGAAATCGAAGTGTTGCCATATAAAAAAAATAAATCAGTGTGAAATTTTACAAAATTAATACAACATTTTCGGAGACAAGACAAATAATGGATTTATTTATTTAAAAATAAAAAAAAATACATTTCTAAAAAATTTTACTAACATTTTCGTAATCTTAGTAAAAAAAATCTATCCACACGATTTTTTCCAAGTCGTTATGAAATCCATGCAAGTGGCCTATTATAACACTTTTATTTCTAGTTTCTAAAAACAAGTACGTAGAAAGTATTAGAAAGCAGGCAAAATAAGTATACTATCGAATTAAAAATAGTAATAAGTCAAGGATAAAAAAACTAAGTAAGAATTGTGGGTGAAAATTACCCAAAGTTACGCTCGATGTTACAAATATGAACCTAACGCTCGCCGGGTTAAACCAATTAAGTTCTGTGGCAAGTCAATGAACTCTAATATTTAATTACCGTTTATTATTTCTTTGAATGTTATTTAACGTGTTGAATGACATTAATGATCCAAAAACTGAATGCCGCACAAGATTTCCAATTATCTTGAGCCGGTAAGACTATGGCTCACTTATTGGGCCATGAAGTGAGGCTAAGGTAGTGGGGAGAGGGAATTCAATTCAATTATTCATTTTAAAAACATTACAAAATTAATATTTCAATTCATTTAAAAAAAAAATACATGGAAAGGAGGTGGGGAAGAGGAAGGTGGAGAAATATCTGGCTACTCAGACCTAGTCACCAAACTCGGCTAAAGCCATTTCAAGCAATGTTTCGATTCTGAGTGGTGGTATTATACCAGGACGATACTGATACTTTTAAATGAATAAAATTGTGAAATTACACAAATTAATCAAATGGAATTTAAACCCCCATCTCCGCATTGCTAATGGAAAGCTTTGCCTCTCAGCCACGGAGGCCGTCAGGAGTCAGCCATCGGTCCTTGCCTCATTCTATTTCATGGATTGTTTCATACATAACATACTCTTCTGATATTCTGTCTTTCGATACGATTCGTTAAAATAACCGGTTCTTGCTAATTATTTTTGTCATCAAAACTTGTCAAACATTGATTTTTGGTTTGTTAGGCTGATAAATCTGGTAAATATACGGAAAAGTGGAACACGGTTAAATTGCACTTTTAATTAAAAAAAAAAAAAAAAAAACACTGTTGCATGTGTTAGATATATGTATTTTTTAATGTGAATACAGCACAAGAGTACCAACTGCTCCTGACCATCCCCAATAGAGAACCCCAGTCCAATTTTAATTTTTTTTTTTATGAATAATGGCCTTCTAACTTAAATAACTGCATTTTTATTTTTATTTTTAGAGTTAGTTTTAATAGTTAAAATAATTGTCAAAGTTTTAATTTTTCAAGATCCCCCTAAAACCACCGTATGTACGGTGAATCGTGTGACGTCATCACTCCTGAAAAATTACTATAGGATTGGGCAATCAGCTGATCAAGAGCCGCCATTTTGAATACCGTTATTCGAAGCATTCTCCCTAGAAGTAGCATTACTATTTTTTTTGTGCAGTAGTTTTTGAATATTTTAAATAATAGAGATAAACTAATAGAGATACCTCTATTTTTGATACTGAATTATTTAGGCTTAAATATTGTTTCAATAAACACAACAACTAAATCTCTATAAACAGTATGAAATAATGAATAACATGAAATGTTGTTAATACTGATGGCTTGTGTCATACCTACATAATCAAAGATTTCAATACAATGACTGGTGACGCGTGACGTCAGCACTAACCATTCAGTAATACCAACTTTACAGTGTGTTTTGATGAGAGGTTTAAAAATACACTTTTTAATAATTTTTTAAGAACTCTACGTTTAATATTATGAAATAAAACTTATATATTCAGAATCAGCGTTTATTGGTCTATATGGACATATTTTTTTAAAGCCATAATATTTTTCACTGGAGTTCCTTATTGGGGTATGTTGTGAAGCTAAAGGTAGTGGGGAGGGGAAGAAGAAGGCGGGGAAGTACCTGGCTATTCAAATCTAGTCACCAAACATGGCTAAAGCCATTTCAAGTAATGTTTCAATTCTGAATGGTGATCTTACACCATGGCAATACTGAGAGTATCTTTCACCCTATTCTATAGATAATAATTAGAATTAAATATTTCCGTTTCCAGAAAAGGAAACTATTGCATTTTAATAGTTGTTGTGATAATATTAACATCGAGGGTTCACTTGGTAACCATTTTATTAATGAGAAAGTTTTTAGGTTAGTTTTTCTTCTTTTCTTTTTTAACCCAAAATATGAACCTATGACCTTAAAATAGATTCTTAGGTTTACAAAAATGACACTTTACGAATCAACCAAATATAAGTTTGGGTATTAAAAAATTAATTTTAAAAACTTGAAAAAAAAACTATTTTTATGTCAAAACATGGCATGAAGTAAGAAGCATTATTTTCTATTTGCAGAAACTGAAATACTTACTTCTTCTTTGTTATCTGACTGATAAAAAATGTTTTTAAAATAAAATATGCATATTAACTGTGGTGTTCCACTTTTCTGTGAACTGTAATACATTTTTTTTATGTGATCCAATTTATTTGCAGTGGAGATCTCCATCAAACCTCCGTCAGCGAGTTTGTGGTTCATAAGGTGAACTCTCTGCGGCACATCGAGCCCCCGCGGCGCACCCTGTGTCTGTCAGACACCTGCATCCTGGAGCGGGACCCGCAGACCTACTCTGTCTGCTGTCTGAGGCCCCTGGCAGACGTGTGGGCCCTGATTAGAGACCCCACAAACCCGCAGCTGTTCTTCATTGAGTATATGAACGGACATTTGCGCTGTTATTTGGCAGCGGAAAGGTAAGATATTTTTTTTAATTTTTTGTCCCAACTGTTTAAGCATTTCACAACTACTGCATCCCCAACTTGGGATATGTTGTTAGGCAGAACAGAAGGAGTTGAAGTAGAGGAAGGTTGGGGAGTACCTGCCTATTCAAATCTGGTCAATAAAACGGCTTTCATATCTGGGTCATATACTCCGAGGGGAGAAGTATCACTTGCTCCATTTAATATTGAAAGGCAAGATAGAGGGTCGCCGAGGGCCTGGTAGGAGATAAATGTCTTTTCAATCTCTCCACATCCTGAGAGTTTCTCAAAATTTCAACTCGAGTAGTATTTATGCCTGCCAGGGGATGGATGATCCTCATGCATACTGTTAACGTAAGTGGCGCCATCCTTTGGCGTTGTTTTAATTGGATTCTTTTACAAAAATAGATTTTTGTACCAACTCCACATATGAAAACTTATTATGTATCCCACGAAGTCGGCTACAATAGTATCTAGCTCTTGTTTGTATCAGGTCAGGGATACCAACATAACAGTGACAAAATGGCGGGCGGGCTGTCGTAGTATCGGTTCGCGAAGTGAAATTTTATTTAACGAAATTGAAAATTAAAATGCATTATTTTCCGCCGGCCGTGATGCAAAAAGTTTCCTTTTATAGTGATTAAGGCGAATCTTAAGTTTTTTTCTAAAAATTATTCGTAATAACCATGGACACTAATCCCGAAAATTTACCCTTATAATAATTGTTACCCTGTGTGCTATGCATAAAAATCTAAAAGTCATAAACATTAGTTTATCAATTGAAAAATAATAATTCTTAAAATCTTAGAAGTTCTGTGAAAGTTCTAAGTTTCGGTAACCATTTTAGTTCTGTGAAACACTTAAAAAACCCAACACTCCAGCCTTGTATATATTTTACTGGAGGGAGACAGCAGGAGACTTTTTTATTATTTTTTTCACTTGATGGAATGAAGGTATTCCTTAGAGGCAGCTAGTACTAAAAGGGTCATAGAATCCGATGATGGTAAAGAAACAATGGCTAAAAAACAGTCGTAACTTTGTTTGATTAAAATCATTTTATAAAGTGTTAATTTTTTATTACAGAGATGCCCTTCTTGCGAGTTTGCTAGACGGTGTGAGGTCATCGGGGAACAGAGATGTTCATGTGAAGATGCAGCCGACACTGAGAGGAAAAAGGCTCGGTCCACTTCATGTCCCAGTTGACGAAGAAACAGAATCCAACCACCTAAGGTTACATGAAATTTTTTTTTAAATTTGCGACAATGTTTTTTTTTACATGTCGACTTGCTGTATACATTACATAGTGATTGTTTTACCAATTTGTTATAATTTATTTGCAGATTTTTAATCAGCGCAACGGGGCATTTTAGGCAGGACGCTATTGAAAGATTCAATGCCAATGTAGCATACTCTGGACTTCTGTATTCAGTCAATCAAGATGTAAGAAAACAAAAATATTTACAAGTGTCTTTTTTTTTTACAGTAACACCATACTGCAGGCCCTGAGAAAAAAAATCCTCAGGGCCTATGTCTTCTTTGAGGCTGTGTGGAGGGTCTTTTTAAGAAAAGGAAGGAGAGGAAATTCTGGGAAGTAATATGGTATGAAGGGTGGGTGGGAATCTGGTGGTCAATGTGGCTAGAAGAGACGGAAGTATGCATCCATCCTTCCTTCTCCAGTCTGGCTGGAGAGGTCAAAAGACCTCCCTCAATCATGTGAACCAGTGAGCAAACGCATTTGCCGCCAAGTCCTAGACAAACATCACCCTTAACTTATGAAACCGTGCACCCCTGCAAAGTCATCAAACGTAGCGAACCACTTGGATTGACCTGTAGCAGGGATATTGGTTATCCAAAAAATGGTTCCAAGATGGCGGTATGCATAGCTTCCCAAATTGAAAATCATGTTGCCTGAAAAAGCTTAGCGTATAACTGTACGTACATAAAACTCTGGAATTAACTACATTAGGTGGTTGGCTGTAGGCCAAACGCAACATCAAATAATTATTTTTTCAACATCATCTTAATTTTTTCACTAAATTTTATTTATTTTTTAATTTTAATTTATTTACTTATATGTTTTAATTTATATATTTGTATAGAACACTTGAGTTCTTAACATTTAATCTTTATTATTAATTTTTGTATTTCAAAATTTGAATTTTCATTTTTATTTCTACTTTTCTTTAAAATATGATCTTTTTTTCTCTTTATTTTTCACTTACTTTTAAATATTTCATAATTTTTATTTAGTATATTCATCTGTTTTAATAAAATAGTATTTGTATTAATTTAAATAAATATTAAATATACAACTACCATAACACGGGCATGAGCCCAGTGTGGTAGCCAAAAAAACAAATATCTGTAACTAATAAAAAATTTATGAAATAAAAAAAAATAAAAAAATGAGAGTAGAGATGTCAGGAGTTCCACTAAAGAACACCAAGATGTTTGTCTACCTCAGGAGCAAAATAACATGGGACGGTCGGTCTAAGAGTGAGGTCGACAGCCGTATACACCAGACTAGGTTTGCATTCAATAAATGGTCGAAAATAATAAAATCGAATAATATAGACCTAAAGCTGAGAATACTCCTCATCAAGACCTATGTATGGAGTATCTTGATGTACGGCTGCGAAACATGGTGCCTTTCTGAAAGAGATAAACGGAGACTAGAGGCTTTTGAGATGTGGTCCTATAGAAGACTACTATGAATTTCCTGGAGAGACCACATTACAAATGAGGAGGTTCTCCAAAGAATCGAAGGAGGAAGGCACCTGCTCAGGACCTTGTCCGAAAGGTGTGCAAGATGGATCGGCCATGTAGTAAGACAAGAAGGCCTCTTGCATGCCATAATGGAAGGTATGACCGAGGGGACAAACTCTAGGGGACGCCCACGCCGAGAGTACCTGGAGGACCTGCTGGTGGACGTGCGCTGCTCATCATATGCAGACTTCAAAAGAGCTGCACAAGACAGGGAAGAGTGGAAGAGACGAATACATGAAATCGCTGCAAACCAATCCCAGGATTGAAACCAGAGAGAGAGAGAGGTGGTTGGTAGCACTGAGGGTAAGACGCTCGGCTAGCAGTTGAACGGATAGAGTTTGATACTCACAACAGCTAACCGACCTATTCCCTTTTCAACAGAAGTTGTAGTGAAAAGGAATGCGCTACAAACCTTCTGGTTATTTTTTAAATTTAAATTATTATACGACAGATTAATCATCCATTTACACCACAAGGTTTCTTATTTTAATATTCTCATTTCGGAAAATAGGTATACAACTCTTGTCATGCTGATGTGCTAGAACGTCTGTTCTGCCTTGTGGTATCTTGAAAAAGTCATGGTGACACAACAATAACGTAACCTAACCTTATTAAAGTATTTGATAATAACATAGGTTAGATGTTCAAAATGATTGTTGTTTTTATTTATCTTATATATGTGTGTATGTTTTAGCGGCTATTCTCGGAGAATAAAGAGAAGCTCATAGCGCAAGCTCTGCAGTCGCTGGTTCAGGGGCCCGACAGTGCCAAAGATACCACCATCCCTGTGGACCTGGAGGCTCAGTTCCACGCCCTCCGGAGACTCGGAGCTAGCAAAGTTGGATTTGCTGCGTTCACAACCATGACCGGGTGAGGAAAAATAATAGTACAATGTTGTTGCTGTAAAATCATTGATCTCTTATTTCCTAGAAAATACTAGATTTTACCTTACGTTTGATCGGTATTTATCGAAATTTAAAATGGTATTATGCAACTTTTCACAGGCCATATTTTTAACAAGTCTGTTCAGCTCCTTGCTTATGCTGACGATATAGATATCATTGCACGCTCAGAATATGAACTAAAATCGGCGTTTAAAAGCTTAGCTACGTCGGCAAGGAACATGGGATTGGTCATCAACGAGGGGAAGACAAAATATATGCCCGTACATGGACGCCAGAAACCACCAAGTATACAGATAGATAATTATACATTTGAAACTGTCAACGAGTTTGTATATCTCGGTACTATGGTGACAAATGACAACAATGTATCCAGCAAAATCAAAAGAAAAATAGTAGCTGCAAATCGATACTACTTTGGGCTACAGAAGCATATGAAATCTCGCCACCTTACCAGAAGAACTAAAGTCCTGCTTTACAAGACCCTTATACGACCTGTTCTTATGTATGGTTCGGAATGCTGGACAATCAGTAAGGGTGATGAAGGAGCCCTAGAAAGTTTTGAAAGGAAGGTGCTGCGAAGGATTTACGGCCCAGTCTGTGATAATGGAGAATGGCGTATCAGATACAACCAGGAGCTATACGATCTTTACGAGGACCCTAACATCTCCAAGGAAATCAAAACTGGAAGACTCAGGTGGGCTGGACATATCCAGAGAATGAGCGAAGGAGATATTCCAAAGCGAATTATGGATGGTGCACCTGGGGGTCGGAGAAGAGTTGGAAGACCAAAGCTTCGATGGCTGGATGGAGTGGTGAAGGATGCAAGCACCATCGGCATCCGAAACTGGTGCAACGCAGCACAACACCGACAGTCATGGAGGCAGGCTCTGCTGGAGGCCAAGACCCGACCTGGGTTGTAGAGCCACAGATGATGATGATGATGATGATGATTATGCAACTTTTCAACAGTAATTTTTTTGTTTGTTCCAATATAGATTGCTAAAGAATTATACAAGGTGTCCGGAAAATCATAGTACAAGTGCGAAACTGGTAAATCTATATCAAAATAGCGAACCCAAAAAAACTTTTTTTATCTGAATTTGATTTTTGAAGTGAAAACTTCTTTAGCACTATTGTGATTTGAAACTCGAAGAAACGAAAAATAACAACACTAAAAATAGACTATCACTTACATCCCCTCTTTGTGCGGTACTTCGTAGCCTCCCCAACTCTTATCTACTTTAGTTTTCTGAAGATTTTACTTCTACTGCTTGTGAATTGCACACTTCCAATTTTTTTATTTTTCCAGTTTCCGCGAATCCTTGGGCACGGCCGTGGTGACCTGCCTGCGCAAGGGAGACGCCGGTGTAGCACACGCTGCGCTCGACGCCCTGTGCGCCCTGCTGCAGCCCATGCACTCGGACTATGACCTACGCCAGGAGCAGCTCAACAAGTCCTCACTGCTGTCCTCCAAGAACTTCCTGGAGGGGTTGCTGGATATGTGGACGCAACATGTTGTAAGCAAACTTAATATTTTAAATTGAAGTCCAACACTCACACCCTATTTAGTTGTAGATTTGATGGCCGAATTTTTATAATCTTCAGGTTCGTGTCACGGGTTCAAATCCCGGCATGCGCAAGTGAATTTTATTTGATTAATGTGTTGTTTCACAAATAATTCATTTCAAAATCCGACAGGGGCCCAGGTCTCCTACTCTAGTCATGAGTTAACTAGTGAGACCAGTCCATTTTTACAATTTATTTCGTTCATATGCACATGTTCTTTGAATGTCTTTCTTTGTAATACAGATCAACGTTTGAATTACAAACTTACTGGAAACATAAGAGTGTTTCTTACTTGCCACATTTGCTCTTGAGTTTGTTAGACAAATAGCAAGTCTAGATGTATTGTAACGTCATTGGGTACATATAAGATTTACAGAGCATGAAAAAAACAGAGCCTGAGCCATATTTTTCATCTGAAGTCATTAATTTTCATTGATGATCTATGTTTATGTTGTTTGGATATAAAAGCCCTACGATATAGACAACTACAGTGAAACCCTCTTAAGAAGTTTTCCAAGGGATCGGAAAAAAACAAACTTCATAACCACTGGAGTGCTTTTTGCTGAATTTCAGCACCACCTACAAAACCTAAGTTTGCTTGGTTGCTGAATTTCAGCAAATTTTTCCTAGATGCGTTAAAATTTTTTTTGAAATATTTTCAAATGAGCCCGCGGGTGGGTCAATTTTGATGTTTTTTTCGTAGGCGGAAAGATACTACTTCTAATATAATTCAACAGATGGCAGTGTACTCTACCTTTAAAGAAATTTGGTCATTCGAAAATTCATGTTTTGTACATTTCTCTGGAAAATTCATGTCAAAATGCCTCAGTGTAAAATGCTGCTTTTCATCATGTTTAAATGGATTTTTCTAACATATTTGTATATCAGTGTAATAATGATTGAATTAGTAATGCATTCAACGTGTTTCGAACTTAAAAATTTGGATTGTTTTTGACAATGCGATATTTTCAATAAATAAACCAATAATTGAGTTAATTGGTATTATGGATTTAAGATAATTGATGTATCTGTTTGATGTATTGCAGCTATTTTTGGTGAGTCCTTTATGATAAAATTCCATTTTCGTCAATGAAAATGTCGCCATTCCTCGACGAAATTCTTTGTCAAAAGTTTGTTGAGAGGGAACATTAAACAGTTCACGACATATCAAAATTCAGTTTTCTTATATACCTATGTAGATTGTGATTATAAATTAGACCGTAAAGAAACCTAATAGAAAATATTTAATGCGTAGGCAAAATTGAAATTCCTAGGCGAGGAGAAAATCCTGAGAATTGTTCCGTTTTAAATGAGTTTACGATTTAATAATATTTTTTTATAAATCCTAGGAATATGTGATGATCAACCAAAAATGGTCACCAAAATATCACGAGCAATCCGAGGAAAAAAATTAAAAACGCGCCGTCGCTCCTGTGGTTAAGCAGGAAAATCTTATATGTGGGAAAAAAACCAATATTCTTAAGCCACAAAACTTCGAGGGTTTCACTGTACATACATACATACCATAAAATAGATGATTTTTTTGATAGGCAGCATATTTTATTTCATGACAGATTACTAGGAGTACTTACTTTAATTATATTGTTTTAATCTTATTATGACTGCACTGTATTTTTGATAACCACATTTCTGCAGATTAAATAGGGTAAAATTGAATATTCCGCCGAAGAAACCACTATTAACTTTTTAAACTTTTCCTCACCAGAATCAAGGAAGCGGAGCATTGGTGGTAGCAGCCATGTTGGATTTCTTGACATTTTCCCTATGTGTACCATATAGTGAAACCACAGATGGAAAACATTTTGATCAACTTTTAGAACTTGTGGCATCCAGGGGACGATCTGTATTCAGATTATTTGAGGTAAAGAACAATGATATTACGTATGTACATAATTATGTATAACAATAATTTATATTATAAATCTTGTGTAGTATCACGTAATTATGAAAATCTTCATGTTTTTTTTGCTCAACATCAATTGAAATTTAAAATTACCAATGAGAACCGTCTCCAGTATTGCCATTAGTTAAAAGAAATGCATTATTTTATTCATAGTTAGGTACTTTAGTATCGGTTGCTATTAATATATATTTTTTAAACATTGGATCGTTTTACATGAATTATGGGAATCTTAAGGCTCTCATGAGCAAGTTTTTATGGCATTGTATTGCCGTCCCTTCTTTCACCAGCAAGAAATTGCCGTAAAAACTACTCATTTATGGACCCCTAAGTTTAACACTTTTTATTTTGATTTTTATAAAGCATTTTTCATGGCATGCACAGCTTTACAGTCACTTTGGACTACTCCACTGATAAGTAGGCCTGTGAAATATATTATAGAATGACATGAGCTCTTATCATCATCTCAGGGTCCTGCGTGGGATAAAAAGAAAGCTACTATCAGATGTAAATAAAAGAACTCACATTAAACAAAATGTACTTGTTATTATTGACAAGCAAAAACATAATCTACGTAAATACCTTTGTAAACTCAAAAAAATGTAGAGAGAGAGAGAGAGAGATAATTCAGTTATTTTAGTAAAATCCACTCCAAATGATCATTCATAGCTTGCGATAGTTAATATAGCGCACCTCTTCTAACCTCATCGACAAGGGCTCCAGATAGTTGGAGAAGAGCCCCAGAGCTGCCGCTTTGCAAGCCCATGACACCGTGAAGCAGCTGAGATTCCAGTCCATCCACAAAGGCCCGCTGATGGCCATCTCTGAGCATTGAAAGGATATAACCCGCAGTTCTAGATTGTTGATGTCATTTAAGAAGCGCCTGCAATCTTCATCAAAGTTGTCCTCGGTGATATTGGATTGTACGTGGCTGTTTTATATAACGTCATAGGCTGTAAACACGCCCGACCAAAAAATCAATGTATCCAGCTGTATTCAATTATCCCGATGGCTATTATTCTCGGTGGATTGTTTTCCCCCTCATCACGAGCGTCAAGCAATACTTCTTAACAGCACCAATTTGTAGGTGTTCGCACTAGCCTCCCTGGCTTGTTGAACAAAAACCCGGACTACATCAAGCAACCACTCTGTTACGAAGCAAAGTCTGTTATGAAAATAAGTACGGCGCATATTTTTTTTTATTTTTGTCTATGGTTTCTTTTAACAACCACACTTTTAACAACAAAGCCGTGGTTCAGTCGACAATGCGCTGAAGCAGTGCGACGAAAAAACGCGGCTTACCGAGCCTACAACACATCTAGAACATCCGAAGACAGAACAGCTTACAACAAAATGGCAAAGGAAACCAAGAGAATCATAAATAGGTCGAAATTGGAGCACGACCTGCAGATCAGCAGAAAGCTGGCTGCATGCCCGCATGGCAGCAGGCAATTCTGGTCGCTTGCGAGCTCAATAGGTCGCAATTTCTGCAAATCCAGTTTGCCACCTCTCACCAGACCTGACGGCTCACTAGCAATCACCGCCACCGAAAAGGCAAACTTATTAGGTAAAATGTTTGCGGATAACTCAACCCTCGATGACCAAGGTGCTGTCCCGACGTCGGTTCCTCACTGCGGTTTTCGTATGAAAAAGCTGAGGATTCGGCATCGGGAAGTACTCCATGTTTTACGAGGGCTTGATGTTAATAAAGCTAGTGGGCCTGACGGAATACCTGCCCTGGTACTGCAGAGGTGCGCTGCAGAAATAGCTCCAATTTTGACGAAGCTTTTTAAATTGTCCCTGAAGACTGGCTCTGTGCCCTCTGGTTGGAAAAAAGCGGTTATCCATCCTATTCCAAAGAAGGGTGACCGCTCCAACCCGGCCAACTACCGCCCCATAGCGATCACATCAGTTCTGTCTAAGGTGATGGAACGTGTGATCAACGACAAACTGCTCACATACCTCGAGATGAACAAAATTATTAACGACCGTCAATACGGATTCCGGCGGAACCGCTCGTGCGGTGATCTTCTCGCGTATGTGACGCATGTTTGGGGGCGATGCCTGGAACGTTTCGGTGAGACCCAAACGGTTGCACTGGACATCTCCAAGGCCTTTGACCGGGTTTGGCACCGAGGACTTGTCAACAAACTGCATTCTTACGGACTTCCCGCATCCTTGTGTATGTGGATTGCCGACTTCTTGAGGGAGAGGTCGATTCAGACGGTAGTCGATGGTTTCACTTCTTCCTCACACTCGATAAATGCTGGCGTCCCGCAGGGATCGGTTCTGTCTCCGACTTTGTTTTTGTTGCACATCAACGACCTTTTGTCATGTGCACCAATTCACTGTTACGCGGATGACAGTACAGTTCATGATAGCTTTTTGTTTGACAAGCCCCCAAAGGGCTCACAAACTCCAACAGCTCGTAGGGCTTTAAAGCAAAGAATGGACGGTTACCTCGAGAGTGTTTTCTCTTGGGGTAAAAATAATCTCGTTGAATTTAATGTTTCAAAGACCCAATCTTGTCTGATTACGTCTAAAAGGAATCGAAATGAAAATCTAGTCTCTTTCAACGGAAGCAATCTTCCGAACAGGCCCTCCATTGATATGCTTGGTGTAACCCTAAGTGACCAGCTCAGGTATGGGGGCTCCATCGAAGCCAGAGTAAAGTTAGCCTCCCAAAAACTGGGCGTACTGTACAGGGCCCGCAGATACTTTAATAGTACACAACTGCTAACCTTGTACAAATCACAAGTACGCCCCACGGTTGAATTTGGCAGCCATCTCTGGTCTGGAGCTCCAAAATACCTGAAAAATACCCTCGACTCTGTGCAGAAACGGGCGGTCCGTTTGATAGATTCTCCCATCTTAACAGACGGATTGCAATCTTTAGAGCACAGGCGTCGGGTGGGAATGCTATCCTTGTTCTACCGGTATTACAATGGAAGATGCTCTGAAGAACTAGCATCATTGATCCCTTCGGCACCGGTGCATAGTCGGGAAACACGCCAAACGCGTGCCCAACATTTGTACACGGTTGACATTTGTCACATGAGAACGGGTCGTTTCTTCGACTCGTTCTTGTGTTCAACAGCTCGGCTGTGGAATGATTTGCCGGCCTCTGTGTTTCCTCCTTCCTACAACATGGGTCTCTTCAAGACCAATGTTCATTCCTTCCTCTCCTCAAAAAGACTCTCCACACAGCATCCCAGATGACATAGGCCCTGAGGGAAATTATTTTCCTCAGGGCCTCCTGTGTGGAGTTAATGTAAAAAAAAAAAAAAAAAAACACTTTGGGTGCAACAGGTTGGTAGGAATGATTTCCGTTTTTGGGTTGGCTTCACTTTCCGGTAGGGCCTCCAGAGGGCAGGAGACCTTACCGGGACGTGACATCGCCATGTTTTAAGTTTATAAAATAATAATTGTGAAACGATCGCGGGATGACAGTTTTACGGAATATTTTTCCAACCTGGAAGTTTTAAGATCAAAGGATCTATCTTGTGTGAATGCCGAAGTGGCTTCCGCGTTAAAGTCGCGATTTGAAATGTACGCGCATGTAATATTATAGCCTGTCGGCCTTAAATTGGCTAATCCGTTCGCGACACGCCAATCCTCTCTCGCTCCGCGATCGATGCCTGCGTAGATACGAATATAAGGTTTTTATTTGGGACAAGCCTGGTATTTGCGTCCCACTCACTCTGCCACGTTGTCTGGCACCGATCTTCCCTTGAGTACGGGCGACCTGGACCAACAACCCCGTGACGGGTCCTCCATGACTTGGACCGGCTACGCCCTGGCGGGCATTTACGAGATCCTGCAGCACCCGTGGATTGGAGGCCTGGTGATGGCTCCGTCCAGATGTCTCCGAAGAACTTCGCCGTCGGCCATCCTTATGCACGTCAGTGAGATTTAGTTAGGATTAGTAGCTTTATAACGGTCTGAACCTGGGGTGAGTCATAACACGTAAATTAATCACCATAATTTTGTCCAAAATTCAAATATAGATTGTTATACTGTTATTTTCAAAACATAACTCTTTTATTTAAAGTTTCCCGTCATACCCTATGCCATTGCATTTAAAGTATTGTGCCCATGTACCTTGAAAAGAGACCTCATATTTGCTCTACGGATGGTTTTCGTCCTCCCAACATATCTTGGTGACAAGATTTGGCGCGTAGCGGGGAAGCTACAAAGTTGGATGGACGATTGCAAATGGATTGCAACACCTTCCTCATTAAAAACTCACCTGCATACCACAAAAACATAATGTTACAAACCGGGCCGTGTTTCGCCCGTAACAAAATGGCGCTCCTACGTGATTGGGTTCGTCTTTAACTTTAAAATGCAATGGCATCAGTTCGACGGCAGATGTATTTAAAATGTATGTTCCCATGTGTCGGCGTTCTACGGAATTAATTGTACAATTTAAAAAAAAAAAATGTCAATTCGTTAACTATAATTACGTGAACATGACTTTCACATATGCGAGTTTCAAATTTTAGTGATTGTTTATTTGTCACAGGATGCGACAAATTATCAAAATTTAAATGTCACAAATGTATTCTGGATGTTTTGCACATCATAATATAAACATACGGTTACGACATACAATAAAGGCGAATAAGCTTATACCAGTGAAATCGGTTGTTATGACACTTCATGACTTTTTAAAAATAGCTGTCAGATCAATTGTTAGTCACTATTGTTTACGATAATATCAGCTGACGCTTGTCCATGTGTTGCCGATCAGCTGTGTTTACATTCTACAAATATTTGACGTTTCTACATAATATACTTCCTGATACAAGGATCATAGTGCGGTAACGGTATTGTTTACTGTTTCAAATAGGCAGTACTGTAATTATATTTTCATAACCTCAAAATTTGTATGCTCAATGCTCAGAAATAACATAACGGTAGTAGACAATGTGTTAGGAACTGATTTATTCGACAACAATCAACAGCGGGTAACGTTTATCTAAAAATTATCTATGATAATTAACTTGTACAAATTTATCTTTGACACAAACGTCAAAATCAACTGTTGTGTTTTTGCTATCAAATATTTTACCCATGATAATTAAATTATGTACTTACATACCAACACAAAGTAAATAATAATTTAAAATTTTATATTTTAATTATCATCAAAACAAACGATTTGTTCTGGTTCAAATGTATTCTTGCATCATTGCCTGTACCGCCGGTCAAAATATACATCTGACGTGTTGAATTCAATGCATACAAAGTATCCGTGATTATTAAGTAATTACGAAAAAAATAATTATATGAAGTGAACACTTATATGATATATTATCAATTTGTACTTTTAAATAGATACGAGACACGAATTTTATTTTAATTACAGATGGCATCTGTCATAAATAAATCATCCCATTGTCGGTTGTTTACCTTATTATGTCAAATTTGATTTCGAGAATACTATAGATGGGTAGCGGTCGGTCTATTTACATTTTAAAAACGGTATTGGAATTTAAATACTTTGGATAAGTCGGTACATATTATCATTTTTTTTTTACTAGCAGCTACGTCATTATATACTAAATTATTATTTTTTTTAAACTTTTCAGATATGAATTACTTTTGTAATTATTACAAACATAAAGGCAGGGTTGCCACTAAGATTTTTTTTAACTTAAAAACAAGATCGCTTCAAATCAATAATTTTTTTTTTCCAAAAATCAGGGTTGCCAAATTTTTTTTTTTTTTTTTGCTTTCATAATTTGAAAAAAAAATTTTTTTTTAACAATGTCAACAATAACAACAACAATAAAAACAACAACAACAATATTAATAACAATTTTAATATTTTTTATAAATAATATTCTCAAATATAATTTTTTCTGCACGATGTTCAATTTTATAAAAATTATCATTAACAAATCTAGTAAAGATTTAGTATACAAACAAAATTTAAATAAAGGCATACATATAGCTAGAATGGAGTCACTTGATTTGTTCTCATTCCTTGCGCAGGGAATGCAGACATTTCAGGGGTGCCCATGCTGGTCAGAAAGTTTATTTCTGTCTAGTTTTTTGTGGTGGTGGGCCTATCACCACAGAATTCGAGAACGGTGGGAATAATCGATTGTATACCCATATACCTACATAATATAAATAAATTAAAAATCTTCTTATTGTCAATCGTGATTTTTTTTTTTTTTTTTATAAATTTGTTAAATATTCAATATTTTCAAAAACGGGCATAATGTTTTTTAGGAAAATTGCTGGACTTGGAGAATTGAAAATTTAGTAATTACAAAATTTTTTTTATGGAGGACGTCGATGTAGTTAATTAGGGTATTTTTTTTCCTGCCGTGCTTTAGGTACCGCGAGAAACATTTTATACACTCAGTTAACACATCATTATAAAAATTATTGGGAGTACAATTCGGAGATTGATACTTTTCCATGTTTGTTTACAAGTTCCGAAGAGATGAGAGTAGTGTATGCCGCTACCTACTCGTAACGTTTCGAATTCTTCGATCGTTCATCTTCATTCCAGGAGACAGAGTAACTATGGACAGATTGATATGAGAGTCTGTGCCATAGCAGGGCCGTTGCCTGACGTTTCGGAACCGACCAGAGTGAAGACGGAGGATCTGTTGTCTGCGGATGTTTTCCCTGCAGAAGACAGAAGGGCCGTTGTCACGCTGATCATCATTGAACTTACTACAAGTGATAATTAAATCACTAGAACATTCTCAAAAAAAAAAACAAGTCAAAACATACATAATCCAATCCTATACATTATATTATATTAGACTCATAAAAGAGCCAATTATTTGTCAAGCCCATATAATCATTAACGAAATAATAAAAAATAAAAACACTAAATCAGTATCATAATGTCGTACACTTGACGTGTAATTTTATTTCAATCTGGTATGATCAACCAAGTTGAAACGACCGGATCAATCGAATTGGTTAGGCCAGTATTTCAACATTAAATCAAATCTTAATTATCTTACACTGTATTGCCTTCTAAAGATAATTATATTTAATGGTTTTACTCCAGTTCAAGACTCGAGTAGTATAAAAACATTAATCACAGATTAATTAATTTATTTTTTACATATCCTTGAAATTGAATTCGTGAACGTTTGCACATGGTAACATACTCATATTTAAAAACTTAAACATGGTATTTTTTTATTTTTTTTGTTAGATTTTAAGCATATGTAAACTTAGAATATACGACGATATAATATTGAAAAACATACCCTCTTGTATTCCAAGCAAATTATAATATGACCTGTGTTCATATTTTTTTTGTGTTGTAAACCTCGTGAAATTATAACCCGAACATACAGAAATACCAGCCCATTATTTCTCTATGTTCCAAGTTAAAATATGTTATTTTAAGCATTTTTTGATTTTATCATGTATCATATATGCAGCATGCCCAGTTGCATATGTGAGTACTACTCAAAATAATTTCCACAATTTATTATGTCACAAAAAGTTTGTTAACCAAATCTGCTATTACCTCAAAGATAGTTTTAAAAATAATAGTACATAAGAATCTCTCATTTTTTTCCCTGTCCGGGATATTATACTGTTGTTAATTAATAAGCGTCTTAAGCGGCGCATAATAATTAAGTTTTATACATAAATAGGTTGTGTGAAACCTCAATAATTGTTTATAACAAACATATTACCTTTCCAACTGCACCCTTTAACAGGCGTTTGCTTACATTTTATTTGGCACCATTCATTGGCGATGGTAGTTGACATCTTATTTGGCACCATTCATTGGCGATGGTAGTTGACATCTTATTTGGCACCATTCAAAGGCGATGGTTGTTTTCATTGTGTACATTAAAAAAATGATCAAAATCATGATTATCTTTTACAATACTAAAGTAAAACTAATATGTTATTTGAACTATATTTTTGGTTTTATAATAATATCCCCCAAAAGACTGAGGTTAGGGAGTATAGTTAGGTGTATTCTTCAAAGGAAGAATTTTTTTTTTTTTTTTTTTCCTAAAAAGAAGTAGAGTCAGTGAAAGTGTGGATGGTACGCCATCATCAGTGTTGCCTATTTTGGCTATTTATAAAAAAAAAATATTAAAAAAAAAAAATAGTGTGTTCGAACTGTGATGCTTTAGGCATAAACAAGGTTTTGTTGCATTTTAAGGTCTTGTTTTGATATTAATTTATGATGTATTCTAGTTTAAGTAAATATAACTAATTTAATTAAGCAATATTATCCTGTTACAGATGATACGTCTACGGTTGTCCTCGACGAGAGTCAGTATTACAACACCCAGCGTATTAGATGCTGTGGGTGCTTGCGGACCCCGTCCACGTAACACCTTATTGGTTTTGTTTATATTTTTAGTTTTAGTATTCTAAGTTATGACTTTTCTATTGTCAGCACTTCAGATGAGTGCGTCGCAAACTCATCCACCATGCCTTACGTATGGTGGGCGCGATTGATGTTGCGACGCAATCATTTGCAAGCTATTTATTCGCATCATTTGCTTATTTTTCTGAATATTTTTATTATGGCGATGCCTTCTCTATAATGATGTATATTTGTTCCCCCTTCAGACCAAGGTAGATAGTTAGTACAGCAGTTTTTTTTAGCTTTTTAGTTGTGTTTGAGGGCAAACACGTTCGGAGCGAGCGGGGTATTGTTATGAAAATAAGTACGGCGCATATTTTTTTTTATTTTTGTCTATGGTTTCTTTTAACAACCACACTTTGGGTGCAACAGGTTGGTAGGAATGATTTCCGTTTTTGGGTTGGCTTCACTTTCCGGTAGGGCCTCCAGAGGGCAGGAGACCTTACCGGGACGTGACATCGCCATGTTTTAAGTTTATAAAATAATAATTGTGAAACGATCGCGGGATGACAGTTTTACGGAATATTTTTCCAACCTGGAAGTTTTAAGATCAAAGGATCTATCTTGTGTGAATGCCGAAGTGGCTTCCGCGTTAAAGTCGCGATTTGAAATGTACGCGCATGTAATATTATAGCCTGTCGGCCTTAAATTGGCTAATCCGTTCGCGACACGCCAATCCTTTCTCGCTCCGCGATCGATGCCTGCGTAGATACGAATATAAGGTTTTTATTTGGGACAAGCCTGGTATTTGCGTCCCACTCACTCTGCCACGTTGTCTGGCACCGATCTTCCCTTGAGTACGGGCGACCTGGACCAACAACCCCGTGACGGGTCCTCCATGACTTGGACCGGCTACGCCCTGGCGGGCATTTACGAGATCCTGCAGCACCCGTGGATTGGAGGCCTGGTGATGGCTCCGTCCAGATGTCTCCGAAGAACTTCGCCGTCGGCCATCCTTATGCACGTCAGTGAGATTTAGTTAGGATTAGTAGCTTTATAACGGTCTGAACCTGGGGTGAGTCATAACACGTAAATTAATCACCATAATTTTGTCCAAAATTCAAATATAGATTGTTATACTGTTATTTTCAAAACATAACTCTTTTATTTAAAGTTTCCCGTCATACCCTATGCCATTGCATTTAAAGTATTGTGCCCATGTACCTTGAAAAGAGACCTCATATTTGCTCTACGGATGGTTTTCGTCCTCCCAACATATCTTGGTGACAAGATTTGGCGCGTAGCGGGGAGGCTACAAAGTTGGATGGACGATTGCAAATGGATTGCAACACCTTCCTCATTAAAAACTCACCTGCATACCACAAAAACATAATGTTACAAAATGTTACAAACCGGGCCGTGTTTCGCCCGTAACAAGTCGCTGATGGAGAAATTTACACAATCATTTACGAGTAATAATAATATTTCTCGTGCTGAGATTAAACTCAAAATCACACTTCATAATATAACTCTTTACAAATCAAACTTCCGACCAATTCATTATTATGTCATGATGTCGCCCTTGTAACAGTTTTTTTCAAAACAATCGAGCAACGTTCCAGGAAACTTTAATTTATTCTGCATCGTTCCAACGGCACGCCGAAATTAATAATAGGTACTCATTCTGAGCAAGTACCGACTGAATAAGAACCATGAAAATAATTACCTTACAAGAAATTTATTAATATTAATCTTCAATTTCAGCATCCATCTATGGCCATCGTAAAGGGTGGTGGTCTCGTTATGCGCGCCCTGATCGAAGAGGGCAGCGCCGACCTGGGCGCCCGAATGCAGTCCCTAGCCCTGGCTGAGGCGGCCCTGCCCCGCCACCTACTGCTGGCTCTGTTTGGGGGCGCAGCACGGCCCCAGCAGCGCCACCTGTCCCGCCACTTAGTGGGTCTGTGGGCTACAGGTCACCCGCCCGCCATGGGCCTTCTGCGAAGGATCCTGGTGAGTCATATCAAGTTAGACTAGACTAGAATTATTAAAAATTGAACTAGTGCTGCCGTGTCAAAACCTAAGCAGAGTTGCAGCACACCTGGTACTGCATGTCGATAATTTGATCAATATAAGTAAAATTAAAAAATCTGATGATGGCAACACTTTATTGACCAATTTTATCTATGGCATAATGAAGTCTTTTTAAACTTCAAATCAAATGAAGTTCTGTAGATTTTTATGGCTTTTTGCTTACTTGACAAGCTAACCCTATTGTACTCATTTTGGAATATTATTGGTGATTTATAATCATGCTAGTGTTGTATTTGTATGCTGTGGGTATGCGGTATTCTCACTGTTCAAATGTAAGCGAATTTCGCTTTTGCTGTAGGTAGCGAAACGTGGTTGATTTTCGTCTGTCCAGTGAGTCATGTTCTTGCCGTCGTGAATAGATTCATTCATTCTGTGTTCATGCGTGACCAGTGAAAAAAGTATCTAATTGTTGAAATAGATAGTAATAGCTCCTGTTTCGCAAAAGAAGCGAAAATAAGACAAAAATTCACATTCTGGGGATATCCTTTGCTCTATATTTAGATCCATCTAATTTGTATTATTTTATTTCAGCCATCCGGCCTTCTGAGTTTCCTGGACTCCCCGGACAAGGTACCCCAGTCCGCCCTGGACGAAGAGGGCATGTATGAAAGAGACAACCTGAAGTTGGCGCAAGACGCCAGTAAGAACAAGAAGGGCCCGCAGTGGCAAGCCATCGAGAGACAGATCAGAGTTGTAGAAAAGCATTGGGAGGTTAGTTTCACTTCAGAATCTTATTTATAATATATTCTATTACCACTACACTAACCGTATTTCTTGTATATATGACATAATGAAAGATTTTTATCTAACAATAAAATTCACATTTTGTTTCCATCGATGCCTCTATTACAGGAGAGAGTTGCTCTTTTGCCCTATTATTTATGTTTAATTTTTACCTATATTTGCCCTTTTTTCTGACTTGCAACACTTTCTCTCTCATGGCAACACTATACTAACTATCTTTCTTGTAGCATCATTGTAATGACAAGGTTCTATCGGACACAGCAATATCATGCGATGTTGGGCTCTAAAGGGTAGTACTTTTGAGTGCAATATCGCATAACATTGCCGAGTCAGACAGAACCTTGTTCCAAGGATACAATGATATCAATGTCCTTTATCCCTTGTTTTCCAGCACTACACGACGATAGCCCTCCAGCACTGGGGCGCTCACACGGGTATCGTGATAGAGCGTAAGGAGAAGCAGCGTGAGAGGCCTATCGTGCTGAGGAAGAGGAGGGAGAAGATCAAGGCGGACGCCAACTGGCCCATGTTCTTTTACCAGTTCACTAAGGACCACGCTTTGCCTAATTTAATATGGAATCATAAGGTTTGTCTTTCATTATTCTTGATATTTTGGTAACTTAGACATTTTTTAATTTTTTATTGTGGTTTTGGTGATAACATTGTCATGAAATTAACCCCTCAGGCTAATTTGTTTTGTTTTCAAAACAACTCATATAGGTCTCATAGAAATCATTGTATCTCCTTTACTATAATGGTTAGAAATATGATCCAAACGGTGTTAGAAAGAGAAAACACTGTGCTTTATATTCAAATCTAAAAATTATCCACGAAATAATTCAAATGTATGCCTTTATGAATCCAAAGTAAACCGCCGCAATTTGAAAAAAAATTATGCAAAGTTTGGGAATTTTTTATTAATTATTTTTACATGAAACAACAAAAAAATTAATTAATGATAATATTTATAATACATTTGCGTAGAAAATAAATGTGCATTTTTTTTTCATTATCAATATATTTAATTTTTTATTTTGTTGTAATTTTAGTTTGAAAAAACTTAAAGTGAGCCATTTTTAAAACTTTTTTATGTTTTCATTCAAATTTTTTATATTATATGAACATGTAATTTTTATATTATTAAAATTACATGTTTATTTCGAATTATATAATTTGAAAACATATTTTATCACCTTTCAAAATTAGTTTTTAGTTTTCGGATGCATTCAGAAATATTCCGTTTATTGCAACGTGGAATAAACGGAAAAATATACTGATAAATATACTGATATCAAATATACTGATATCAAATACAGACTAAAACCAAATCTAGTAATCTGAATTATAAAAAAAACCACTCTCTTATTTACTTTATAATTATTTAAAAAAAATACTACATGATATATGTTATGTCTAATTCATATCAATTTCTTATAATTAAATTATAATATGTAAATGAAATCCTCAGCACGGGAGATCCCAGTGAGGATATCATTATCTCTACTGTTACTAAGAAATGAAGACAATAAATCATTATTATTATTATTATTATTTTCAAACAAAAATGGTCCGAGGCCTGAGGAGGTAAGATGATTTCTTTGTATATAAAAGAACAGCTTTTAAATTCGTTTGAATATAAACAGACATCAACAAAATTTTCACTTATTTTAGAAGTGTCATCGTGCCCATTTTGCTTGAAGAAAATCTTTAAATGGAATGATACTGAGAAATTTCTACAATGATCAATATCTTCCCTCGATTATTAGTCACCCCATATTACGGTATATCTATTTGAATTGTTTCAGACTCGTGAGGAACTGCGAGCCACCCTGGAGGGTGAGCTGCGCGCCTTCAATAGTGACCGAGAGTTGGGCGGCACGGCCCTGGTGGCCTGGAACCACACGGAGCTGGAACTGCACTACCGCTGCTTGCAGGACGAAGTGCAAATAGGAGACTACTACCTAAGACTGCTTTTAGAAACTGAGGATTCACCAGATTCACCTATTAGAAAATCGTAAATATTAATTAAGACTTTTTTTTTTATGATTTTTACCTTTTTTTCTTAATTACCACACTGTCTTCCATATGGCAACACTAAGATAATTTCCCCCCATTTTTTTATTTATATGAATAATATTTGTCTGCTGTCAATGGCTATTTTTGTGTTACACATATTTTTGATAATAAAGTGTTTATTTTTAATTGTTTTGCTTAATATGAATGTTTTGCAGGTATGAATTCTTCAACGACTTATACCATAGATTCTTATTATCGCCAAAGATTGAAATGAAATGCATGTGCCTGCAGGCCATGTCTATTGTATATGGAAGATATTTCGAGGACATCGGACCATTCAGTGATACTAGATATATTGTTCAGATGTTAGAACGGGTGAGTTTTTTTTATAACTTATAAGATTATGGTTCTAACTAATACTTAAGTTTCTATTGTGGAAATGTTATTTTTAATTATAAATTTTAGTTGACGTGAATATTATGTTTTCAAAAAAAGCATTGTAGTAATTTTTTAAACATCTGTTTGTAACAATCTTCAGCTAAAGTTGACTGTTAAATGATACCGGCCTAGTATTTTGGTTGGTTAAAAGCTCCACTCCACTCCCCCCATCAACCCCCTCCCCCTCTCCCTCCACCCACTCCCCCATCAACCCCCTCCCCCCCTCCCTCCACCCACTCCCCCCATCAACCCCCTTCCCCCCACCCTTCTCCACACCCTCCTCTATCCTTCCCTCCCCCTCTCCCTTCCCTAATCCCCTCCCTCCACCCTCCTCCCCCTCCCCTTCCCCCTCCACCAACACCCTTCCAACACCCCCTCCCCACTCCCCCCTCTCACCTCTCACATTCCACACATTCATTCCCGATACATTCAGTTTTCAAACTGCTCGCGTGCCACCTATTATGATTTTTTAAATAAATTTCATAATGCCAAAACTCAACGGTAGTTTTATACAAAATAACGAACAAAAAAAAAGAATTATCCAATTTGGTGCAGTCGTTCGGGTACATACATTCCGGTGATTCATTATTAAAGATAGTTATTAAGTACGTAACGCCAACAATGCAGTCTTTTTGGGGTGAATTGCCTGATAAAAAATTAAAAAAACATCGCCGTTCCAAGGCGACAATTGGTTTGCATTTTTTCTAACGTTTGCAATAAATCGATTTTGTTAGGGACAGAAAACGTATGATAAATAATTTTATAACGCCAGAGATTATTCATAACGTCAGAGCTTACCAATACATATAGCCTATGCTACTCGCAAATAATGTAGCTTTCTATTAGTGAAAGAATTTTTAAAATCCATTCAGTAGTTTTTGCTTGAAAGAGTAACAAACATACATCCAGACATCCATACAACCATACAAACTTTCGCCTTTATAATATTATATATAGTAGGAAGTAAGATAGTAGGATTGTGTCATAAAAAAGTTCAATATTGGTAAACTTTCCAGAGTGTAAAACAAAAGATATATTCAAATTATTTAAATGATTCTTTGGTTCAACATAATTAATACAAGAAACAACGAGGTGGGATAGCAATGATAATAAGGGGAGATAGGAAAACATGCCCAAAATAGTTTATTAGGTTCTTAGTTTTCGTTATTTAAATAATTTGTGCACATATTTAGATGGAAGTGGAATATTTCAGGATAACGAAGAAACATGAAATGAACTTTGAAAAAATAATTTCTTTATTTCATCTTTTACCATCTTCCCCGACGTGAATACTTGTTTCTTGTAGTGATTAAGTGGAAACAAAATGTTAAATATTTTGTGCATATTAAGAAGTAAACGGAGTATGAAAATTTTCCCAACATTTGTCAAAATGACATACCATAGTAAATAAGTCTTAACTTGGAATTTGCTCAGTTTTGATTGATGATAGTAGCATTCACATACCTACGTATGTGCTATAATATACTAAAATCTAGAGAATTGAACAATACCTATCGTGTAAAATATTCAATTTTATAATGAATAATAATTTATTTTTTGCTTTATAGTCCGTGGACCGAATGGAGCGAGACCGCCTCGTCATCTTCCTCCACAAACTGATTCAGCACCGCCGCAACGTGCGCGACGTCCTCGAGTGGAATGGCATCCGCATCCTCGTGGACCTGATGACTTTGGCGCATCTGCACACGGCACGCGCCACAGTGCCCACGCAGACCAATGTGCTAGAGGCAGCGCCCAACTCTGGCCACTCCAATGTGGACAAGGAGTGGTATTACAATGTGGATAAGGCGCAGGGACAAGTGGAGAGGATTGGACCTGTTTCTTTTCAAGATGTAAGTGTTATTTGTATCGAGTGAAATGGGATTAATTAATAAATTAATTTACAAAACTAAGGAAAAACCTTTTAACCTGTCAAGAGCCGTTTTCTAACAAGAAATTCCCTAACAAAGCACCGCTTTGAATTTTGAATTGAATGTTTTGTGGATTAATTTTGAGGTATCGTATATTTTATTGACCGAAACACATTCCTAGAACGATAAACTATGTACCAAAACAACATTACTTGCATTAATTTGATAAATTGATAGGTTTTACGATGTTTTCGTCAAGTATCACGCATCAGACTTTGACAGATTTAATCGTGGCAAATTTGACATTTGGATTCCACAGATAAAATCATTTAAAAATATTCTGGTGTCGCCAGGTGAATGAAACTAGTGGCTATATCATCAATGATGTTGGCCCAAGCGATTCTGATCTTGTCCTTCATACAAATTCTGTACACAGAAGGGTCAAAATCGCATGCAAAAATAATTTTTCCGGCGAGTCGGAGGTTAGCATGAAAACATTACTCCTCGCGATTACTGCATTATATGATTATCTATAAGTAAATAATGCCATTTTCACAACAAGTTTTTGTCTTAATTTTGGCTAAAATCTCTTATAATTGGGAAGGAATATGTAGGACAGCCTTTTTTTTTACATAAATCAGTGATGAAAACAATTTCCCTCGGGGCCTGTGACATATTTGAGGATGCTGTGTGGAGGGTCTTTTTAAGGAAAGGAGGGATAGGTTCTAGGAAGGAAAAAGGTATGAGGGGTGGGCAAGAATCTTCATTGTTGTGTCATCATAGGGGTCAATGTGTCCAAGAGTGACAGACGAATGAATCCATCCCTCTTGCTGCAGTGCAAGATGATGGGAGCAGCTGGAAAGGTCAAAGGGTCTCCCTAAACCGATCTCTCGAAGTGAAGTCGGTCACCCCTACTAAGTCACTAAATGTAGTGACCCGTTCGAATGACCTATGGCAGAGGTATTAATTATCCAATAAATGGTTCAGGCTAAAGTCCTCTCTATTGGGTTTTGCTGCTAGAAACCTAACTGCTAACCTGGTGGAGGGGCAAATCCATGCACTAGAAGAGAGACATAAGAGACATCTCTTGTAGAACTCTACAAACTCTAAGATACCACCACTGGAGCCATCTATGCTACATAGCTTGAACTAACACTATATCTGCTGCGATCTTGAAAATTTCCTCAAATTCGCTGACATCCAAGCGACCGGCATCCGGCGCTCGTCAAACCCAGCGAATTCCCCACATAGTATATTGAGGCAACCAGCTTATTGAACTCGTCTCATCATAATTGTTATTATTGACCTCCACTTCCTTAAATTCCATTTCTGTCGTAATTTTATCAATGAACAAAAAAATTATTTCTCTGTTCAGATTAAAGACCTGTACAAAGCTGGAACCATCAACGGGCGCACAAAGTGCTGGGCCAGTGGGATGGATGGCTGGCGCATGCTGCAGGCCATCCCTCAGTTGAAGTGGAGTCTTCTCGCCAAGGGAACTCCCGTCTTCAACGAGTCAGAGCTGGCCACGCTAGTCCTGAATATCCTCATCAAGTGCTGCGAATACTTCCCCAGCAGGTTGTTAGATGTATTTGAAAAATTAATTTCTTCAAAATCATATTTTTGGTGATACTAGCATCTTCATGCTCTTTTCCAGTCCTCAGTCTCCTGTGTTATGCTGCCTCGAAGTTATCTACAATATATGTTTTTTTTTAATATTTATCTAGTTATTAAATTATTAACGACGAAGTCTCCGAGAACCCCTATCTAAAATATTTCTAACTGCCTCAATTTCGTGTTTGAATAATGATCTTCCTAACGCTAGTAGTGAGCATTGGGACGACCTTGCTGGAAGATAAATTTGCTCCGTGCAGACCAACAAAAGGTAAAAAACAATGCTTCTTCCGATCTTTCGACTGCGAGATAAGGCATTTTCTTTTTGATAAATGTTTTCTTAAACCTACATTTTCAGTGTTCTGACAGGACACCAGAGAGGTAAATGAAAGGCGGGCAGACCTAGCCTGAGATGGGAGGATGATGTCAGGAAGGATGCAAGAGGACTACTCCATGTCACAGATTGGAAAACGACAGTCGAGGACGGAGAGCGGTGGAGGCTTATCTTAAAGGAGGCCAAGGCTCGAAATGGGCTGTAGCGCCATTGAAGAAGAAGAATATTTTGAGTGCTAATTTTAAGATTCACAGGCCCCGCCTATGATAATATTTGGTCGATGATTCTAACATATTTTATAATATATTTCCAGAGATGAAGACAATGCCATCGTCCGTCCACTCCCAAAGATAAAACGGCTTCTGTCTGACACATACTGCCTGGCTCACGTGGTTCAGGTCCTCCTGACCTTTGACCCGGTGCTGGTTGAAAAGGTGGCAACCCTGCTCTGCCAGGTTATGCAGGACAACCCGGAGATATCAAAGCTGTACATGACCGGGGTCTTTTACTTCATCCTCATGTACACGGGAAGTAATCTGCTGCCGATTGCCAGGTTCCTGCAGTTGACGCACATGAAACAGGCTTTTCGAGCTGAGGATGTAAGTTACTTTATTATTATTATTATTATAGTAAGCACTATATCTAAATTACCGTACTTGCTCCAGCCCCGGATCTATGACTTTTTTAAACTGGAGCAGAAACTTGATAGTGGCGCCCCCTCTCGTGACGTCAGGTGAGCAATCGTTGCTTTTCTTGACGTTTGACCGCTTGGGTTTATTTAGCTCAGCTCGTGTAGCCCCTAGTTCTAGTTGCGACGGGGATTCCCCTGGCAGAGACATCACGTACTCTATCAGGGTGGCCACAGGACCTGGAAAACCTAGAAAACCTGGAATTATCAGGGAATTTTACCGAACCTGGAATTATCAGGGAAATGTCAGGGAATTTCAAAATTTTAAATATATATATAAAACTAAATTCGTTATTTTGCGATTTGTGTACATAGTTATCTATGTCCTAATAAAATCCTTATATATACATACACTTAAAATAACACATCTATACCAAATCAATCACATATCTTAGCAATTTAATTTTAAATGCATTTATGCTCTCTTCCAATTTTATTTCTTCTGATAATTCTCCAAATATCTTCAATGCTCCGTACATCAATGACTTTTTACTCTGTGTTTTTTTCCTGAAGGGGAGTCTTAGTTCATTTCTTTTCCTCGTCTCATGTTGTTGCTTTGTAGTTTATCAATTTTTTTTAGGAATTGTAATGGTCCGACACTCCTGGCTTTTGACACCAATTGTGATGAACCCTACCTAGCTGATTTACTTTCCTAAGCTTCTACCTCGTAGTTCGAATCTCGTAGCTCCTATCTCGTAGCTACGTTCATAATCCTACCCTTGTGTCCTACTGATCACACCACTAGGTATGATGACCTAACTTAACCCTCCTTCCGGTTTGTTTCTACCTCAGGCTCGTGATTTTCAAACCCCTATACCTTTATAATCTAGCTAAACCTACCCTATCTTCTTAAATCCCTGCGATTTTCTCACAGTAATCAAGATTTAAGATTTTTGTTCACATTATTTCTATAATCTTCGTTGTGTATTTTTTTGTTTTAGATTTTACACCTGTTTGCATACTTAATATGCACACATATGTAGAGAAGATAATGTATTACGTGTGGTAATCCATAGATTCTTTTAGAGAAAGGGTGAGAATTTTCCGATTTATTAATTATTATTATTTTAGTATCTTTTACCGAGTTTGATAAACTAGCCCCACCCTAAACTTTGTGTCTATTTGATTTCCGTAGGAATTTAGTTTGTTTATTTAATTCTTCCTATCACCGCTGCTACATCGATAACATAAACAACAGTTAATAAATTACATCATTTCTAGAAAGAAAACCTTACCTTACCAGTGTAGAATGTTCGTACTCGAGAGTCCGGTTTTCTCAATTGAAGTTCTTGTCTGCAGCTTCTCCTAACATAATGTGTTTGTATTCATAGTTAGTGTTATTGGTTAGTATTCGCAAAATTGTTGAAAGAGCAGGAATGGATGGATATGGGGAGGGGATAATATGTTTGCTGAAAAGTCGGCTCCTCCACTATCCAAGTGAAGACCGATGAACAACAATTACAAACCGGTTTCTCCCAGGTACGCTTGCTAAGCTTATCCTTAAGTCCGAGTTTTACTCTCTTCGACGAGCGTCTCTTGTTACGAAAGGGGCTCTTCACGCCAGATGGGGGAATTCCAAGTCTTCATGCCGTTTTTCTGTCTCACTCCGACTTCCGTCTCCTCCGGATTGAATTTAACTCTACTGAGTCTAGAAGGGGTATTTCATGTCTTCCCTTATCATGCCTCTATCCGTTGAATGTGGCGTAAGCTTGTGACGGGCAGATCCTTCCTCCCACGTGACCGACCCAGCGTTACACTCCACCTCTGACTAGCTGACATAAAACGCACCTCGTGAGCCTTATGTTTGCTTCAGGTTCGACAAGACTTGCGGTATGCAAATAACCTGTAGCTTTAATGTCGCGTCAGCGTACTGTCCGCATACGTCCTTCCTCTTCCCCGCATGCCCCAACTCGACAATACCGCCACAAGATCAAAGCTCTCCGTTCGGGAAAGGTTGACACTTACATTTCCGGATGGCTCATACCCACATACAGAAGCCTTGAAGCTTACGTTCGAGAACAAGTTAGGATTCAGGACTGTATGAGTATTTGAACACCAGTGTTTTTTAAATGAGGTCACTAGCTCCTCGTGTTTTAGGTATTTAGGATTATGGGTATTTATGGGTTCTTGGATACCTACTTCCTATAAGAAAATTTAAAAAATGAGATAAATCATGCTGTATCTTTCTAAGTTGTCATTGGATCAACGATCTCGTGAATAATTGTGATGAGCCTTCTTTGAGTTTGAAGCTAGTCGCAGTACTTTACTTTACGAAATTTTGCGCGCGGAATCAATGCTACCTATTGGCGATCGCTCTAGTATAATCAATTGTTTAGAATTGAGTGAATTTAACGTCGATTTTACTTTCACATATTGGGCGAAGTTTCCGTCGTAAGCTATGATTGATAAACCTGCCCCTTGACATTTGTGCTTTTGTTTTGTTTATTCGTTGATGGAATCTAGGTGACTGTGTCAATGGATGACATTGAACTCCAATCGAAATTTTAGATACACAATCGAAGGTCATATAACATACCCTAATCACGCCGGTGAAAGGATTCGGTAGGTATTAGTTATACCTATCAATTGGCTATTTCCATTGATTTTAGCGTTACGTATTTCATTTCTCATGGTTGTTTGTTTATTTAATTTATGTGTTGTCGTTAATTATTTTCCCTCATCTTATTTTTATTATTATTATTCAAGTACGCCAATGTAATTACCTAGAATTGATTGAGAGGCACACTCCTATCACATCTTGTAATACCTAATTAAATTGTGCCAATAGTTAATTAACTCCGATGAACGAAAGACCGATATTGAATAGATACCTACATCATTCTTATGGTTTATTTGTTTTATTCAATTTATGTGTTTTTGTTAATTATTATTCCCTCATCTTATTATTTTCTTTATTTGTAATTTTAGAATATGGAACGTATTGCATTGCACTTTCCCTGCATATATTCTGGAATAAATTATTATTATTATTATACAAGTAAATACCTAAAATTGATTGAGAGGCACATTTCTATCACATCGGTAATACCTAATTACATTGTGCCAATAAATGATTACCTCCAATGAACGAATGAACGATATTAAATAGGTACATCATTTTTATGGTTTGTTTGTTTACTCTTCACACAGACGACCTTCGGTATACTGACCTACTTTGGAGATTGTTTATTTCTACGGTCATTGTCCTTTTGAAGCACGATTCATTGTTTAACTAATTATTTTCTATTTATTTGACCTAGTTTTGCCCAAACATTGATCATTTAAGTAGGTACCTTGCTAACCTAGAGGTATCTGGATGACCTAGTTTCAACTAAGGTATAATTTGCTTGACCTACATAGTTATGAGAAATATAGGTATTTCGGTTACGAATCAAACTGATATCTTACGTCGCCATTCCTTATACGCGCTTAAATAAACAATACACCTACCTAACTAAAACAAGTACTTGTATGACCTAATTTTTAAGTAGGTATTTTTTTGTTTGACCTAATTTTGAGACGCTTGGATACTCCCGCACACGAAATATAGAATAAAGAGCTTCCACGATAGTCATTCATTACGATCTACGCGCCTCAACTCGTTTTATATGAATTTAAATAAATTAGCGTATTTACCTAACTGAAGAAAATACCTTCATATGTGGCCTAATTCTAAAGCAGGTATTTCCTGTTTGACCTACTTTCGAGCAAGTGAAAATTGTTATTAGTGTGTTAGTGACAAAACTTCAAAGGTCCGATTGATTTATTGGTGATGTACGCCCGTTCCTTTTCTTCTTGCCCCTGAAAATAATTAATAATTGATTTTATCTTACCGCCCTCGATCGATTACAAGTTTTCCAATCGGGACTTTCATAACTTCGACATTGTGATCGAGGCTTCCCCTTTTCCGTTTCCTAGCTAATGGATTCCTATCGGCCCTTTTGAGAAAAGACTCTGATGATGAAAAAAAAACTCTTCAAATATCTGTCTATTTAAGATTCACTCCGGTATTTCGCTTAGTTTCTCAACCTCGTATTAACTACTGTTTTATTTCATTCGCATTCGAGAGATGATTCATCAAATAACAAATCAGATGTTTAATTTTATTATCCGGAATTAGGTAAGTTATTATTTATTCTCAATATTTTAATATCACTTTAGAATTAATAACCGTAGATACGCACGTTTTCCAAGTGTACGAATTATTATCACTACTGTTTATTACAATTTCGTTATTTAATTCACAAGGAATTTTTAACCACCTTATTATTGAACCACTGTCGTTTAAACGTGACTTGAACAATTCGTTATTGTTATTTATTTTACCTATGTTATGTAATTTAAAGTAAAATTAAAGTTTTAATTATTATATCACCTATAGTTAATTTTAAAATCGCGTGTTATATTTTCTTTTATCCGGTAAATTTGATTTATTTTAAGACACTGGATTTTTGTTAAATGTTATAAAACCACTAAATATAAGTTGTAAGAGAGAACCCTGAATATTATCTAATTCTTATTTACTGACTTTAAACACTTTCATTATAAAACACCCGAACTTTCACGAAGTATTATTTTAAAGCATTTTATCGGACTTGTATTTCTCAATTTTAAGAGGAAAATAAAACACTGAATTTACTATTTTTGCAAACACTTGTAGACATTTCAACTTTACTTGTAGTCTTTTTTTCTTGATTCCGCACTTCCGTTATTTCATCCGAACTCTCCTCCGATCTCCCAACGAACTTCCCTCCTTTCTAAAATATCGCGTTTTTAAAGACTTCTTAGACCTCTCTTTTTGTAGGAAAATGACTTCTATCACCCAGACTTCCATAGAAAACTCTCCCAAATTCGGCTATTCTGTATATGACCTTTTGTCAAATCTCTGTTAATCTCCTATCTCATGTCTTAGAGCCAAATTAATTTAGTATCTCTCTCTCGTAGAAAATCACATAAATTTTCTCATTGACAGCTATTTATATTAAAAATTTCATGTACTTGCTCGTAATTCATTTTTAATGCCCACACCATAAAAAATAATGGTTTTCTTCTAAAGTAAATATTCGTATTTAGCTTGTATAATTTTGTTTACATCGTTTCGTATTAGTGATGCCCTTAATTGCTTGAAATCATGTTCTATAAAATTATTTATATAATATCACGTCAACAAAGTGATAGCCAATCTTTTTCCTCTTGTCAAACGGTTAGCGATTCCTTCGACGGTTCAAGCGTATTTTTCTGCGTCAGACTACGTTAAGCATTTTTTCCTGTGATTCAATTTAATTGTAAAGTGACCAAAAATGTACTGCGGTCTTAGATATTTAATTTTCTCAATCTCCTGTTTATCGTGAATGGTGTTGTCAGATCAGAGTAATCTTTATACCGCTGCCATTGAAGTTAATTTAAGTAGCTCTAATTAGTTTTCTTTTGAGATATCTGTTTCTAATAACTTAGTTCTATCGTTCCATCTCCATATCAATAGGGTTTTCCCCCTTTTCCAGGTTATTATCTTCAGCTTGTGAAATTTTCGAGATTCTACCCGTTTTTTGTGATCATTCCAGGTCGGTTTTAATTAAATCGTCCCCTGGTACCATCCATGTTACGTTTTCCGTGCCCTTATTGATGATTTTTCATTTATTTATTTTTAACATTCCCGTCTAAGATTTTTTTTGTTTCCATTTGAAATCCGAGGCGCCCAAAACCTCCAGTTCTCGATCGCGTCTTATGTAAACACGACCCGGGGTCAATAATCTTTCAATCCTTTGTCTCCAGTTCTGTTTATAATTCCGTTTGTTGAACTTTCGTTCCTGTGAGAATTATTATTCAAGGCCGCTCAAAATGATCAAAGTCCACTAGGATCATACACGCCTATAATTTCTCTGATTGGTTCAGATTATTTTTAATCGCCTTATCCAATACCTTATTGGTAGAATTTAAACTTTCTTTGTTCTCGAGATAACTATGATATGGGGTTTCCCTCGCTCCAGTCTTTATGCAGATCTCTGTAATAGTTCCCAACTGCTCGGACAGATGTCGCGAATGTACCAATTTCTTTACATAATATTTAGGGGCAAAAAAAATTTCTTGTAGGCTTCTCGTAAATGCAATTCTAATTGTAAAAGTAAACATGCATAGAAATTTTTAAATTTCGATCGTTTACTTTTACAATTAGCATTGCATTTAGCATTCTCGGTAAATGAAGAAACCCACCCTTTTACAATATAGTATTGAAGTAAATAATTTGTTTAAATGACAAGATATTTAACTCCTTCAACATTTTCTTGACTGAAGTGTACCTATTTTTCTTCAATATAGTTCTCATAGCTCTGTTTTGTAGAATTGTGATTTGTTTCATTAATCCGTCATTGGATAAGAATAGAATGCTGCTACAGTAATTTATGTGTGGTACAATGATTGCGTTGTACACATTTTTACTGGAGACTATGTCAAGGAATCTTCTTATTCTTCCCAACAGCGATATTTTTTTGGCTATCTTTTTAATAATTGGTTTTGTATTTTGAGTGAAAGTCAATTTGGAGTCAATTATTACTCCCAAATATTTAATTTCAAATACTTCTTTCAAAGCTTCACCGTCTATATGTCTCTTTTAACGAACGATATCCCCTTATATTAGGTCCTGTAACGAATCATACTCGTATTAAATATAACCTGGCGGCAGAGCAGAGATCAGGACTCAGGATAGTGGGCCAAGTAATTCTCTATCATGTAGGTAGGGTTTCAGTTAAATCAAAGATTATTAACTTCTTAAAAAAAATATGTATTGAACACAAAAGCAACACGGAAGTGTACAAACTTCCCATCAGGGTATCAAAGGAAAACATATAAAATTAACATACCAGATGGACTCCTAACCCCGGAACGACAGGTATCAAATAATGCTGACTAAATCTAAAAAAATTAACTCGCGAAGAGGTGTGGTAAAACCATCCGCTGCTTCCGTGGTAAATCGGCGTGGAACCGATGACCGCCCGCTCGAAGTCCTTGCCTCCTTCCGAGCGAAGGTCACGCCCAAGCTGCTGCTGCTGCTGCCATCCGAACTACGGCTTCCAATCAATCAGCCAGCAGATCATGAACTGGTAACATTTGGCTGGGGGGCCGGCGAGTATATTAGAGGCTGGGAGAATCCAAAACCCGGATCTTCACTCCACGCACTCCCGGATACTAGGTGCTTAGTTGAGATTCGTACAGGAGTCCCGAAGTTACATGTTCGGCCCGGCATTTCACTAAAGCCCGCTTTCAGCAGCGCAATTTAACCAAACTTTGCCTTTCGCGGTCATCTTTTTAAACCCACCCACTTCGGTGGTCCGGTTGAAACACCCCAACATCGGGTTTAACACATAAATAAAGACGCCACGGTCTTGACTGTCTTTAAGCTTCACTCCCCGCTCACCGGAATTAGAAATATGCTGCGGATTACATTGGGTTTTGTCGATATTCAAAAAACACTAACTTTCGACCCAGTAGCCATTGCTCCTCTCCCAGGAAGGAAGTGACCATAAACAAAAAAAAAGCTCTCTCTTTTACAAAAATTACCAGTGTCCAAAAAAACACTATAGACAAAAAAAACACCTAAGCTAGAACTGCATTAGTTACATAATTATTTATGTGACAATTCCCCCCTTCCCACGAAAATGTTTGCCCTCAAACATGAAAAACTAAGTCCACAAACTAACTAAACTATGAGTCCATCAGGTATCTAGAAAAATGATAACAAAACATTGATTAGTAATTAAAGTAGCAACTTAGAACTAAATTTCTTAAAAGTAAGTCTCTTAAAAATAAATTTCTTAATAATAAAGAACAAATAAGAAAAGAAAGGCACGAAAACAAGGAGTCAACCAACATCTACTAAATTAAACAAAGTTTTGAATTTACTTTAAAAAAAAAAGGAGACCTGTTGTTTTCGTGTCAACTTAACAAAATTTATAAATATAACATACTCAAAATTATTTATTTAAAAAAAAACACAACCCAATATTTTGCCGAAAAGAAAAAAAAATCACTTTTCCTTGCATAGGAAATAAAGGCCGATTTGGCTTCACTTTAGGGTCAAACAGCCCTCACTTACACTGAATTTACGCTATATTTAAATAGCAAAATGAGTAACCTATCTAACTAAGTCCATCCGGTTTAACATTCTTATGACAAAACTTAAAATTAAACAAATACTTAAAATTAAAGAAGCCTAAATTATGAAAAATATCTTTATAGACATACATTTTTTTAAAAAACTAGGACACAAGAAAATATTTTTCTGTGTCAAGTAATATAGAATCAGTTTACAAACTGTCTATTAGATGTGGACAGAGTAGGGATCTTACATTGGATCATCTAACTGTCATTATTGAACCAGGATTTACAATTCCGAAGAAATACCTATTTGTAAAAAGGGTCGTCAAACTAGAATAATATTTAAATTATCCATTTTTCAAAAAAAATCAAATTAAATCAGGTCAGGTTTTATAAAACAATAAATACCTGCCAATCAAGGTGGTCAGACTAGGGTTTACATAACACAATACCTATCTATCAGATCATGACAAAAGTCAATTGGTACTCAACAGCAAAACAGAAAGTTAAGCTCGCAGCTTAGGATATCCAAAAATCCATAAAACAACCTGCAGCAAACACTCAACAGAGTGACATTGTTTGTAAAAAAAATGAGACCAAGGCAATACCCAAGCTGGCATTCCTTAAAAAAACACTCCACGTGTGGACAAAAGTCAGCATTTCTTGTACAAACAAAACAAAATGTGTGATCAACTATGGCTTTCAGTGAGTTGACACTATTCGAGGGGTGATCAATTCAAAATTTCAATGAATGACACTAGTAATACTTAATTTATAGTTTAATAATAATACTAACGGTAAGACACTAATGTTTATATTATTTAGACTAAAAAACTATACAGAACACACTTTAGAGGCAAAGCGATAATTCCAAAGGAATTAATCATTAGTTAAGCATGCCAAAGCAGTACTTTCTTTGTTAGAGACAGAAACAACTTTCTTATGAACTAGGGTTTATATAAAGAACTTTTAGGAAAGCTATACTATACTTGAACTTATGAAATACAAACTATCAATAATAGAACTAATAGAACTTTTGTGCATCAGAAAGTAGCTCAAGTCTCTGAGACACAAAATTCCAAGATATTTCTTCTCAAGTTCCCTGGAGGTTCTGTGGGCTATGGGCAATAAAAGAGCCTCCAGTGGACCGAAGAAAGAAGGGCATAAACTTAAAAATAATAGCATTACAACTTAATCCGTTAAACAGACGGAACAAGGTATGAAATTAGTGTGTGTGTACTTATGTGAATAAGTATATTATTATCAAAACAATCATACGTTTAATAATAACCAAAAAAACTCGTAACTACTGTATGTTATTATTAACAGAAAAGGATAGGAACGGAGGAAAGAAAGACTTAACTAACAAAATTTTGGGCGCCAGTGACCACAAGGATCACATTCCAGTTTACCGAGGGTAAATAAACGTTTTATCGTCAATGAACTAGAATAAAGTGTTCGTACTTAGCACAAGATTTGGAGGTACCAAACTCCAAAGCATGAGACCAGAACAATCACAAAAGAAACAGTTGTAATAATGTGAAGGGTTGGTAGGCCTACACACTACAACATAGGCCTCCTTTAAGAAAAAAAACAAAAACTAATCTATCCGAACAATATCTTTGACGTGAAAATTACCAACAATTCTACCTTGCATATCTGCCAATGTGTACACTAAATCCGAGACTCTATTTTTTATCACATTGCGAACGAATCTAGGTGCCAACTTATGGGATAAATAATCCGGACCACTGGATTGAGCAAAATTCCTCCTCCAAATGACATCACCTACATTATAAACCACGGATTTACGGCGTAAATTATAATGTTGGGCATTCTTTTTAAAGGCTTGTATTAATGCATTTGAAACTTGTTCGTAAATAGGAACTAAGTCTTCCAACTTTTTTGCAAATTCGGTTCTAGACTGATCTAAAGGTATGTCCACGATACTAGAAGAAACATTAATTTTGTGTAAATTGCCATCAATAATTTGTTCCCTGCCGTGCATAAGGAAAAAAGGCGTGAAACCTGTTGCAAAATTAACAGTATTATTCAAGGCTGACTGAATCTGAGGCAGAAATCTGGACCAATTACGATGGTCAGACTCGGTCAAGATAGACAAGGCAGTCCCGATAGTTTGGTTATACCGCTCCACTACATTATTTTGCGGGGTGTAATAGGCGTTATAAAAAGGCATAGGAACATTATAATCGGCCAACAATTGTTTAAACTCTTTTGAAATAAATTGTTTACCATTATCACACACAAGGGTTTGTGGAACACCGTGGACTAGAAAAATATATTGTTCAACATTTTTTACAATGCTTTTCGCAGTAGCATTTTTGAGCGGAAAAATCCATGTATATTTGGAAAAAACGTCAACAACCGATAAAATGTACATAAAACCCGCGTAACTACGTGGAAGAGGTCCTACAAGATCGATAGACAACATTTGCATCGGTCTGTTGACTATTTTTGGATTCGTAGAAATACCCGCCGGCGCAGATGTATTTATTTTATGTGCCTTGCACGTTTTACACTTATTAACAAACTTTTTGACGTCATTATACATACCCGGCCAAAAGTAACGGAGTTGAACTTTCTTATACGTTCTGAATACACCTGGGTGGCAAGAGTTAATAGATTCGTGTTCTTTACTTAAAATAGCGTTGCGGTCCTCAAAAGGCACAACCAGCTTCCAGGCTGTATCCTCTTGCAAAGCGAAACGAGATTTAGAATGTCGAAATGAACAATTATCTTTAATTTGGAAGTTATTGAAACGTTGGGGATTATTCATACAATTGGAAAACAAATTACTATACCAACTATCCGAAGTTGTAGGCAAAGAATCTATGGCAGCAACAGTAAAATCGTCTTTACGAGAAAGAACATCTGGAACAGTATTTAATTTACCCTTTCTGTGCACCACATCAAAAGAATATTGAGAAAGACGCATAGACCAACGCGCAAGTCTACCAGTTGGATTGGACAACGAAACCAACCACTGCAAACTGGAGTGATCCGTCACCACTGTGAAATGAACACCTTCTACGTAAGGCCTGAAATGATTGACTGATTCTAACACCGCAAGGAGTTCGCGCTCCGTAACGCCGTAATTTCGTTCGTGAACATTTAAGCACCTAGAGAAAAAAGAAACAGGATGTTCTTCACCGTCAAACACCTGAGTAAGCACGCCGCCAATTCGAATTCTTAGGGGTAGGGTAAGTACGAATGCATTCTAATTTAACGGGGTCTGTACGAAGACCTTTCGCGTCTACGATATAACCTAGATATTTTAACTCTTCTTTACAAAACTCGCATTTTTTGAGGTTAACAGTTAAACCCGCATCTCTTAATCGTTCATAAATTTTATTCAAAATCTTCAAATGTGACTCAAAATCTTCCGAAATAACAATTAAATCATCGAGATAACAAAAGACATTCTCGTCAAACTCAGGACCAAAAAGAGCATCCACCAGACGCTGCAATTCGCTGGGAGCATTCTTAAGACCGAACGGCATCCTCACAAATTCAAATAAACCATGGCCTGGTACAACGAAAGCCGTTTTAGGACAGGATTCCTTATCCAAGGGAATCTGCCAAAATGATTTGCTCAAATCTATAGATGAAATAAAACGAGCACCCCTTAGTTTATCTAAAATACGTGAAATGTAAGGGAGGGGGTAGGAATCTGCCAATGTGACGCTGTTCAAGCGCCTCGAGTCCAAACAAAACCCGACAGAACCATCCTTCTTAGGAACAATCAAAACTGGGTTTGACCAAGCCGAACGAGAACGGCGGACAACACCTAAATCCAACATTTCTTTTAATTGTTCTTCTAATTGTTTCTGGCGAGTTTGAGATAAAGGATAGTAACGCTGCTTAATAGGATCCCCTGTTGTATTTATTTTATGACGTACTAAATGGGTTTTACCTAAACCACGTTCTTCGAAAGAAATTGATTTAAACTTAACTATAACAGAATTTAATTTGAGATTGTCTTGGGGGGACAGCAAGGAAGCTGATGTTAATTTACGAACCTCACCGACAACCTTCCCAAAATTAACATTGCTGTCGACTTTTGGAAACAACTGAGGGGCCACGTCGAATTGCTTCCAAAAATCTACTCCCAAAACAATTGAAGAGGACAGAGACGGTATAACGAAAAACTTAATATATTTCTTAATATTATTATACAATACTAGTACTCGCATAGTACCAATTATATCCTGACGTTTGCCATCCGCGGTGGTAACGTAGGAATCTAACTTATTTAACTTATATCCTAAACTTATGAAAAAATTATAAACAGAACCCCCGAAACAACTGACAGTAGCTCCACTGTCTAAAAGCCCTGAAAAAACCAAATTCTTAATTTTAATATTAACATGTGGTCTAACATCACGTCCACAATCAGCTAACGGCACACATGCGTCCATGTTGTGCGTGGTAAACTTAGATACATTACTAGGAACTGATGACGACCTCCTGTCATCCTTGTGCACAGAACGCAAAAGATCGTCGGCTAGTTTTTTGAATTAAACTTATTCGTTTCATTATGCTTAAGAGAATCCCTTTTCCATTTTTGACAAAATTGTTTCGTATGCCCCTGTTCCTTACAATAGAAACAATTAAAAGTTTTCTTACTATTAAAAGCAGAACTAGGAGAAGACGCGCGTGGAGAAAAGGAAGCTTGATTATAAGTAACGTGGGGAGAGTACGAGCCTTGAGCTCGTGGCGGGTGCGACGGTTGAGAATATGGAACCCGATGAGAATACGACGTTTTAGGAAAAGGAACTCGCGGAGAAGAATTAAATTGAGGTACAGGTTTGTCTACCGAAAGCTTTTCGAATTTACGGCATACGCTTACTAAAGCTGAAAGATTCTTTTCCGAGAAATAGGCAATGGCCAAGGCATACCTCGGTTGTAGACTGTCACAGACTAAGTCCACCAATTGTTCCTCAGAAAGCGGAACATCCAGCCTTAAGTTTGCTAACTGAACATCTTCGACATATTCCACTATAGCCTGGTTAAATTTTTGCTTCATAGCGAACAAGGCTTTTAAAGCTTCCGTTTGATTGGTACAAACGTCAAAACGAGAAATGAGGAGCTTTTTCAAAGTTGACCAAGACAAAGAATCATCAAAAATAGTTCTAAACCAGGAAAGTGCTCTTCCCTCCAGGAGGTCAGGGAAAGAGGTAACAACCGCGGACAACTCCACCTTCCGGCATCTGGATAACTCTTCTATGCGTAAAATGAAATCCCTGACATCCGAAGACCCAGAAAATTTTAAACCCCAAGAATGAACGGACGAAGAAGAAGTTGAAGGAATAGGCGACTGGTAATAATTATTAATTACGGTTGTAGTCTTTTCTAAACTAACTGTATTATCATTACCTATATTCATATTGGAACCACTCCCTGTATTATCATCACCTATATTCATATTGGAAGTACTTCCTTCTTTCAAACTTTTATTAAAAGAACGAGCCTGTTCGCGCATACTTGATAATGTAGCTTCCGGAACGATGTTACGATCCGTTAACAATTTTATCATTTCTTCCTTAGTCACCCCATTAATATCAGAAATCGCCATTTTTAAAGAATAAATAAAAAAAATTTATTTAAAATTTATTTAATTTAATTTATAATTAAATTATTATTTTCAAATAATTATATTAAATTAAATGTAATAATAGGATTAACCAAAATGTTATAAAGAATAATTTATTTGTAACACGTCGATTACCAAACACCCTGTACGAATAAACTCGATAAATTAATCATTAATTTTTTAATAATAATTATTTTATAACATAAGTTCAATGAACTCACTTTATATCAGAGTATGAAAGTTTAAACGGACCACAAATAGTATCGCTACGATATTCTCCTAATATTTCAGTTACCGCAAGCTTACAATAAACAATCGCTTATGATAAATGTTTGTCACAAGTGGTCTGATGATTGCAAAGCTGATAAGTTATTTAAATAATTAATACGTCTCATAAGTAATGCAATGACATAACCTCAGTAATCCAATGTGAACAAGAATTGACAGCTCGGCTCCGATAAACCAAAACATAGACAGCTGACAGTTAAAACAGAATTACCAGAAAACAGAAAAAATGTTCCCAAGAACATTTCGGTTAGCACCTCGCGAGAAATTGAGTATTATTATTATTTTTTTTTTTAACATTATTTTAATGGCAACACTTAACGTTAGTGTCAACGTGATTATATGCCTCACGACAATGTAAACAAACAAGAATAAACATCATAATGATCACAAGACAATGATGTGTATTTTCATAATGACACACAGTATCTCTGCAGAACGGTTAATGTCAGAAATATAACCAAATAAATGCACACACACCGATTCAGTTCTGTAAAATTATCAGCAAAACTGAAAATCTAACCCACATGACAGAGAAGTACGTTTCGGGCACCGAAAATAACTGATTTTACACGTTTGGCGCCACTGTAACGAATCATACTCGTATTAAATATAACCTGGCGGCAGAGCAGAGATCAGGACTCAGGATAGTGGGCCAAGTAATTCTCTATCATGTAGGTAGGGTTTCAGTTAAATCAAAGATTATTAACTTCTTAAAAAAAATATGTATTGAACACAAAAGCAACACGGAAGTGTACAAACTTCCCATCAGGGTATCAAAGGAAAACATATAAAATTAACATACCAGATGGACTCCTAACCCCGGAACGACAGGTATCAAATAATGCTGACTAAATCTAAAAAAATTAACTCGCGAAGAGGTGTGGTAAAACCATCCGCTGCTTCCGTGCGAAGGTCACGCCCAAGCTGCTGCTGCTGCTGCCATCCGAACTACGGCTTCCAATCAATCAGCCAGCAGATCATGAACTGGTAACATTTGGCTGGGGGGCCGGCGAGTATATTAGAGGCCTGGGAGAATCCAAAACCCGGATCTTCACTCCACGCACTCCCGGATACTAGGTGCTTAGTTGAGATTCGTACAGGAGTCCCGAAGTTACATGTTCGGCCCGGCATTTCACTAAAGCCCGCTTTCAGCAGCGCAATTTAACCAAACTTTGCCTTTCGCGGTCATCTTTTTAAACCCACCCACTTCGGTGGTCCGGTTGAAACACCCCAACATCGGGTTTAACACATAAATAAAGACGCCACGGTCTTGACTGTCTTTAAGCTTCACTCCCCGCTCACCGGAATTAGAAATATGCTGCGGATTACATTGGGTTTTGTCGATATTCAAAAAACACTAACTTTCGACCCAGTAGCCATTGCTCCTCTCCCAGGAAGGAAGTGACCATAAACAAAAAAAAAAGCTCTCTCTTTTACAAAAATTACCAGTGTCCAAAAAAACACTATAGACAAAAAAAACACCTAATCAAGAACTGCATTAGTTACATAATTATTTATGTGACAGTCCTTACATATGAAATTGGCATTTTGCCGTACTGGCAACTTTGATCTTAAATATCTTCTCTTTGGTTATGAATTCCAAATTCAAATTTATACAGCTATTTACTCATGTATTTGTGTTTCGAAAATTATAATTCATTTGTTTTTTCCTTAATTGTTTTTTTCTTTGCGTCACTTAGTTTACAAAATGGAAAACTTGAAATATCACGTTATTTACGAGTACGAGTTCCACCGTGGCACCAGTGCTGCAGAAACGGCTCGAAGGATTAATGATGTGTATGGTGACGGTGCCGCAAAAGAAAACACAGTGCGTTTTTGGTTCCAATGTTTTCGTTCTGGAAATTTCGACCTGCAGGACAAGCCCCGTGGACGGCCGGAGACCAAAGTTGATAATGAAGAATTGAAGGCTATTGTGGAAGCGGATCCATCGCAAACCACATTCGAGTTAGCTGCAGGCTGCGGTGTTAGTGATAAAACTGTTTTAATCCACTTGAAGCAAATTGGGAAGTTTAAAAAGCTTGAAAGGTGGGTACCTCACGAATTGAGTGAAGCAAATCAACAAACGCGCGTTGACTGCTGCGTTGCATTGCTCAACCGGCACAATAATGAAGGGATTTTAAATCGAATCATTACCTGTGATGAAAAGTGGATCCTGTACGATAATCGGAAGCGCTCATCACAATGGCTGAACCCTGCCGAACCAGCCAAACCATGCCCCAAGCGAAAATTGACTCCAAGTTTTCCATTTTATAAACTAAGTGACGCAAAGAAAAAAAAAACAATTAACCCCCTGAGGGCCAGGCTTTTTACCAGAACAACACCGAAATTTCACGATCTTCAATTGAATGTTTTGTGGATTAAATTTAACCTATCGTATATTTTATTGACTGAAACACATTCCTAGAACAATAAACTATTTACCAAAATAATATTACTTGCGTAATTACGTAAATTGATAGGTTTTATGATGTTTTATTCGAGGTCACGCATCGGCATTTTGACGCGGCCGCCAAAATGACAGTTCGAGATGCCCACAGATAAAAATTATTTTAAAATTTTCTAATGTTGCAAGGTGAATGAAATTTTTACCCATCTCATAGAGAATGTTGGCGCTAGCATTTCTGACCGTGTTCTTATTCAAATTTTGTACATAGAAGGGTAAAAATCGAAGATGAAAATATTTTTTTTTCGCACATGCGCAAGACCTGCGCACATCCCGCCCGATGAAAAATTTCATATAAATTATTCGGAGTGACCGGCTGCATTGCGGCTTTTTCTATGGTAAAGGGCGATAATAGAGCTAGCGATTCTGACCATGTTTTTCATACACTTTCTTTATACATAAGGGTCAAAATTGAGTAAAAATTTTGATTTTTCATTTTTGTGCGCCGGCGCACAAGCGGCACAGGCCAGGTTAAGGAAAAGACAAATAAATTATAATTTTCGAAACACAAATACATGAGTAAATGAGCTGTATAAATTTTAATATGGAATTCCTAACCAAAGAGAAGATATTTGAGATCAAAGTTGCCAGTACGGCAAAACGCCAATTTCATATGTAAGGACCTAATATCAAATTAAACATATCAGGGAAAAATGTAAAAACTGCCTTGGAAAACCTGGAATTATCAGGGAATTTTGAAATCCGGTTTTTGTGGCCACCCTGTCTATGCACACATTCAAAATTGGCTTAGGATACGTTCATAAATCAACTTAGGATGTATTCAAAAACCAATTGGGTGTTTTAAAATCAAATGAATAATCAATAGAACAACGTGCGCTGGATGCCAGGCACTTTGTGAATCAAGTTTTTTTTTTCAATGAAACATTAATTACTATTTTGGCACCCCCTAAAACTGCCGGCGCCCCGGTTTGCCCCCCTTAGATCCGGGGTTGACTCTCTCATTAATCTGCCATCCTAAAAACTGTACAAGTGTCCAATTAGTGAAAGCGGCGATTTTGGGGTCGCTGATTAGTGAGTGAGTGCTAAAATTTAGATTTCGTGTAAAAAAAAATCTCTGAAACATTGACTTGTGGTTCTTTTTTCTCAAATACAATGTTTTTGTGATCTTCTGTTTAGACTACAACTTCAGACATCATGCAGAGGTCGGTGCTGGGCCAGCTGCTGCCTGAAGCCATGGTCTGCTACCTGCACAACCACGGGGCCGACAAGTTTGCACAGATATTCCTGGGAGAATATGACACTCCCGAGGCTATCTGGAACGCCGAGATGAGGTAACAATTCCATTTGTGCATTTATTTAAAATATTTTATATTCCACATCAGTCCTTTGTTAACAGACTGATTATATTTTCGTTCTCCTTAATCATTTTTTAAAATTTATTTTCCAGGCGTATGCTGATAGTGAAGGTGTCAGCCCACATCGGAGACTTCACCCCTCGCCTCCGGGTGCACACTGGGGCCCGCTATCCATACCTAGCCATCCCCGCGGTGCGCTACCCGCAGCTGGATGCCGAACTCTTCTGCAATGTCTTCTACTTAAGACATTTGTGCGATACGCAGCGCTTCCCCGACTGGCCAATACCTGATCCCGTAAGCACTATAAAAAGGGTTCCCAACTGGTCGAAAGCTTTCCAAAATTTTGCATTATATTAAGTAATAATTAATTTAAATTTACAAATATGGATGAAAAAATATATATCCTGCCGAGCGATTCTATATTTTTTGTGAAATTGAGATCTCCTGACGGACGACATCTCTGTCAGATTTGTGTGATATTCTATGGCTGTCATTTGCTTTTTCTATGGGTATCAGGCCAACTTCGCCGATTTAAAACGATCAACTAAAATATGTGATAGCTAACAACAGTTGAAATCTGACATCGACCCATAGAAAAAGCAAATAACAACCATAGAAAATCACACAAATCTGACAGGTGATCTCGTCCGTCAGGAGATCTCGATCCCACAAAAGAATAGAATCGCTCGGCTGGTCTTAGAAAAGATTGATTTTAGCTAGAAAGTGCTTATCTGTTTGTGGCGGTTTAGTGGTCAAGTTTTGCAGAACTAAAAAAGCAGCGGCATAAATTCCTATAAGATTCTTCTTAGAAGTCCATCCCCCATTAAAAATTAAGGTCAAAAATAGCTTCCAACCTAAAAAAGGTTCGAAACTCTTGCACTTATGATATATCACTTTTATTTATAGCTCGCTGAACTGGGTTTTATTCGGCTTTATAGTGTTTTTTGTTACCCCCGCCGTGTCCCAAATAGTGTGCGCTGTAATTGCCAATAAATCTACTCAATAACACTTCTTCACTAATCAATCTCTTCTTCAGTACCGATCGATCTGTTCTTCAATAACACCAATTCACCATTCATTCTGTTCTTCAGTGACACTAATTCACCAATCATTTTGTACTTCAGTAACACAATTTTACCAATCAATGTGTACTTTAGTGACACTAATTCACCAATCAATCTGTTCTTCAGTAACACCATTTCACCAGTCAATCTGTTCTTTTGTGTAATTCACCAATCAATCTTTTCTTCAGTACCGATCGATCTGTTCTTCAATAACACCAATTCACCATTCATTCTGTTCTTCAGTGACACTAATTCACCAATCATTCTGTACTTCAGTAACACAAATTTACCAATCAATGTGTTCTTCAGTATCACCAATTCACTAATCATCCGTTCTTCAGTAACACCAATTCACCAATCAATCTTTTGTTCAGGTCAAGCTGCTGAAGGATGTGCTGGAGGCCTGGACCAAGGAAGTGGAGAAGAAGCCTCCGCTCATGACGGTGGAAGAAGCTTTCAAAGCCCTGGGACTAGCCCCGGGCAAGCACCACGACGAAGCCGTTGTCCGCAAGTCCTACTACAAACTGGCACAGCAGTTCCATCCTGATAAGAACCCCCAAGGAAGGGTAAATACTATCTTATTTTATAAACTCTTCATCTAATCATTATAATGTACAATGGCAATAAGAATATCGTTTCACTGTCATCTCACACACGTTGCCACGTATTATTTTTTTTTAATTGAGTTTAAATTAAATTTTATTGCTATTATTAAGTTCTACAAGTATTTTAGTGTTTATTTTTGTGACTGCTGATTCGGCTTACAGGGCCATTTTTAAACCACTTTCAGGCGACTTATTTATATGATTTTAAATTTCAATTTTTTTAACTTGTCTAAATTGATTTATTACCGTTTGAACCAATTTCCTGTGAAAATAATTTTTATTTTCTCAGTAAATTGTGTGGTGTACTTAGAAATCTGTGTTCCCCGCACTGAATGTTAATGTTTTCTTATGTAGTAATAATAACAATCTTAAATTTAATTTAAATAATTTTTTTTAAATTTAATGAAGTTCTACGAATTGAACACAAAAACAATTAATTGCCACTTCATTATCTTTGTCTTCCAGAAAAGCCGGATGTTGAAAGTGATATTTTGAGAGTTCCTCTCTACATAAAGAGGACAAGAGTGTTTGATTGTTGTTTTTACAAGATTTCTCCAATACCATTAGCTTATCGATTGTCCAGTTGTTTAGTCAGACATCTCTGATGAATCGAAATTGGTGTTGCGTATTCAGTTTTATATAAAAGTGTACCTTCTATCTGGTACAATACTCAGATTGTTCACGAACCCCGTTAAGTAATTGTAATGTAGTGAAATAAACAAACAAAAAAGTGATGTTTTCTGGGTAGTAGTAGGAAATTTCAACATGTCGTATTAATGTACCGGACCGTTATGCTTCCCGGTGTTATTTCACAGCATATTTAATACTGGCTTTTTCCCACAGCTTTGCTGGCATGGTATTAGGGGGGTTCCCACTCCGCCTCCTCCCCCCATCCTCCCCCTCCCCACCCTTCCCCTCCTCCCCCCCTCCCCTGCCGCATTCCATATATTAATTCACGGTACATTCAGTTTTCAAACTGCTTGCGTTGCCACCTATTGCAACTTTTTATACAAATTTCATGATGCCAGAGCTCACCAGTAGTTTTACACAAAAAAAATAACTGTCCAATTTGGTGCAATCGTTTGGAAGTTATGCGCCCACACACATTTCGGCAACTCATTTTTAGAGATAGATATTAACTAGTGATGCAACGGAAGTGTCTTAACGGAAACAGATGTCAAAAGTAAATCTTAGCGGAAGCTCAAGTGTTAATACTATGAAGAAAAAGCACAATTTAATTTTTTAGATTTGTTTAATTAAATTGGTATGTTGTACTTTTAGTACTCGAAATTAAACAGAGGTAAATTATATTTAATAAAAAATAATTTGGCTGCTTTTACACCTTTGAGTCTGTTTCGGTGTTCTTCATATATTAAACCAGCTCCACTAAATAATTGCTCACTGGCTACACTGTTGGGGGGAGCTGATAAGTATTGGCGAACTATTGGCAACAGATGGGGGTATTTGTGGGCACATTTCCACCACATAAGGGGATCCTCATGGAGAGATAGTCTCTTCTCTTTCTTGTACTCCCGAAGGTGTGACTGTATCTCTAAAAATAAATTGTCACCATCGTCAGTTATGGAAAAGTTCTCCTCCTGGTCGTCATTTACACTTAACATCGATTCCAATATTTGTAATGATGATGATGATTTTGAAGTAGAAGTATTCTTCGTTTAGAATTTTGTTATAAAGTTTGTGAAACCAGAAACGGAAGCGGAAGTGAAAAAACTTGCGGAACTTCAGCAGAAGCGGAAGCAGAGTTCTGTTACAACACTAATATTAACTACGCGCCAACATCGTTTCCACGGCAACCGTTTGTTTTGCTTTTCTTCTGACGTTTGCAATAATTCGATTTTGTTAGGGACTACACAGGACAGAGCTTATTCGTAACGCCTATATTATTCGTAAATAATGTAGCTTTCTTTTAGTTGAAGAATTTTTAAAGTCCATTCGGTATTTTTTGCGTGAAAGAGTAAACGTACATACAAACGTACATACATGCATACATACATCCATACAAACTTTCGCCTTTATAATATTAGAAGGATGTAAAGCACAGACATGTATGTTTAAAAATATATATTTGATTTATTGCAAGCATTCGAATATTGCTTTCTTCATTGCCTCGAAACTTGAAGATGTCTGATTAATCAATTGGACAATCGATATGTAAACCTTTAAGATTTTAAAACATGCTTCCTTTGGTGCAGGAGAAACAAAATTAAATGATCAATTAAATTCATAATATTGGATTGTTGCAAAAATGGTTTTGATGGTAGGTTTAAGGTACCTTAAATGCGTGTAAGATATTTAAAGGTTTCTCTTTGCAGGATCGTTTTGAGGAGGTCAACCAGGCCTATGAATTCCTGTGCAGCAGAAGTGTTTGGACTGGAGATGGACCGAATCCTAACAATATAGTTCTTGTCCTGAGAGCACAAAGTATTCTGTTTAGCCGCTATTCTGAAGGTATGTAAATATCAGTCTATTTTATGAAGAAATAAACTTGTTGAAGTCTGTGTGTGAGCCCGAAAGAAGTTCAATTTTATACACTGTAATATGGGGCGACTTTTGAATGGGGGGTGACTTTAACCGGTCAGAGGTCGGAACATTTTGCGGAAATTCGCGGAACTACACCAAAAAACCACCACTTTGAATTTTGAATTGAATGTTTTGTTGATAAATTTTAAGCTATTGTATATTTTATTGACTGAAACACGTTCACAACTCAATAAACTATCCACTAAAATCACATTACTTGCATTACGTAAATTAATAGGTTTTGCGACGTTTTATTCGCGATACACGCAGTAATTGCGACCGTTAATTCCGCGGCAAAATCTGACAGCGCATCGTCATAGAAGAAATCGTTTTAAAAATAATCCAGTGTGTCAATTCGAGAGAAATCTTCAAAATTCGTACATACAAGGGTCAAAATCACAGACCAAAAGTTTTTCAAAGACAATATTATTCAAATATTTGAATTATTTTCTCGCGCATGCGCATTGTAGGCCCGCATATTCCGGGTCCCGGCCTCTCACCGGTTAATCATCGTGGATATTTGCACAATTCTAGAAATTACGCGCTTCTTTTTAGTGATTTTTTTCGGGCAATATGGATGCAATGACGCTTTCGAAATAAATATCAAATTAGTTATTTTCAAAAGTGTTGATGGTGAATTACATTTCATAAATTCCTTAACGATTATACTCATTTTGCATTGTTTATGTTGTAAAGTACATAACACATATATCAGTGTCTATTGATACATATACACATATAACTTTGTAAATATTCAAACTAGTTTATTTATTTTTTTAAATTTTTGCAATTGGCATATATGTAGTAAGTAAAAATGCTTTCACCTTCCTGAGTGATGCGACTCTGATCACTGTGTTTTTTTTAACCCCACAAACACACTCACATACAATATTTTTTACATAATACAGTACAATCTCTCTAATCCGGCACTATTAAAAACCAGAGGATGCCGGATTATTGGAATGTTCAAATTACTGGATTATAGAGAAAAAATCATAATAAATAAAACAAAGCATTCCATAAAGAGAATATACACACTATTCACACTTCAAAACAACAGCTAAATATGTACGCACTTGCACATGAGATAAGTTTTGAGGTTAGACTGCTAGACGATGACGCTGCGATGGAGCACATAGGTGTAGAGGGGCGAGAAAGACGCGGGCAGAGGGTTCCGGATTATTGGACGTATCGGTATATTGAAGTGCCGGATTAGTGAGTTTGTACTGTATATTTATAATTTAAACATGTACAATAAGTATGACGCAGAACTTTCCAAAATGAATGATGTTATAAAAATGTTATTTAGTTTCAAAGTTGAAAATTGGTTAAAGTCACTCCTCTTACGATACTTCAGATAAAAAGGATCAAACATTTTCAATTATCAACAAATTGAAAATTAGTTTCTGTGAATTGGAGACATCCGTTTCTAGGAATTTTCTATTCAGTGTATTTTACCACGATGAGCAATATTTTCAGAACTGGAGCCGTACAAATACGCCGGATACCCGCAGCTCATCAAGACCATCAGGATGGAGACTGGAGACGAGGCACTCTTCAGCAAGGCAGCACCACTCCTGGCTGCCGGCTGCGAGCTTGCCCACCACACGGTGCGCTGCTCAGCTCTCAATGCCGAGGAGTTGCGCAGGGAAGGGGGGCTGCAGGTGACACATATTTTTTTTAGTGTTTGTCATTGCCATCAACGCCCTGCCACTTAAAGCTCTGTTGTAACCTCTTCCTTTTCTCATAAACAATCCATGTACAGTACGCCAAACTTTAAGACCAGCCTGAACACGACACAATTCATTCTCGCGCAGTTACTTTACAATGACCATAAGCGAAAGAGAATGATACTTAAAAACATACATGCAACAGAGAAAGTCGTGGGCGGCGGGGCGTGCAGCTTTTTTTAACCTTAAATGCAAATTCAAATGCATCAAGGATAAAACTACTAAAAAATCAACACTGTTAATCAATTCGTTCGATATCCATACCAACTTATTATTAAAGGTATTTTTGAAGTCAGTTTTAGGAGTGAAATTAGTAAATAACGAACCAAAAATTACAATTTTAGAATACAGTGAAACCCTCTTAAGAAGTTTTCTAAGGAACCGGTAAAACAAACTTCTTCAGCAGGGAAACTTTACGTTTAGGAAAAATTGGGCCAATTTTAAGGAGGGACTGAATAAACCAAACTTCTTAAGCCACGAACTTCTTAAGAGGGTTAATTTCGGGGGCCAACTGTCAGTGAATCAACTATCGGATCACCCTGTAATCTATCTACACATCAATCTTCATTCTCCAGGTTTTACTGGAAGCCTACTCCCGCTGCGTGTCGGTGCTCAGCCTGTCCTCGAAGCCGTCGGATGTTGGCGTTCAGGTGTGCGACCACATCAGTCAGTGCTTCTCCGTTGCCGCCACCTTCGAGCACTGCCGCGGGGTCATCGGGGAGATGCCCAACCTCATTGTGGATCTGTGCAGGATTCTGCAGTTCAAGGTAATCCTACATTTTGTTACATTATTTACAAGATGCAATTTTTAGATGAAAAACCATTCTTGGATGATCTAGAAACTTTTTAGAAAGGACTTTTTTCTGCAACCTACATTTTAGTTAATTCAAGTTCAGGCAATTTCTGTAACTTAAGAATTTACGTTTTTATAAATTTTACTATTTATTTTTACTTAACTTGTTGGGGGCCGCTTGTGACCCGGTAAACACGCGAGTTATTTTAAGAAAAAATCACTTTTGAGATGCGATTTTGACCCTAATGTATAAAGAAAGTGTATGAAAAACTCGATTAGAATCGCTAGCTCTATTATCGCCCTTTACCATAGAAAAAGCTGCAATGCAGCCGGTCACTCCGAATAATTTATATGAATTATTTTCCGTCGGGCGGGATGTGCGCAGGTCTTGCGCATGCGCGAAAAAAATATATTTTGAACTACGATTTTTACCCTTCTATGTACAAAATTTGTATAAGAACACGGTCAGAAATGCTAGCGGCAACATTCCCTATGGTATGGGTAAAGATTTCATTCATTTTGTAGCCACAAAATATTTTAGAATAATTTTTATCTGTGGGCATCTCGAACTGTCATTGTGGCGGCCGCGTCACAAAATGCCGATGCGTGACCTCAAATAACATCATAAAACCTATCAATTTACGTAAATAACGCAAGTAATGTTATTTTGGTAAATAGTTTATTGTTGTAGAAATGTGTTTCAGTCAATAAAATATACGATAGGTAAAATTTAATCCACAAAACATTCAATTGAAGATCGTGAAATTTCCGTGTTGTTCTGACCAAAAGCCTGGCCCTCAACAAGTTAAACCTTAGAATGTGGGATAATCCATGAGAAATACGTGTCCACAGTAGGCAATTCGTATGTTCCCATATTTATTTGCAGGTATGATTTTTTTAATGAGAGCGGCCAAAGTCAATGTGGTTATGCTAAAATTTTACAAAAGCCTCAAAGAATCTCTCATTTAAACATAAAATTATCTTTTTTTCAGCATCTGGGTAAACTCTGCTGCAGCGCCGTGCTTTGCGTAGGATCTCTTTGTGTGGACGGAGCCTTGCAGACCAGGTTGCTGAGATGCGGCGCTCTATGGCCACTTCTTAAGTTCGCACTTCTCTATGACTTCACTCTGGATGAGGGGGGAGTGGAGAGATCCAAAGACTCCAATCAGCAGGTACAAAATTTTTGATTAAATAATATAATTTGAAAATAATTTAAATGGAAAGATACTTCCATGAATCTTTAGGTCATACAAAAAAGAGTGTTTTGCACTTAAACTATCGTCACTTTGGTTGGGCAGGGTTCTAACTTCACTTTGCCTTGTTTTGAGATATGAGGTGTCAAAGTTTGCAAAGATGATTTCTCATACACAATCAATCTATTTACCAATTTCCGGTTATGAGATTCAATCTTGTGTAAATTATTTTAGTTTAACCCTTTCCGACCGGCTTCATATGAGCATGAGTTTGTCTTTTAAAAAATCTTTTCAGCAAATAAATCTGTTTTTGGGAACGACACCGGTATCGATCGATCGTGCGGGAGCTGCATATGCAGGGTGCCATCACGCGCACGTGGTTAAACCAGTAAGTCGCCCAGCCCCAAGAAATCATAATTAAGAGCTTTACTGGTGAGGCCCATCAAAATTCTGACATTTTTTGCCGGTCGGAAAGGGTTAAGGGCGCCCGCAAACGGGAGACTTTATTTACGAGAGGCAACTTACTATTATGGTATTTGGAGATACGAGACTTTTTAGTTGGGAGACTTTTTTTAATTTTGTATGAAATTTGGAATAATTTTGAAACTGTCACCACTACTAAAGTCTCTTGTCTGCGGGCACCCTAACATATTTTCAAGGAAATATTTAAATAGGACATATATTTACCATTTTATAACATTCCTAAATGTGCAGACAGAGCCATATGCCCAGCTAAGATATAATAATAATTAATTGTTTAAGGATCTTACTACATTCCCTAACGCCATTAATGGCCATGTCTTATTTAAATAAAATTCGTTGAACTAAAATGCACAATATTGAGCCTCAAAATTCATCTTTACAAAATGACCAATTACAATGCGCCTCGTAACAACGATCAACTGTCAGATTCAAACAAAATGACAACCGGTAGTCGACGCTTCATTCTTTCTGTAGCGTATGAGCGATGCGTATGCTAAGCGTACAAAACTTGAGTCGCTTGTAAGTAAATATGTGTAAAATAGACCTAACTGCTTCTCTAGGCCCGAATTAGGTAAGGATTACTGTAAGAGCTAATTTGTAAGTAATTTCTCTTGGTTCTGTGTGTAATATTGTTATTTATTTCCTCCAGGAGGTTGCTAATTCACTAGCCAAGCTGTCGATCATTGCCTGCGGAAGACTGGGAGGCTACCTGACCTCTGATAAGGAGATTCCGAGCAACCAACTCGCCAGAAATGCTTGCCAGACCTTGCTCACTCCATATCTAGCCAACAAGCTCAAGAATGAAAAGCCAGAAGAGGTAAATAAATATTTCTTACTTTTGTGTATTGTTCGTGATAAGAAACTTTTATTTAATTTTCCCTTGTGCCTTTTTGTAAGACTTCTTTTCCATCACCACCCAAATTGGCAATGCTCTGATATGAAATTAAATTTCTAATATATTTTTGGGGTGCAAGCTGGGACAGAACACAAAACCTCATTCGATCGAAATGTTTAATTTCCTGAAACAATGTACCTCATGTAAAAAATGGTTGTTTTGCAGAATTTGAACAATTCGTCAAATTTCAAAGTATAATTTCAAGTTCTGTGACAGTACTATTCAATTTCTGTTATTATTTCAGATCTATAAAACAACTGACCCATAATAGAACAACATCAGAACATGAGTCATGAGTAGGTCTTTCACAGAACCTGAAAATTAATTATGAAATTTAAAGAATCATTCAACATACACTCTATGTTTTTATCATTTTTTTTATAGCTGTTAAAAATCCTGAATTCCAACTGGCGCAACCCTTACCTGGTGTGGGACAACAGCACCCGCGCAGAACTGTCAGAGTTTCTGCAGAACAGGAAGCAGTATGCCCTCAATGATGATGATGACGATGTGGACATCATCCTCTGCACCGAGTTCAAGTATTCGGCGCACGAGGGCCAGCTCATGATTGGAGAAATCTTCATTCAGATCTATAATGAACAACCTACTTTCCCCATAGAGGTAAGTTTAGAAGTAACTTTCCATTATACAGAAAATTCCAAGAAGTGTTGATAGAAGATATTTAAATATCCAGGTTCTAGATACGCCACTGGAGTTGATTATCTGTGCAAGAAAAGATTTGTTATTTGAAAAAGTTTGATCAATTTCAGGCGAAATCAGGGAAATTTGTGCTTAGTTGAGCATACCAGATACGCCCATATTATTGCAAATTTGCGAAAGTCGGAAACATTTTGATACAATTTTTTCCATAACAATTTATATGTGCTGGAAGGGAAGATGTTTTTATTACCTGTGAAAAAAGATCATTATATCTGATTTTGGCAGATGTTTAGAGCTTGAGATTCAGGAGAGTAATTTTTACTTCTCTGATTTTGTTTAGATAATCTTTTCATTTATTAAAAAAAAAATAATAGTATTTCACTTAGTAAAACACCACTTTATTTTAAAGTATTTTTCCAGTTTCAGAACTGCCTTTTCTTCATCATGATTTTATTAATGTATTCTTTGCGTATGACTTAAATATGCAGTCTTCATCATGATTTTATTAATGTATTCTTTGCGTATGACTTAAATATGCAGTCTTCATCATGATTTTATTAATGTATTCTTCGCGTATGACTTAAATATGCAGTCTTCATCATGATTTTATTAATGTATTCTTTGCGTATGACTTAAATATGCAGTGTATGCATTCTATCTATTGGATGTTTTTTACTTTTTCAAAATTAAATTCTGTGTCTTAACTCGTTGAATGCCGGGGAACAACACGGAAATTTCACGACCTTGAATTTGAATTGAATGTTTTGTGGATTAATTTTGAGCTATTGTATATTTTATTGACTGAAACACGTTCACAACACAATAAACTATCTACCAAAATAACATTATTTGCGTTAAACGTAAATTGATAGGTTTTACGATGTTTCAGTCGAGTAAGACGCATAAATTATGACGCGGCAGAAATGACATTTTGTGTCCAGCGATTCTGACACTGTCCTTGACAAATTTTGTACATAGAAAGGTCAAAATCGTAGGAATTTTTCATTTTTCAAGGAATTTTTCCCGCGCATGCGCAAGAACTGCGCACATCCCCGCGCTCCGGTAAATTATTAATATTAATTATTTGGAGCGACTAGGCGCATTGCAGGTTTCGCTATGGTAAAGGGCGATAATAGAGCAAGCGATTCTGACCGTGTTCTTCATACACTTTCTTTATACATAAGGGTCAAAATCGCGTGTAAAATCTCAGACACACCGGTGCACGAACGGCATTCAACGAGTTAAGTTTATCAGTTAGGTACTTGTATTTATTTGTAAAGTTGCGTAAAATGTTTTTTAAAGTACTCTCTGACATGTACAGGGTGTCCGCCGGTAAATTTTATACTTCAAAAAATAAAATAAATTAAAAATATTAATACAATGAAAGATATTTATTTATTATCTCACATAAGAATAATGTGGATTTTAGTTTTTAAAAATATCTCCACTTAAATTGCGTCCTCTAGCCGCAAAACATTCTTGCAATCTTTTCTTCATGTTGGCGAAAACTCGCTTACAAAGTTCTGGACTGATAGCTGCAATCTCTCGTCGGATATTTTCTTGTAGGGCCTCTATTGTTGATGGTGAATTGCTGTATATGCAAGATTTGAGATATCCCCACAAGAAAAAGTCGCAATGGGTCAGATCGGGTAATCTAGAGGGCCAGGCTATGTCGCCGAAGAGACTAATCAATTTTCCAGGAAAAAGTTCTCTCACTTTAGTTATTGAGTCCCTAGCCGTGTTATATTATTATTATATTATTGTGTGCCGTGGCCCCATCCTGCTGAAAATGGGTTCTGTTATTTTAACCAACATGACAATGTAGCTCCGGTATAAAAAATGATCAGCATCGCGCGGTACCGTTGTGCGTTAATGGTTTCACCTCTACCGAAAAAAAAAGGATTTTGTAAAATTTCCCGTCTCACAAGTTCTGCATTTTCAGGAGTAGTTACAGTCATTGAAGGACCAGGACGAGGTTCATTTTCGACTGATCGAGTTTCTCTAAATTTCTGTACCCACTCTAAATGTTTTTACCCATCCTTCAATCGTCGGATACCAAAGTGTGAAAAAAGCCGACGGCTCGCCACATTGATCGAATAATTGTTCACAACAATAATTCTCTAACCAACTACCACACACACGCATCAATTTCTCGACTTCACACACTAGGGAACAAATACACCTCTAATATCGATGTATTTAATACAAGTTTAGCATATATTTGTGTATTTCTATCTCTCTGTAAAAACTTGTTAACGTTTTCTTTTTATGTATCTTGCATTGTGTCATGTATTATTTATGACATTTAATCAGTCACCTTTAAATTTTGTAATTACTAACATACCTACTAGTTTATTTTCTATGCAATTCACAACTTAGAAACTTTCTCTTTTATTGTAATGCACTATCTTTCCTTAAATTTATCTGTATACCTACCTTTCATATGATGTTTACTAGTTATGTTTTTATAGTTTATCTTTTTTATTCAAAAAAACTGTCTGTATTATAAACTTGTCATGTAAAAGCCCATCAGGGCGTTGAAAATTAATGAATAAATAAAAAAATGCATAAATATAATAAATAAACAACGCCTCAACCGCGAAAGTCCACTGACTCACGGCTACTAAACAACCCGCAACACTCGCGTGTTGAGTGATTCCCCGCTCCCCCCGCTGCTGCCTTCCTACGTGCTGTGAGCTCAGTTCAAAGTGTAAAATCTGCCAGCGGACACCCTGAATAAATGTTTTATAAAATACACAATCATCAAAGAAGATACTATAAGGATGAGCTGTTTCAAAAATTTTTAACAATTCATCAAAATATTTTAAGATAATTTTCATGTTTTGTGTAAGGGAACGTACCCATACTACGTGACCAACTTTTTGCAATTTTTAACCCCCCCCCCCCCCCCCCCCCGGTGACCAAAATCCTAAGCAACCCGCCGCTCATTTGTATGGAGCGTGACATTTTGAAGACCCCCCCCCCCCCCTAAACGTGTCACGTAGTATGGGTACGTTCCCTAAGTTCTATTCAAGTTCTGTTATTATATCATTATAGGACAGTTGCTTTATAAAACTGAAATAATTACAAAACTTGAATAGTACTTTCACGGAATGTGAAAATTAACATAAAATATTTATAATATGAATTGTTAAAATTTTTGGAAACAACCCATCCTTAGTAAATCTAATAGCGTAACATAAAACAGATCAAGACAATGAAAATAAAAAGGTTACGGTCACAGCCGGGGATCGAACCAAGACCTCTGTCTTACCAGAACAATACTAACTTCTGAGTTATTGAGACCTGATAATTTTCCGTCATTTCTATCAATTTGATTTTTTTTTTTTACATGAGCTCAACACAGGGGGCTCTGAGGAAAATAATTTCCCTCAGGGCCTATGTCATCTTTGGGGATGCCGTGTAGAGGGTTTTTTTAGGGAAAGGAAGGAGAGGAGAGATCTGGGAAGGAAAAGGGTTTAAGGGATGGGTAGGAATCTGGGGTTCAGTGTATCCTAGTCAACCGCCTCCAAGACCTAGACAAACCTCACCCCATGAACCCAGGCACCCCTGTTAAATCACCAAACGTAGCGAACCATTTGGGGTGACCTATGGCAGAGGTGTTGGTTATCCAATAAAGGTTCCCGGGGCGGCGGTACCCATTCCCGCCTCCCAATAATATATGATATTTCGATTTAAGAATTACGTTCCAATAAATTCTCGACTGTCTTGTTCTGTTTCATGTTTCGTTTAGATATATGTATTATCTTTTGTCGATGATTAAAAGTATTGCATTAACTTATATAACTTTAAAAAATTAGTCCAATAAATATTGCATTAACTTATATAACTTTAAAAAATTAGTCCAATAAATATTGCATTAACTTATATAACTTTAAAAAATTAGTCCAATAAATATTGCATTAACTTATATAACTTTAAAAAATTAGTCCAATAAATAAATGAATGTATGAATGTGTTTGATTAAATTACAGAATCCTAAAGGTTTGGCCATCGACCTGCTGGAGTACCTTGGCCAGCAAGTCTCCCAGGGAGCCCTGGATGATGAGAAGATCAGTCACATTGAGATGGCGCTCGAGGCTTTGGCCAATGTTATCAAGAATAATGCCGGTCAGTTACATTTATACTAAACTAATGAAATTTGGGTGGAGAGATTTCCAAGGCTAAGAAGATTAACCAGTGGACTGTTTTTCTGGCACATGTGTCCGCCAATCTTAAGCACATATGTGAGCTCCAATGGGTACCGCCGCCCCGGGAACCATTTGTGGGATTACCAACACCTCTGTCATGGCTATCTTTGGTGACTTAGCAGGGGTGCCCAGGTTCATGAGGTCTGGCGGCTGAGCCATCTGCCTGAAAATGAAATGAAAATTTCTCATGTATGAGAACCTTCTCATTATGAAATCATTTTTGCACAGTGAAATTTCTTGTGTGTACCTTTGTTGGTCGAAACCTGAAATCACCACCACACAACCATAGACATCCAAATTGATAGACTTGTTCTAACCTAAAATCTGGTTATCATTTCGTTGAACTGGCACCAGGAGGGTTCTAGAATGCTTTGAATAAACTAAGACATTAATCGTATACTGACCACCGAAGATGGCACATTGAAATAACCAGACCTTGTGCAGAAAAGTAGAGTTCGCTAAAGAAAGGCAACACTTTGCAGCGCAGTCCATTGTGAGACTTTTCTGCGCAGGATTGGAATGTTTGTTTTTAACTGAAACTGGCTTAGCAAGCTAAAAATGAGTGTGGTGGATAAATTATAACTTATTGTTAAAAGTGTCTAACTAAATAGTTCATATTCGCTAAATGTTCAATTTTGGCAACAAACCTGATCTTTTGTTAACCGAATTTTGTGTTTCAATTATTATAAGCAATAATTGTCAGCCTGAAACACTCATTTACATTGAAAAATCTTCCGAGAAAAGATACTTGCCGCCATCGGGACTTGAACCCGTGTCCTTCTGATTGCCGGTCGGATGCTCTGACCACTGAGCTATGGCAGCTTATCTAATACCCGTCAAATAATGTAAATGAGTGTTTCAGGCTGACAATTATTGCTTATAATAATTGTTACCCTTCGTGCTATGCATAAAAATCTTGTCTTAAACGTTAGTTTATAAATTAAAAATAATAATTGAGTTTTGTGATTGTTTTTAAGTTTTTTGCAAAGCTAGCTGTAAAAAGGACTAATGGTTCCTAAACATATTTTATATTCGTGATCCAAATTGTGATATAACAATTCGAGTTGCCTGTATATATTTATTAACAAATCACAGAAAGGGAGATGGTTACTCCACAACCCCGCTCCGCGCAAATTGGTTTGTTCGCCTTTCCCCGATCGACTGGTCTATCAATTTGAATGTCTGCGCCAACCAATGATCTTGTCCCATGCGGCGGTTGCCTCTCCACTTTTCTGTAAAACTTGATATGAATTACTTATATTAGTGAATTACTTGTATTTGTTTTGAATTTTGTATTTGATTTGTTTGCAGGAGTAGAGATTCAATGCATTGGACACTTTGGATTAATATTTGGTCTGCTCAGCGCGCGCGGCTATCCCGCAGTTCAAAAGGCTGCTCTACAGGTAACACTTTTTACATCATAAAGTACTTTCAACATACTTTAATAATTATTATCAACTTATCAGTGACCGGACAACTCAGAAAGAATTCAACTCAACACCTTCTAAAAAGTTATTAAAAGTGATGAAAAAAATTGGTTATGTTAGATTAGGTTATTGGCTATTTTTAAATTATATTTTTTCATAGCTTTTAATGACTTTTCAAAGAGGTGTTGAGTGGAGTTGATTCTGAGTTGGCATGGAACCCAAAATATCAATACAGTTGAACCTACCTAATTCGAAGAACACAACGTCAAAAACCGTATTTAAAATGACTTAGATAATGAAATTTTATTTGAAAAAAAAATCAAAATCAAATTTTTTTATCACAATTTGATCAATAGCTGAAACAGGCCGAGAGTCGTTCTATATAAAATGTCAATTTTATTTTGAAAAAAAATCATCACTAGAATCTCTACTTATTTAGAAATATACAACACCTCAAAAACCATATTTAAAATTACATACATGATGATTTCCCACAATATTGTAAATTTTAAGAAGGAAAAAATCATTATGCTTGATCAAAAGCTGAAACGGGCCGAGAGTCAGTAGGACTATGGCATCCCCAATTTGGGCATGTTATGAGGTTAAAGGGCATGGGGAGGGGTAGGAGATGGAGGAGAGGAAGGTGGGAAAGTGCTTTGTTATTCAGATCTGGTCACCAAACACGGAGGCATTTCAAGCAACTTTTCGATTCTGAATATGTAATAGTCTCTCACCAGGGGCAATACTGAGAGTATCTACAAGTCTTGTCCATATTATAAGGTGACTTTGTTGCAGGTGGTGGTCAGCAGTGCGGGCTGCGCAGAGTGTGTGGAGGACGTGGCGGCCGGGCGACTGATGGGACACCTCCTGCCGCTGGTGGCGGCCGGGCCACTTCAGGCGGTGGCACTGGACGCCCTGTCTCCGCTGCTCACCAATACTAGTATCGTCAATGAGGCTCTCAACAAAGGTAACCTAACCTGTAATGTTGAAATAATCATCAACAACTGACCTGACTTTAAATCTTTTATACCTAAGCGCTATCACATAGATAGATTAAAAAAACATTCCATTCGGGCTTTCATGCAATTAAATGTGTGTGATATTCGGTAAGAATTTAATCAATCTGCCAAGAGATTTTGTGGATACGGAATCGATTCCATATGACTGACAAATTTGTGTATTGTCTATGGCAATGTCTTTTTATTGCATTAACCGTTTTAGCGCATTAATCATTTTATCGCAATAATCATTTTACCGCATTAATCGTTTTACTACACTAATTGTTTTTCCGAATTAATCATTTTACCACATTAATCATTTTACAACATTAATCGTTTTTTTGCACTAATCATTTTACCGCATTGATCGTTTTACTGCGTTAAATGTTTTACCGCATTAATCTTTTTGATCTTAAACTTTTTTTTTTATAGAAGTTATTAAAACAATAAAAATCCAAAACTTTAATATCTAAGACATGTGGTGAAACATCCAGAGAAGTGCGAGATCTTGCATCATTCAGGGAAAGTTTGCGGGAAAACAGGACCCTGGAAGAAGGAGAACATCATGGCTGAAAAAGCTGAGACAGTGGTTTGGCCAGTCTACTGTAGAGCTGTCCCGGGCCACAGTAAAAGTCCGCATAGCAAACGTCCGTTAAACGGACAAGGCACGAGAAGAAAAAGAAGAAGAATCATTTTACCACATTAACCATTTTACCGCATTATCATTTTATTGCATTAATCATTTTACCGCGTTAATCATTTTACCGCCTTAATCATTTTTACTGCATAAATCATTTTACCATGTTAATCACTATTTTAGTTGATCGATGACCTCTTCTGACATTAGTTATTGTTAGATACTCAAATATAAATGGTTTTATCTTGATGGTTTATGTTATTTAGACTGTTATTTATTGCTGTAGGCGTAGATGAGATCTTGCTGATCTTAATGAAACGAGTTGGTTATTTATTTGCACAATATTGACACGTCGGTGTTTTAAAGCTACGTGTGTTTTAAAGCTAGCAAATAGAGCTGTCGGAGATTAAGGAGAGCGAGCAGTAACATCCATCACCTTTTATACCCTGTTTCTGCCGTCTCGCTCTTGCACATTTGAAAAGCAGGAGTACCACCAAAGCCATTCTCACAGTTTATTTCAACAGGACCCTTCACAAACGATCGAAAGAGGTTTCACTCAAATTGTCTTTTCCAGGTGCTGTGATTTATTTATTAGATTTATTCTGCAATTCCAACTCCAACACGGAGCAACTGTCCGAGTCTGCTGCCGACCTGATGGCCAAAATGATGGCGGACAAACTTCACGGACCTAAGGTACACACTTCAATTACATTATTTCTTTTTTAAATGTTACAATTTGTGTTTCATGGTGATAATTTAAACCATTTATTGCATATTATTAAAGGTGGGGCTTTTCAAACTGCAACACATTTCAATTCCATTAAGGAAACAAGTATACAAATGTACTTTCCTATTTCCTTTCTGGGTTTTGACACTAGTACAAATATTTTTTCAATATAAAATACATATCAACAACCGGCATGTCCCTACATTTTGCTTTTTTTGATAGGTTACTCTTGTAGGAGTCAAGACCCTCCAAATATCTGTAAAATAGTCTAGTTTGAACGCCATCCACAGACAGTTCCTGTATCTATACAATTTTTAAAATGTATTTTTAAAAAAGAAAAATAGAATTATTTTTTTCTAATACAGTTTTAGGGTACGAACAAAAACAAAGCGGGTTTCGGTTTTCAGATTAACGGCGTTCAGTGCCCTGTTCCACCGGCGGCAGTTGACGCCGAGATGTGGACAAACAGAACGCGGATAAAACTTGCGCCACCTGCGCGGTAGCCTGACAGCAGCTGTCAGTTTTTACGAAATGTCGAGTTCGTAGACGACGATTATTTACTCTTGGAGAAGCCTTTCTTGAAATTAAGGAATAAAACAATGTTATTTGGTAATTGGTATCTTTAAATATGAAAAAAAACCTCAGGAGAATATGATAATATGTTAAGTACGTGCATGAAAGGAATTCACTTGCGACATTTGAGGTTATTTCAAAATTTTATCTTGTTGATTTCATTCCATCACTTGTCAACAACATTTCTGGTGCTATGGAATGTATTTCTTTTATCCCAGATTGGCGATTGATTGAAAACAGCGGCAATTAACAGGTCGCTCATTTTGATATCAGATTCTGACCGGCGTCACCGGCGAGCAGGAATTAAGAATTCATTCCGGTAAAGCTTATCGGCGCCGCCTCGCGCGGACACAAATCTGAACCTGCCTTCACTATGTTCGGTCTGATACGTTGACATACAAACATTCTTGTCAGCACGCCTGCGCCAGTCGGCCGCCCATGCGCTGACTAATCAGAAAACCGAAACCCGCTTTGTTTTTGTTCGTACACTTAGAGGAGAAAGCAGGGGATTACAAAAACTCGATTTTGACAATTTGACAGTACAGCCGGAGGTGCAGTTATACTTTTCGCTCAGATTTCCCGAGTACGGGGGTGGGTAATAGCCATAGTGTTTTTTTTTAACATTAGCTCTACACACGAGAGAAATTATTTCCCTGAGGGAAATTATTTTCCTCAGGGCCAATATCATCTTTGGGGATGCTGTGTGGAGGGTTTTTTAAGGAAAGGAAGAAGAGGAAGTTCTGGGAAGGAACTAGGTATGAAGGATGGGTAGGAATCTGGGGATCAGTGTGCCCAGGAGTGATGAATATATGAATCACTCCCTTCAACTACAGTGTAAGGTGATGGGTCGAGGGATTCTGGCTGGAGAGATCAAAAGACAACCTCAACCATTCTCTCTCGAACCAGCCCGCCACGCAACAGGTGGGCAGACACATCGGCCAAGACCTTGACAAACCTCACCCCACGAACCTGGGCACCCCTGCTAAGTCACCAAGCGTAGCGAACCACTTGGGGTGACCTATGGCAGAGGTGTTGGTAATCCAATAAATGGTTCCCGGGGCGGTGGTACCCATACCCGCTTCCCATAATGCATCTGTTTTGTAAAATACCTATTACATCGACCACTGCGTTTCTGCTTTAATGTCTGGAGCAACGGTGACAGTCCATTTCAGATTTATCATTTTTATTTCTGAAAAATTATGTCTACAATTATCTACTGAATCATACAAAATAAGTAATATGTTCTTGTTGCAGGTAAAACTCCTCCTGTGCCGCTATCTCCCGGCCATTTTTGCAGACGCCATGAGATCTGGTGGCGCTGCAGCCGCTTCCAGGATGCTCAACACTCCTCAGCAGCATCCAGAGCTGGTGTGGAACACAGAGGCCAAGGATAGGGTGTCAGCTCTCATCTCAAGGCATAAGGACGAGTTAGTATTGCTTCATTTATCTTAATAAACTTGATTCAATAAACATGTGAACGATATAGCCTTGAGAAACTAACAATCATCGTATCTTGGAATGATGATTATTTCGGCTGTCCCAAATCAAAACCCAATATGACATTGGGTAAAATGTTCAGGAAAAGCCAATAAGTATTTGTGTTTGCCATTCAATAACTAATCTACTTTTCATATGCAATAACAACTATATTGTCTTGTATTTTTGTAAACTTCTGCGTAATCGATAATGTTCAAATAAACTATATTTTAAGCATAAGTGTGTTACACATAATTGAGAAAAAATTGTAAAGATAAAATTACCACTCTGAATATTGTAAAACACATTTCCCAAAACACACACTGTGTGTATATCCTGTAAATACAATGTTTATATTTGAGAAATTTATGACAAAAAAGAGGCTCCAATTTCATTTTAACCTGTTTAATCAGAAGAGACCATATTTGTCCCAGCTCACTCATCATAGAAATCGTTGTCTCCCTATCATAGTAAGAAGTATGATCTAAACGGGATTGGAAAGAGAAAACCCCCTTTAGATTGAAATCTAAAAGTTAACCATAAAATAATTAAAATGTACACCTTTATGAAACCAAAATTTCCGACTGTAATTTGAAAAAAAATTATGAAACTTTTTATTAAGAATTATTTTTACTACATGAAATGACAAAAAAGTAATGTGACAATAACGTTTTATTTCATTTGTCTAATAAAAAATATAGGTATGTGTTTTAAATTATTTTTTCGTTATTTTAGTTAGAAAAAATATAAAATTTTAATAAAAAAAAATTTTTGAAGTTTACATTAAAAAATTTTATATTTAAAAAATTACATACTTATTTCTTAGTTTAATAAAATTTAAAAGCATATTTCATCATCTTTCAATACTTAACAGTTTTAGTTTTCGGTCACAAATATTCCATTTAATTTGGTTTTATTGCAAAGCGGAAATGTTTTTACCTATTTACAAAGTATACCTGATTTTTTAAGGGTTAAAAGGTGGGTAGATCTGGAATATCCAAAATGCAATAAAAGTAGTTTTGGAAAAAAATGGCTTATTCCGTGTTTGTATCTGGGAAAGCCAAACCGATATGCTTGAATTTATGATTAAAAAACCTTTATATGTAATCTTATCTTTTGTTGCAGACACTATTCAGCCCAGATCCGAGACCCCTCCTCTCCCTGCACGGCTGCCGTGTCGGAGGGGGGCGGCGGGGTGGGTGGTGCGGCCTGGACGCCCCCCGGGGAGGTGGTGGTGGGCGGGGTGTACCTGCGCCTCTTCGTTGCCAACCCGCAATGGGCGCTACGCAGCCCGCGCACCTTCCTGGCCGACCTGCTGGACTGCACCATGTCGGGATTGCAGAAAGGTGGACAGGTATGTTTTATTATTGTTTTAACTAGCGAGTTCCGGCATGCATTGCAATGTCACTTAACAACCACTTGAGCAACAGACCGATTTAAAACTTTTTCTTCCGATTGCTCATGATTTTTTTTAATATTAAAAAATTTGTACCTCCAAATTTTAAGATGGAGACATACAAACTGATTATAGCTCTGTATAGCCATTGAATTCTCCTATCTTTTGTCGATGATTACATATTCGTAGGATTTATAAAAAAAATATTATGAAATCGTGAACTTTGGTCCAAAAATAAATTTTGTGCAATTTTGGACCGCTTGTCTTTATATATACCATAAAGTGTTGTCCATAGAGGTTGAATATCCAACTTGAGGACAGAATTTTGTATTGTCTAAACCACCTTATATTCCAGGGCGATCTTATGGAGCTGTGCACGCAGGCCCTGTGTGGTCTACTGGGGGCACAGCCCAGCCTAGCGGACCTGGTGGCGGGCCGGGGGCATCTGCCCCGCCTGTGTCGCTACCTTGGTTCCCAGCCGCAGCATGCTTTACCCATTCTCCACACTATTTCCAACAGTCAGGTGAGGCTATTTGTCATATTAATTTAAGCGTTTGGAATCTTTTTAATTTATTTTATGGACTTCTTCAGATGTGATTGTTTTATCTTAACCACTTAGACCCATAAGCTTCTTTTCAAGCTACCTATATTACTTGCTCTGCGATAACATAGTGTTTGACTGTACCTTTGCAAGAATGGATCGTATCAACTTCAGGTCAGCTTTAAAGTTTGGCACGTACTATACCAAGTGCCAAAAATTTCTCACAGAATTTTACCCTATAACTTAAAAGTTGTGTTTTAACCTACCAATATAGTTTTATTTTATCTATCTATCTATCTATCTATGTAAATAAAAATGAATCGCCGAAATGTATGTACGCGCATAACTTCCGAACGACAGCACCAAATTGAATAATTCTTTTTTTGTTGTGTTCGTTATTGTCAGGACAAGGTTTGTACAAAACTACTGGTGAGCTCTGGCATTATGAAATTTGTAAAAAAAATTGCAATAGGTGGCACGCGAGCTGTTTGAAAACTGAACGTACCGGGACTGAATGTATGGAATGCGGGAGGGGAGGGAACCAGGGAGGGGTAAGGGGACCTGGGAGGGGGGAGGGAAACTCGACGAATGGGAAAGGACACGCAATTTCATTATTAAATGGCATAGCAACGCATGCCGGGAATCAGCTAGTTTATAATAATTGTTTGTGTTTGTTTCCAGTTATGCGTGAGCACTCTAGCGCAGACGGACTGCATAGTTGGACTGAAAGAAGCCATGAAGACAAAGAAGGAACTGATAGGATTGGCTTGTGAATCTCTCTCCAGGATATTTAGTAGTCCCGCCAATACTGATGAACTTGTTCTGCAGGTTTGTCTATCATTTTATATGTATACTGGATGAATTCAACAACCTCAAACCTGCGCAAGCATATAGAGAGTAAATGTCACTTCCACATTCCACCTTGTGCGCTTCTGAAGGTCATTTTGTTCGCACTCTAGAAACATGTGTGCATTACTTTGGTTTGTCCATCTTTTTATACATTATTCACTTAAGATCATGTCACTCCTGATAATACAAATGTTCCTTAAAACTATCAGTTCCATGTTCAACATAATATTATACACGGTGTCCAGAAACTCGTAGTACAAGCGGGAAACTGGTAAATCTACATCACATTCGGAGTCGATTTGTGATATAACTTTTTTTTTTTTTTTTCAACTTTATTTATTCTCATTTCTTTGTACATATAATGTATAATAGCAAATAGTATACATATAATAACATAATATATAATAACAAATAGTATGAACAAGAAATGAAAACCCACTAAGGCACTGCCTGAGTGTGGGTAATATTAAAACAAAATATTATATTTCTAAGTACCCAAAGTATAAAATAGACTTAAAAAACATATAAAATATAAAATTAGTATTTCATAGGTAGAACAAGTGAAAAAGGTTTTTTTTTCAGCTATTATAAAATATGGAAAAAACATACTGATTTTTTTTTTTTTTTTTTTTAGTTATTATAAAAAAATAAACAGAAAACATATTGTACTACAGTTTAGAAAGTTACAGACAGTGTGTTGTAAAAGGAAGGATAAATTTATAGAAATAGCGTTTCAATATCTAGGTACATTATTCAACCATAATTTTACCTCTTTTACATATTTTATCATTTTATTTATCATTTGAGTTTGTAGTGGTAGAAGGTTAAATGAACGAGGACCAATGAAACTGCTATGTGTCTGCAATAATTTAGTATTGGTTTGTGGGGTGTAAAATATATTATTTATTCTTTTGCTCATTCTGTTTTCATTTATATGGAAATTATTTTTGTTTTTAAATACATATTTTAAAGTTTGTAATATAAATAATTTACGTATATTAAATATTTTAGTTTCATTGTATAATAAGTTAGTCGAGAATGTTTTATTTTTGTTATACATGACTTTAATTATGTGTTTTTGAATTATTTGTAGAGGCTTAATAAATGTATCAAGTGCACCACCCCATCCTATAATGCCATAAGTGATTGATGATTGCACCAGGGAAAAGTAGATCATTTTCAATGTTTAGTACTTCCTTAACCGGTCAGATGTCGGAACATTTTGCGGAAATTCGCGGAACTACACCAAAAAACCACCACTTTGAATTTTGAATTGAATGTTTTGTTGATAAATTTTAAGCTATTGTATATTTTATTGACTGAAACACATTCACAACTCAATAAACTATCCACTAAAATCATATTACTTGCATTTATTACGTAAATTAATAGGTTTTACGACGTTTTATTCGCGATACACGCAGTAATTGTGACCGCTATATCCGCGGCAAAATCTGACAGCGCATCGTCATAGAAGAAATCGTTTTAAAAATAATCCAGTGTGTCAATTCGAGAGAAATCTTTAACACTACCTAGAGTAATGATGGCGCAAGCGATTTTGACACTGTTTTTCATACAAATTCGTACATATAAGGGTCAAAATCACAGACCAAAAGTTTTTCAAAGACAATATTATTCAAATATTTGAATTATTTTCTTGCGCATGCGCTTTGTAGGCCCGCATATTCCGGGTCCCGGCCTCTCACCGGTTAAGTCTATAAAATATGTAGGTCAGATATCTTAATTTAGAAGTGATTCGATTAATATGTGTTTTCCAATTAAGATTTATATCTATTGATACTCCTAAATATTTTATATTTTCGGCATTAGTGAGTTCGTTGCACATGAAGCACATTTCTTGATTGCAACTAGTATTATGGAAGTGTTTGACCCTTTGGAGACTGCGGCAAGAGAGGTGGGTTTGCAAATCAATGAAAATAAAACAAAAATCATGATGCAAACCAGAACCCCTCACCGCAGAATAAAAGACAAGTGAAATTCAAAGACAATTATAATTTCGAAGTGGTCGAAGAGTTTACCTACCTGGGCTCCATCATAACGCAGGACAATGAAGACCCAGTAGAAGTAAGAAAGCGCATTACAGCCGCTAACAAAACTTACTTCGCGTTGCTGCCAGTGTTCAAATCCCGAAACGTCCATAGGAAAACCAAAATAACCTTATATAAAACAATTATCAGAACGGTCTTGGCCTATGGATGTGAGGCGGGAACACTGACAGCAAAGTCAGCGGAACGGCTGGATATCTTCGAAAGAAAGGTACTTTGAAGAATCTTAGGAGCGGTGCGAGAGGGAGAGGCATGGAGAATCCGCCACAATAATGAGCTCTATGATATTTACCAAGCTCCCAGACTCCACCCATTTACGACTCCAAAGATTAAGATGGGCCGGACATGTGCACCGAATGCCAAGCACACGAGTACCGAAGAAGGTTCTGACAGGACACCCGGGAGGTAAACGAAAGGCGGGCAGACCTAGACTGAGATGGGAGGATGATGTCAGGAAGGATGCAAGAGGATTACTCCATGTTGCAGATTGGAAGAAGACGGCCGAGGACAGAGGGCGGTGGAGGCTTATTTTGAAGGAGGCCAAGGCTCGAAATGGGCTGTAGCGCCATTGAAGAAGAAGAAGATTATGGATTCTAATTTTAAGGTTGTCTGTAGGTTTATTTTTAATGGTTTTATAAAAAGGTAAATAAAATGTTTTGATTTGAGCTTTCGTTTTCGAGTAAATCGGGTCCGAAGTTGGAATTTTTTTGGTTAAATTTGAAAAAATTGTTCACAAGGGGATTGATTTCAGCTGTGTAATGTCTTTTAAAATGCATCGTAGGGTAAACCGGCCTCAAAAGTTTTTTTAACCTTTTAGTTACCGAAAAAATGGTAAAATAGAAAAAAATAATATTAACATCGAAATGCTCAGATCGAAAAAAATCAGTTTTTTCGGTTCTCTATGTGATGTAGATTCACTAGTTTCCCGCTTGTACTACGAGTTTCTGGACACGTTGTATAGTATACATTGTCTTTGTCTCTCTCTAACTGAGGGAAAATGGTTACCTGTGACCTTGTCCTACCGACTTTCTATTGGGTATGCTCGGTACGTACCATCTACAGATCAGAAGGGATACAACACATTTGTGAATGATTTGAAAACTCAGCTATCGTGGTGAGCGTTCGTTGGGCAGGGCAATCTTGTTGAATTAAATCATTTCCAATCTTGTTGTTGATGCAAATCATTTTGGACGTGAGGACAACTGTTTACAAAACTATTAGTGTTATGTCTATAAAAATGCATTTTTTAAAAGTTGTACATTTAAAATGATTTTTTTCTTGTGTTATGAACAAACATCTTAAAATTGTGTCCAGGCTCTAGAAACAGACATGGTGGGCCAACTCCTCTCTCTGTTGGACGCCTCGGGCACGTCCGGTCAGGCGGCCGCGCAGGCTGTGTCCGCCCTCAAGGCCATGGCTCGCAGCGCGCTCCACGGTGAGCGGGTGCGCGCCGCCCTGGAGGCCTGTCCTTCCTGGCAGCGCTACGCCTCGCAGAGGCACGACCTCTTCATAGCAGACAGGCCGGTGCAGGGTTATCTCACTGGTGAGTAGCAATCAAGCGGCAATCAGCAGACTGCATGTCCTTCGGCAATTAATTCCCCTTCCCCACAAGCTCTGAGGTCATTTAACCACTCTGATCCATAAGCTTTGTTTTCACAATAATATAACATTACCAGATATGCATGACGTATGAGGCGTACCTGACTTATTAAGAGCATTATTCTAAATTCCATTAGATTGTATGTGTGGGTGTCCTCTTTAGTGATTTTTTTTTTTTTAATTTTTAATATGTATACCGTCCTAGAGCCCCAACTGCTCCCGTCTGAAGCCAGTGGGAGTATGGCTTCCCCAATTGGGGTATGTTGTGAGGCTGAAGATGGTGGGGGGGGGAAGGAGATGGAGAAGAGGAAGGTGGGGAATTACCTGGTTTCAGATCGACTAAAGCTATTTCAGACCTCCATTCAATTCTGAATTGTGGTCTTACACTAAGGAGATACAGAGAGTATCTTCCGCTCTGGAACTTGCCGCAAATACACCATATATTATTTTTAACGAATTAATTGTAAAATAACACAAATTAATCAAATAAAATTTACTTGCACATGCCGGGATTCGGATTGAGAGTCAAGAGCCCTCAATCACGGAGGCTGTCATACATTGTACTTAGATAGTGATGCATAGCATTCTAGAGCAGTACCCTCAATGTCGCCCGGGTACAAGACCACCATTCAGAATTAATTAGCTTTACCCATGTTTGGTGACCAGATCTGAATAGCCAGGTACTTCTTAACCTTCCTCATCCCCATCGTTTTTCCGTCCCCACTCCTACAACCTCACAACGTTTCCCAATGGGGGATGCCGTAGTCCCACTGGCTTCAAACAGTTAGGAGCAGTTGAAACAATTTTTGGTAATCACATTTAAATATAAAATTATAATGGCACTGAAGACATCTGTTGCACAATTGTTGCGTTGTTAGAATACTGGTTCATGAATTTCGGCAGAATCAAATTCTTTGCAATTTATTTGCATTAGAGGCACAGAGTCAAAGGCATTGAAGATGTGTTTATAAGATGAAGACAAACTGACTAAACACAAGTTGAGAATTCACCAGTACAGTGCAAAACTGATACAACGGCCGCTGTTCCCAATCCTACTAACCAACTGCTATGCCGAATCTAAGGCTCAACACTGCTCAAATGCACAACTACGCTCTTTCCAACACACAAGCGCTCAATCTAAGGAAGCCGGACACATGGATTAAATTCAACTGAGCAAAGCAAAGTTTTAAAAACTGTCAACAGAGTGACGCTAAAGCCACAAGGTACTGACGTACCATCGCCAAAGGTCAAGCTGACACTTTATTTTTAATATATTTTGTACATTTGTGTAAAAAATATAAAATGCAAGTTTATGGATAACAGTATTTAAAAGAAATCACATGTGTTAATAATAAATACAATATTAATTGAACATCAAAAGTTTTTACTTTGATGCCATTTTGGGTGGGGCCAAAGTGGGCGGGGTCACTTAAGGCACCGCAACCAGGCTCAAAAAGAAGAAGATGGAGAGATATGAAATTACGAATGTTAGAGGAGCGCGCTAGTATTAAATAGTTATTAAAGCAACAAAATCGATGTGAAAATTGTGAAAATGTTTGATAAAACACGGCTCGTTAAAAATAAAGCAAAAATCTCGCGGGGGTTTGTTTCTATCGAGGTAATTTTATATAATTTACGTTTCGGCGCAGGGAATGTCTAGATATTGTCTTCTAAGTGCTTTAAAACTTAACGTGTTTAAGGGAGATATGTAAGAAATCGGTCAAAATTCGGGTAGCGGCGGCGATAATCAACAATAAAATATTTGAGAACAACGAGAATGGAGCGTTATCTTTAAAATATTTATAAATCCCTTAGCTGATGGTAGACTTAAATTGATCGATCGAAAAGTTGGGAACAACGGCCGTTAGGGAACGTACCCAAACTACGTGACCAACTTTTTGCAATTTTTAACCCCCCCCCCCCCCCCCCCCCCCCCCCGGTGACCAAAATCCTAAGCAACCCGTCGCTCATTTGTATGGAGCGTGACCTTTTGAAGACCCCCCCCCCCCCTAAAAGTGTCACGTAGTATGGGTACGTTCCCTTACTTCGTAAAGGTAATATTATTGACTTAAATTTTTTTTACTAGGAGGCGTCCCTCAAACTGCAGGATACCTGACGCAGGGCCCCACCTCCAATATCACCTTGCAGCCCCCTCCGGTGGACTGATCAGGCCTGCATCGCCGCATCTGTACATTCTACCAACTGCAAGCCGTCTCCCGTGTGTAGGGACGCATTCCACCTTGTGATAACAAATGCAATCCCACACTAACTGCAATACAACACTTGCCAATACATATTACCCTACTTCTGACATGCTGTGAAATGTAGAAATACTTTGCTATGATCGCATAAAGAAGTTAAAAGTATACTACATTATAATATTAAATTAAAGTGTAATTTAAATGTACATACATACATAAATACATCATTTAACGGCTCTCTATTTCATTTTTATGAGATTCTTTTTTTTTTTTTAGATATGTACAAGCAACCAATAATAAAATACAGACTTGATTGATGTAGTTTTCAATTTTTCGCAAAATCATTACGGGTTTAGTGCGCTTTTGTGTAGCTTAAATTAATGGTTTAAAGATGTTTTTTATATAAATTTATTGTACATATTAATGGTGTTACATTTTACCGTGGTTTAAGTATATTTTTGAACAAAGTCTTACCCAGTATTTGGACGTACATATTATGTATTAGATTTCTCGATAAAACACGTGCCTTTGTCACCCGTAGTGGTGTATTTTATAGAGTTCTTAAAAATGCTTTGTGTTATATGTTAATAAATTAACACAAGTACAACTGGTAAAGAAGCATGTACACTAGGGTGGGTCACGACTGTATGGGGAAAAAATATTCTTGTTTTGATTTGTTTAATAATCATAAAAGGGTGTTAAATGGAGATATAAAATCACGTAATTGTTTTTATAATATTTGGATATCATCTTCTTCCTTCGGATGACTTTGAAATTTCACATAACAGAAAAAAACTCACCCTTGTTAAATCTTTAAAAAATGTTAGACAAACCATTAAAAATGAACTATTTTAAACACGAAATAGAGGAAATATTTTGATTTATTTATTTAAAAAATAATTAATATGATTCAAATTATCTCAAGGCCAGTGTATTCAAATACCAGCAAAATTCTTCTTAATTTCAAATTTCGGCATTATTTTGTGAAACTTAATTTTGGGACTTTTTGTAAATGATTTCGTAAATATATAGCTGGTACCCGGCATGCGTTGCTATGCCATTTAACAAACAAATTGTTGCTCCCTGCGTGTCCTTTCCCATTCGTCCCGTTCCCCTTCCGCCTCCCCTTCTTCTCCTGCGTCCCCTTCCCCTCTCGTGCTCCCACTCCGTCTCCTCCATCTTCCCTCTCCCCACTCCACTCCCCCTTCCCCCGTCCCGCGAACCCCCCTCCCGAGTTCCCCTCCCCCTCCTAGGTTCCCCTTCCTCCTCCCTGGTTCCCCTCCCCCCCTCCCGCGAACCCCCTACCCGAGTTCCTCCCGCATTCCATACATTCAGTTTTCAAACAGCTCGCGTGCCACCAATAGCAATTTTTTTATACAAATTTCATAATGCCAGAGCTCACCAGAAGTTTTATACAAACCTTGTCCTGACAATAACGAACACACAGAATTATCCAATTTGGTGCAGTCGTTCAAAAGTTATGCGCATACATACATTTCGGCGATTCATTTTTATTTATATAGATTTGCTATAGAAATTACAAAAAATATGGTATAAATGATTCATACTCACTTTTATATACACTAGAAATAACCCCTTAATATGAAAATTTTCAAAACTTTGAAGTGGAACCAGAGGAAAAAGATCGTGTCATAATTTCAAAAATTTTAAACACGTCGTTTTGAACCCATTTGGCACCCTTTTATCGCTCTTAGAATTTAAAAATAACATTTTTTTAAATTGACCCACCTTAACGTACACACATTAATAAGCCATGTGTTTACTTGTATTAAAAAAAAACACCCAAAACTTTCAGAGTATGGACTGTAATCACGATTACATCATCAACAATTCCTGTTTGATTGTCATATAAACTTGTAAATAATTATTATGAATCACTCTTTTCTGCATCGTAGTACATAATTAATCAAAATATGTCTATGTTAATAATTATATGATTAAGTCAAATTGCCCGCATGTTATTCACAAATTTTATCACGTAAAGGTGATAGGGTTACAATAATTAATTTAATACTCAGCATAGAAACAAAGAATCATCATAATAACTTCACTTATTTACCTAAAACCTTAATCGAAATTATTATATTATGTAAAATAAAGTATTTGGTTAATTTAATGAAATTATTATTTTTAACATTTTAGCTTGTTCACTATTTTTCCATCTTATTTTGCTAATATATTTTTAATTTTATCGATATTGTGAGTGATAGTCAAAAGCAAAAAGCGTTCCAAAATTTTCGAAACATTCCAAAATAAATAAAAAGATATTAACCCCTCAGGCCTCGGGCCTATTTTGTCAGAAGGTCAAAATTTTTCTACTTTGCAATAAAATCGAAATAAATGGAATATTTATGAACATATCCGAAAACTAAAAACTGTTTTTGAAAGGTGGTGAAATGCACTTTCAAATTTTATAATTGGAAAAAAAAACCTAGATTTTTAAATATAAAATTTTGAATACAAACATTTCTTTTTTAAATGGCTCAACTTACTTTTATCTATGATAATGAAAAAAAAGTACACATTTATTTTTCTAGACAAATGTATCACAAACATCCACTTTTTTGTCATTTTGTGTGAAAATAATTAATTAAAAAAATCCCCAAATTATTTTGTTGTTAACTTTTAGATTTGAATACAAATCATGGTGTTTTCTCTTTCTTATATTGTTTAGATCATATTTCTCACCATGATAATAAGGGAGATACAACGATTTCTTTGCGACCTATGTGAGTTGTTCCCAAAAGCGAACAAATTAGCTTGAGGGGTTAAGTTCTGGACCAATAAATTAAACCAATTTAAAACTTCACTCTTTCCTACTGCACAACATCGGCAGTTGTGTCAGCTTACCATTTAATTATAAAACTAAATAAAAGACTACATCATAATATAGCCAGATAGAATTTAGCCTGGCAACTACTATTTTTTTTTATTTATCTAAAATAAACTACCTAACTTTCATAGCCTTACTTTGGTAGTGGACAAATTGGTTTGATACATACCTTCTTTTTTCTATCTTATTTGTGTTTTCATAGCATATTCATAGATAATATATTATTTTATCTTTAGTTATGACATAATATAGGTTTTCCTTAACACATTTTTATTTGTTACCAAAATCTTTACTTTTGTCGTTAGTTTATTATAACGGGTGTTAACTCGACTTACTTTAACCAGTGATTCCTGACATTATTTGGAGTTAAAAATGTTATTGAAAATTTGTCTGACATTTTTGGTGTTTTTTTTTTTCAATTATAAACATAAAAAAACAGTAGGTATTGAAAGGTTAGGGGCGGGGTGAGGGGTTGAGCGATTGCTCGGCTGTGGACAGAGATGAAATGTGGAAGAAATTTTTTTGTTTTGGTTTTGAAGAAAACATTTTGAAAAATATAAAAAAAGTCACCGGAGGCCAAAATTTCATTTACATTTTTTACTTCAAATGATGTCAGGAATCGCTGGTTAACTCGTTGAATGCCGCGAGTAAATGGGGTTGGTTGTAACCAATTAGCGTTCGCAAAAAGCGGCAGCCATGACACCCAATGTCCCGCGATTCTGACAGCGTCCTTGAGAAATTTCGTACATAGAAAGGTCAAAGTTCAAAACCAAAGAATTTTTCCCGCGCATGCGCAAGAACTGCGCACGCTCCCGCGCTCCGGTAAATCATTAATATAAATTATATGGAGTCACCAATCTAATTGCGGTTTTCTCTATGGTAAAGAGCGATAATAGAGCAAGCGATTCTGACCGTGTTCTTCATACACTTTCTTTATACATAAGGGTCAAAATCGCGTGTAAAATCTCATGACACACCGGTTGACGAGCGGCACTGGCCAGGTTAAAGTAAGTCAAATACGCCACTTAATGCCCTGATTTTAAGGAATAAATTAGCAAAGATCTCTAATGAACTAACAAAATAAATCTTTAAATCGACGCAGTTAATGTTTTGTTTGTTAATTAATAGTAATTTAATTTACCAACAATAAATTAAATGAAAAGTTGCTTTGTTTTTAACTACTTTATTATAATTTATACATTATATCAACCAGTTTTGGTTACAATGTATGGTGGAGCATATAAATATAAGGGCTTTCTTCCTTCAACAAGGGCTTTCTACCTTAAGAAATATAGCAAATAATTCATTATGTACGCGGCCTCAAAAATTATGGTCAAGAATTGCCTAAACATATATGAAACCTGCTCTCACCTGAAGGAAATGCTTTCCTGCAGTAGCATAGGCAATATATAAATCCTCATCTATCCATGTAATATGGTCAGGTCAAATTATTCATCCATCATGTGGCGCATTTCATCAATTAATTATGTTGTCAAAGAAGAATTTTGTATCTTGAATCTTTCTCAAAATATCAATTTTTCAATAACTTGAAAAAATAATAACTGAACACTGATAAAGAGACGGAGAACAATTCTAATTTTGAATTATTTTACATCCAAAATAGACCTGCCATTTGTCATACATTCGGGTAAGTACCTAACCATTTTAGTGCACATTATAAATACATAGAGGGGTGTAACCAATTCTCGAGGTACTTATTTAAAACTGGTAGGTAAATGTAAATAAATATAAACTAACCATAACAAAAATAAATTATATGTTATCGCGATTAACCAATTATAATAAAGTGGTTAAAAACAAAGTAACTTTTTATTTAATTATCATGTCAGGCCACAAAGTGATTGCTATCTTCGATAATAATAAATTGTTTTCTTAGAAAATCAACCACAACACAAGTTTTTGTTCCTAAAGGTGTTGGAAGAATTACACACAAATAACAATTAAATTAACTTAGTTATTGTATTCTTTTGATTTTTTTTTTTAAATCCGAGTGTTACCATTATATAACTTGTAAATATAATTATGTAAATTATATTCAGTACCTAATCAGTTTCTTGCAACCTTGACCAAATGAAATCTTATTTTTATTGTTGTCTATGTTTCATTTTTTAAAGTGAATGTTTTATTTTTTTATCACCAGAGGGGCAGCACTGCTAAATGCAACTCTTAAGCCCCGTTCTGATTGGGCAAGTAATTTAATCGAGAAGCGAGTAACTCGCCACTTGACTGAGCAAAATGCTCCTACTTACTACTAAATGTATGGTGTTCGAACATGTTTAGTTACTAAAATACTCTACTAAAATACATGCCCAATCAGAAGGGGGCATTAGTGATTTTTTTTGCTTCAGAAGTGATAAAGGTTGTTCCGGTAAATAAAAATCATACTGATAATTTGGTAAATGTTATTTTATCTAGCAACTGTTTAGAAAATATCTTATGCCTTATAAATGAAAAACATCTTCCAAGCAAAAGTAGTGTCGATAATCTGATATTATATTTCTGGGAATCCAGTCAATTTTCAGTTTTACATGAGAATCTAAAGATTTAAGAAATATTCGTAAAATATACGACTTATATCTGCTTTTTTAAATGGTGAAGTATAATTGCCTAATGTTAGCCATATCATTATCCATTGTGTAAATAATAAGAGCTTTTATAAAACATTGTTTAAGTGAATTTTTTACATTTTTGTCAAATAAAATATACACCAATTTAAATGGTTGGGTCTAAATTTGTACTGAATTAGTAGTTGGGGCTTACTTTGTGAAATGTAATGTAAATGTAAATGGCACTCAAGCACTAAATATAACATTAATATTGTTAAAATGTGATCTTTACTGAATAAATTCACATATTGTAAGAAATTTAGTTGACAACAACATAGACTACTGTTATAAAAATCACTAATGTATAAATGATAATAGGAATTAGTTGAAATTAATAAATAAAAAATTATAAAACCCTGTATTTATTTCTATATGACGACCTCTGTGATCGAGGGATAAGGCTCTCGACTAGCAGTCCAGAGGTCGCGGGTACAAATCCCAGCGTGAGCAAGTAAATTTTATATGGTTAATTTGTGTTATTTCACAATTTAGTCGTTAAAATAATTTGTTGTGCGAGTACATTTACGCATTCAGAATTCAAACATTGCTTGCAATGTATTTAGCCATGTTTGGTGACCAGATCTGAATAGCCAGGTACTTTCTCATCTTCCTCTTTCCCATCTTCTCCCCCTCCCCACTACCGTCAGTCTTACAACATATCGCAATTGAGCCATGGTCTCACTGGCTCCAGACGTTTGGGAGCAGTTGGGACTCTTGTGCAGTACTCACAGAAAATAAAATTATCATTATTATTGAAGTAAAACTTCTTTACGCATGTTTGACTTGGGGAGTAAGCCGGTGAATGTGTTGAATCTTCTGGTTCGGCAATGTGTCTTCCCAGGTCTCGTTTCCCCTCTTCACTCGTCCTTGGTTCCCTGAAGGCCCCACGAGGGAAAAGGGCTTCATCTCTCCTCTCCACTCCTTAGTTCCCCAAAGGCTCCACGACAGAGAGTTCACCACCCTTTGGTTCCCTAAAGGCCCCACAAGGGAAGAGTCCACCCCACCTTGGTTCCCCGAAGGCCCCAGGAAGGAAGAGGACTTCATCTCTCCTCCTCACTCCTCTGTGGTTCCACAAAGGCCCCACAAGGGAAGAGTTCACAGAGATGGTCTCATTTCTCCTCTTAACTCCTACATGGTTCCCTGAAGGCCCCACACGGGAAGAGGTCATCATCTCTCCACTTCACTCCTACTTGGTTCCTCGAAGGCCCCACGCTGGAAGAGTGCCCTTCCCCTTGGTTCCCTGAAGGTCCCACGAGGGAAGAGTTCATGGAGGTGGCCTCAGCTCTCATCTCCACGGCTTCTCCTCTTGGTTTCTCCTGCGGGCCCCAGGAAGGAAGTCCACAGAGGTGGCCTCAGCACTCCTAGGTTCTCAAAAGGCCCCTAGTTTTCGAATGGTCCAATTTTTTTTTTGTCCCACGAGTGACCAGGGAAATAGAAGGTCCACTCCAGCAGAGCCCCGAGTGCTGGAGTAAGGTCTAAATACTCCAAGATGCGATCTTATTTCTCGGAGACACCGTTTGTGACACTGTTCTCCAGGACATTCAGCATGAGCACGGTAGCTTACACCTTGGCTTGGTATGGCTATTGCAGCTTTGTGTTTCCACTCCCTGAGTGATGGGTTCGCCACAATCCCTACGCTTAGAAAATCGGTTAAAAATTCACCGGATTCTTTAGAAAGGAATGAGGACCTCAAAAAACACATTTTCCTTCAATAGGTACTAAGAAAAACATCCAGTGATGAAAAAAAGTAAAGTTTTTTTACAAAACTTTATTAACCTTTGGAATGCTGAGCTGCTGTGAACGCTTAGTAATGTGCTGTGGGTAAAAATTCCACAAACAGAAATTATCATGGTATGGGGGGAATAGAGACGGGTTTGAGATTTTTACAAAGTTGTTTTAGTTGTTTCCTGTAAATATCAACATTTAAATATTGTTTCTAACGTCCTAGCAGATTCTGTGAAAAAAAGTATTTACTGTACGGTATTGTGATAACTAAATAATTCTGACTCTTGTCTCTATTTACCCAACATTGGGGTGAATAGAAACGAGAGGGGGTGATTAGAGACAAAATGTTAGTGAGATTAGGTAATTTCTTCAACATCTGTCACTTGCTGCAGAATTTATTTTTTGGTGTTTTTGTTCCTCTTGCCTCGAGGATCAGGTTTTTAGATATGTGGCATTTTATCAAAGTATAATTGGATGAAACAAAAAACAATAAATAAATAATAAACAATCACCGTAAATATATTCATATCTAATTACAGTAGGTATACTGTCTCTATTGACCGGTAACGCTTCTCTATTGACCCTCATGGCATCTATTCACCTGCTTCCCATCTCCTTTAACTACGATATATTTAAAAATTAAGAAAGCAAAAAACATCCAAAATCACTAACAAAAAGCTAAAATAAAATATGCTGCTTACGATAGTTGAAAACGAACTTAACCATTTGGATCGATAAGTTTGTTTACACTATAATTTAACGTTGCTAGGATATACCTTTGATGTAGGAGGTGTACCATACTTATTATTAAGCAAAATAAATAATAAAACCATTTTACTCACTTTTTTTGCAATTTGCCAAGTAAAAAATCGTACATTAAATAAAGGCGGGTACAGATTGCTGTAACGTAACATGCAATGTAATATGAAAGGAACATTTTATAAGTACGAACCGAGCATGTACTTACATGCATCTGTTTCCGGCATGCGCGCGGTGAACATAGCTCAGTCTGCCAAGAACAAGACCTCCATTGACATACAGACACGAACAAGCCGTCCACACTGACACTCCGTGCACACTGCGTGCCCCTTTGTGTTTGACGAAAGAACCGATACTTTGTGGATTGCGGCGCACACGAGTTGAAATGCTCTGTTCGTGCGCATAGTGTGCACGGTTCGTGCGCGCAAGGCGTCAACACTATGGGAATTCTGTTACATTGCGACAATGTGGACAGCAAATTCTTTCATTGCATGTTACGTTACAGCAATCTGTACCCGCCTTCAGACTACCTTTATTGACTAATTTATTGAATAAATTCCTGATACCAGAATAGCTGACTCATATTCAGTTTGGACCACTTTGAATAAAAGGTGTCGAAAACGTTTCTATTCCCTCTGCAGTCTCTTTTCCCCTCAAACCACAGTGTGTATTTCAGATTACCGTATGGATACAGCGGCTACATGGATACGAATTGTTCATATCTAATGTTTACTTTTGGCGCTTGAGAAGTTATTATGTAATTTATTGTAATTAAAATGCCTCAATATTGTATTGTGCCTTCGCACTCCTAGGAAACATCTGGCCATGGATTTCCATGTGATGAACCGATTAGAAAAAAAATAGAATAAAAATTATAATTATTGAATGATTTGTAGAGCGCCGTTTTTCTGAGAAACCACCTCAAGGGCGCTGTACAATTTATTATGATCTAGGCCAGTGTTTTCCAAACTCTTTTGGCCCATGGACCCCTTTCCCAAACTGTTTTGGCCCACGGACCCTGGGGCGGATAGCACAACGGAGGGGGCGGAATGGGATAGGGTGGGACGGCAAATTTGGATATGGGGTGGAACTGGGTGACGCGAAAAATCTTGCCCCATCCCATCTCATTACGCCCCTCCCCCGACAAAACTTCCATATGAATAAAAATGTATCAAAACCCTGCCGCGAACCCCCTGACGTCATTCAAGGACCCCTAAATCAATTTTTATTTTCCACGGACCCCCTGAATGATGATCACGCACCACTGATCCTAGACTCTATCTAATGTTATTATTTACAAGTAGATACCGAAAACATATTACCTGGCAGGTCATTTCCGATAAACACACTTTAATTAGAAAGTTTTATGCTTGGAGAAGTTACGAATTTGCACACAAAGGACATGCTTTACTTTAGCTTGGTGCGTAGCATTCTCGAGAGTGGATCTCAGATATGGGGGCCAGAGGACATCGTCTATGTACTAATGGTCGAGAAAATACAAAAGAAATTTTTACGATACCTCTATATGAGAGAGTTAGGTTTTTACCCATGGCTGTTTCCAACAGCATTTATCTCGGGAATGCTGGGTATCTGCAGCCTTAGTTCCAGAAGAGATGTCGCATTACTGCTGATGTCTTACAAGCTTCTAAATGGTTTTATATCGGTACCAGATACTCTGGCTGAAATAGGATTCTATGTCCCGGATAATTTCACGCGAGGTCGCCAACACAGACTTTTGATTCTTCCCAGATGCAGAACTAACTTACCAATGGTGATGCCCCTGGGAAGACTCACTAGGTTAATTAACTGCCTCGCAGGAAATGTGGATATTTTCCACATTTCCTACAACGAGTTTAAGCGTGAAATAACACTTATGTTTTAACTAAATGTTTTACTTTAAATGTATTTAGTATGTATCTTTTCTAACCGCTTTTGCAATGTATTGGTTTTATGCTGTTTTTGCAAATAAATAAATAAATTATATTTAAACTTTACGTTTGCTATCCCCATCACTGCTGATATTACATAAACCTTTCCACTCCAAGCCTTTTTGGTTTTTATTCCACCAGCTCAATGCCAAAATTGCGTTTTTTTTAGTTTTAGTTTTTTTTGTAAATAAAATGGATATTATAAAATAAATGAAACAATTTAAGAGGTGTATTCATTCCAAAATGATGATTCATTTTCATTTAGATTTATATTTTCTGCTTTTGGCCTTTTCGACACCTCTCACTTTCACTAATTCACAAACAAGTTGTAGAAAATAGAAATCAGCAATAATCCATTCAATGAGTATTTGCACGAAAAGAAACACGATAATACACAGTTGATAAGATGTTGACGACAGCATGGTGCGAAAATTACTAGCGTACTTTTGTAACATCGATGCCTGCGCCTCTACCTGCAGTGAGGCGCAGCCCTAAACAAAATTCATCCATCCCTCGACCATAGTACTAAAGTATCGTGCGATTCTAGAATGTGTCTTTCAATCGTGATTCAAAAATTTTAGTAAAAAATATTTCTCCCATCTTAAAATTGTCCGCAAAAAGAAGTATTACAGCGTGTCGAGTGTCACTCGACATTGGAGCTGGTGGAACAAAATCAATGTCGAGTGACACTCGATATTGAAGTAAAATTAGTGTCAAAAGTTGGGTTAATATTTATTTTGAAAGACTGGAGAATTTAGAACTCTTGAATTGGAGAATTTTTATGAAATGACTTTTACAAAAGCTTACAAATAAGAATTTGCTTACATATTTGTACAATAATAATTGTAGAAAAATGTAAGCAAATTCTTATTTGTAAGTCACGGGTTGTGAAGGTGAAGTTGAAAGGTTTTTGACTTTATGGATACGATTGTCTAAAAAGGTGAGTTTCAAGCTCTATATTCCGCCGAGTCTGTGATCAATCTTATATCATGTGGCAGTCCAGTCCAGGCATTAGATCCTGACACTTCGAAGCTTACACGCTTACAAGTGTCAGGTAAGCACGCTTACCGAACTTCTACTGTGGGCTTTAGTTCCTTCAACTATCTGATAGCTAATGAAGCTGGATTGTGCTGTGACCAGGTGATAAAGCATTCTCATATTTGCAAAACACATTTTCTTTTTATGAAAAGGAAAGACAAACATTCCCGGGTTACGAAACCCTATGTTGGTCGTACGGCAGTCGCGTTTCAGTTGCATTGTTAACTGGTTGCCACGGTAGCGGCTCACGAACTGTCAAGTTTTCGAATAATCTGCAATATGTAAGATCAGGAAAACATCGATTTTGTTCAGGAGGTTGATTGCGATTGCGTCGCCAACTGGTTTCATTTCAGTTTCTCAATGAGCGAAGGCCCTTCTTAGCCAACCGAGGAAGCCAACATGCGATGCCTGGGTGGGACCCAAACGTGATGCCACTTCAGCCACTGACCGGTCTTTTATTCCATCAGTCTATGTGACGCCTCTGAATTCTGTTCTTATCATAAGTACTGTCTAATTTGAGCAAAACGATATTTTAGTAGCAATATAAACAGTGTGATAACAATATAAACAGATGTAGTATAATCTCATTGAATATAAATAAGCACAAGTACACCATAGCTGTAACTTTTAGATTTGAATATAAAGCATGGTGTTTTTTCTTTCTAACACTGTTTAAATCATATTTCTAACCATGATAGTAGGGAGACAACGATTTCTATGAGACCTGTGTGAATTGTGAAATTAGCCTCAAAATAAATTATTAAAATTATTATTAGGAAAACAATCGGGTGATAGTGATTCTGGCGGCAAATCGGGTATGAACGATGACGGAGTGAATGTTATCAAAATCAGCATGGATGAAATAAAAAAAATTGATTAAATGCATGAAGAATAGTAAGGCTGTTGGTCTCGACAATATTGCTACCGAATACTTTAAGGGAGATAGCCATGTTATTCTCACATGGTTGTGCAAACTTTTTAACCAGTGTTTAAATGAGGGTTACACGCCATTAGATTGGAGAAGGGCTGTGATCACGCTGTTGTACAGGGTGGCGCAAAACTACCGATATGGTTTGAATGTTTAATAACTTTTTAAATTTATTTGTATTTTTTATTTTTATTTCAGAATTTTGTGAAGAAAACTTGGGGAATTTGAAATGGAACACTACACAACAGAACAGCGATCAACAATTGTTGAATTGTATTTTGGAAATCAACGGTCAATTGTTTTGACGCAGCGTGCTTATCGTCGTTTTTTTAATGTGCGTACTGGACCTTCAGCACCAACAATAAACCGCCTTATTGCAAATTTTCGACAACATGGTACAGTAAGACACCTTCCATGTAGCGGAAGACCACGTACGGTCCACATGGAAGAAAATGTTGTGGATAGTGTGCAGGACAGTCCAGAAAAATCAACAAGAAGACATTCGGCACAACTGGGGCTATCGCGGAGGTCCGTTCAGAGGATTTTGGCCACATTGCACATTTTCCCGTATAAGGTTCAGCTTGTGCAAGAATTGAAGCCGATAGACTACCAACGGCGGCTTGATTATGCCATTTCATTCCGACAAAAAGCGGAAGAAAATCGCGATTTCATTAACAATTTGATAATAAGCGATGAAGCCCATTTCCAATTGAATGGTTTCGTAAACAAGTAAAATTGCAGAATATGGGCTACGGAGAATCCAAGAACGGTTCATCAGCAACAATTACACCCATTTAAGTGTACTGTTTGGTGCGGTGTATCGTCTGAAAGGATCATTGGTCCATATTTCTTTGAAAATGCACATGGCGCCTCAGTTACGGTTAATGGTGCTGAATATCGAACGATGCTGGACAATTTTTTGAGGCCAGCCGTAGAAAACCATCCACAGTAGTGGTTTCAACAAGATGGAGCCACAGCCCACACTGCAAGGGACACAATGGCTATCTTACGGGACCTCTTTGGCGAACGCATTATTTGGCCCAGAAGCGATTTCAATTGGCCCCCACGTTCACCGGATTTAACAGAGCCAGACTGTTTTCTTTGGGGTTATTTGAAAGGAAGGGTATACGTAAATAAGCCAGCGACCACACCACAGTTAAAACAAAACATTCGCAATGAAATTCAAGCCATAACACCGAAAATTTTACGAAAAGTTATGCAAAATGTACTGGAAAGAGCACGAAATTGCGAAGCCAAAAATGGCCACCACTTGCGGGATATAATTTTTCACACTTACGCCAAAAATATTCCCCATTAATATACTGTATAACAAAAAAATAATAATAATAATTAACCATTAAATAAAAGAGTTATTACACATTCAAACCATATCGGTAGTTTTGCGCCACCCTGTACAAAGGTAAAGGGTCATGTATGAAATATGGGAATCATAGGGCTATCAGTGCTAAGTTCAGTTGGCAAGCTGTACCGAAAAATATTGATTGAAAGGTTAAGAATTGGAGCAAAGGATAAAATATTGGATGTGCAAGGTGCCTTTATGAGTGGAAGGGGGTGCATGGATCAGATTTTTTCTTTGCGTATGCTCACTGAGAAGTTTCTGGCTAAAAACCTCTTCTGCACCTTTGTAGATCTACAAAAAGCATACAATCGAGTCGACAGGAAAAAGCTGTAAAAGGTGTTATCCAAATATGGAGTGAATACAAATCTCATACAGGCAATTGCGTCTCTGTATGAGGGAAGCGTTGAAACAATGGTTTTACGGGGTGGTTTGTGGTTATTCGATCTGTTCAATAATACATGGATAATTGTGTGCAAGAATTGAAAGAGGTGGGATTGGGTGCGAAATTGAGCAATATGAAAGTATGTTGCCTGTTGTATGCTGATGATGTGGTGCTGATTTCTAACAGTATGGAAGATCTACAGTCTCTCGTGTTTAGGATGAACGAAGTATCAAGGTGTTTGAAAGAGAGAGTAAGAAAACAGTGTGCAATATAGTTGTGAATGATGAAGACTTGGAGCAGGTGGATGAGTTTGTGTATCTGGGTAGTATGTTTACTAGAGATGGGAAGGCTGATCGAGATATTTAAGGAAGAGTAAATGCAGGTAAATCCATTAATGGAAGACTGAATGCCATTGGTGCTAATAAAAAAACTGTCAAAAGAAGCGAAGCTAGCAGTCCACAATGGAGTCCCGATACCTACTCTGATGTATGGTAGTGAAGCATGGAACTGGCTGAGGAAGGATGAAAGTAGACTGAATGCTGTTGAAATGAGATCCCTGAGGAGTATGTGTGTAAAACCATGTATGATCGTGTGAAAAATGTGGAGATCCGTAAAGAATGCAAGGCTGATGTAAGCGTAATGAGAAAGATTAAGAAAGGGAACCTCAGGTGGTTTGGGCGTATAGAGCGAATGAACAAAGAAAATAGTGTAAGAAGAATATATGATTCAAATGTGAATGGTCGAAAAAGTCAGGGACGCCCGAGGAAGGCATGACAAGAACAAGTGAATTAGTGAATCAGATACTTGAGTAGGGCCACGTCAAGAGTCAGAATAATAGAAGAGTGTGTATGAGACGATGTATGAATGTGAATGAGGCAAAGAGTGTGTGCCAAGACCCAGTTGTTTGGCGGTTCGTCCTCTCTGCCTGCCCCTGCGGAACGGCGTGATGGTGAGTTAGTTAGGAAAACAATCTGAATGAAAAAGTTGAGCTAATAAACAACTTAATAATACCTCCTTTTTCCCAATTACTTTTGCATTCCTATTTCTCAATTCATTTTTTAACTCCTTGGCACTCCAACTACCACGTTTATCAACCTGTTTTTACATATTTTTTTATTTAGTAACCATATATTTATTATTTTTTACATTTCATAAAAAAGTGTCTCTAATAATAATCTTTCCATAGTAACTGCCATTCTGTATGCGTTGCTAGCAAAATAGGTAGTAAAACGAAAAAAGAATTGTTATTCATTTGCGTTTATTTAGAAAAAAGATTATTTTGTTTCAGTTTAACAAATTTCCACGACATAATTCCCTCGAAAGTAGGAGATTGTAATAAACTTAATAAATTACAACACTTTCAAAATATATATAATAACAAACTATAAGATTAAAGCGATTCAATTTCATTTGGTCGACGACATTTCGTAACAAAAGAGAAAGAGCAATGAGGAGAAATAATTTAAGGACACAAAACTGCCATCTCAGAAAACAATTTCATTTCTAAATTAAAAATTTGTTTCTAAATTAATATATTATTATTTACTTATCATGGCCGCTTGTTTCTTGGCTTTTACAAGATCTACTAATTCTTTGAAGCGTTTCATGCAATCTTTCTTGTTCCGGTTGGGTATGCACTCGGCGATGCGATCCCAACGCTCGGGTGTGCTCACCGGATACGTCTTGATGGCTTGCTCCAGCAGACTCTGCTCCATCTTGCTCCACGGGGAGTCGTCTTTCTTCTCCTCCTTCTCAACGCTCTTTCTCTTGATGGGTTCCGTTGCATCGCCGTTTGTCAGTTTCACTTTAGTCTTGTCTGCTGTGGGGGCTTTCTCAGGAGCCTTCTCGGGGGCCGGGGAAGGGGACGGCGAGTGGTTTCCATTGGTCAGAGGCTTCCTGGCTTCTTTATTACCATCGAATGACATTGAAATGTCATCCGTAACCGCGTTGGCCGGGGGCTTCTTCTTTTCTTTTTCAAACTTGTCGAAAGCTTCCTGATTGGCTGCCACCTTCAGAGAGCTCTTGGAGAAGTCGGAACTTTGCAGATCTTTAGCTTTACTGAGGACGTCCTTGGAAGAGAAGCGGCGGTGGTCGTCAAAGGTGCCGTGTTGGTTCACAAAGTTGGCCACCACCTCCCAGCGCTGGTTGGTGCCGGCGGGGAAGAAGTTAACGCTCTTGATTAATACTTGCACCAGTTCTGGGGACCACTTGGGTGGACCGGTTTCTGCAAATTCTTTTGGTTTGTCACTCTTCTGCGTCGAATGTTGCGATCTTTCTTCGTCTAGTTTAGCTTCCGTTTCATTCATAACCCTATCAAATATGTCTTTTCCGCAACTCGATTGTGCGATGGTTTTGTTGAGATCTTGCAGTTCCACTAACTTTAGCATTTCGCAAATCTTTTCCACAGCCGACATGTTGTCGACAATTTGTGATTCGTTTGAAATATAATAGTTGTTGGCTTTACAATGGTCCCTAAAGATCTTGCGTTCCTTCTTCATGTTCTTCTTCACAATCTCCCTCTCAGCACGGAGCACATCAGTGCGCGCCTTCTCCTCCTGGTCGGCTAACTCCTTGGCCAGCTGCGCTTCCTTCAGCAGCCTGTCTTCTTCGTTCTTGCGAGCTTGTATCAAGTCCTGGAAAGGTCATTGAATAATATTAGGTTATGTTCATTTTGTAGTTAAATCACAACAAAGAGAGGATGGGAAATTGGGATAAAATCATCAGGATTCAAATAACACCAGATGAATACATATTATGTATAGGTAAACTGGCTATTGCAAGTGAACTAATTTACCTACCAATAAAATATATAATAACACCACAAAACTGTAAAGAGCAGTATCAAATTACAGTCCAAACAATGCAAGATTGACAAAAGATAAAAGAACTGAAGCATGGCCAAAACGGTTGCTTGAACAAGTTATTGTTAATAACAAAACAAAACAGGATAAATAACATACCTGTCTGGCTTTTTTGGCAGCCAGCTTTTTGTCTTTGTCTTCTTGCTTGAACCTCACAATCCTGGGATCATTGTTGTAGGCCAAGTCCACCAAGGTGCGGATTCTGGCCATTTCCTCCTTCTTCCTCTTGCCTCTCACAGCCCTGTTCTGCTTCTCGATCCACCTTCTCTCCTCCCTGTCTTGTCCCTTCTCTTTCTCCTCTTCGTCATCGTAGGAATACTCTCTCCAGGAGTCAAAATCATACCAGAAGGAGTAGAACTTCTCCACTTGCGCGCGAGGAGTGTCATTGTCTCCCAACTTGGGGACGTTCTTCTTTTCGGACCAGCGAGAGTTCAGCTCGAAGTACTTGGTGAAGCACTTGTAGAAGTCCTTCTTGACCTCGGATGATGAAGGGGTGGCATCATCGAACTCAGGGTCCACGGAGTCGTAAGATCGTCGTTTCTGCGGGATGCCGAGGATCTCATAAGCCTTGGTGATGCAAGTGAAATAATCGTCGTCGTTCCTCACTTCCTCGCCTTGCGCTTTCCGCTTGTCGGGGTGGTGGCGAAGCACTTTTTGCCTATAAGCTCGTTTAATATCTTCTTCGGTGGCTTTGATGCGAAGATTTTTCATTCCCAACACGGCATAGTGATCCTGTTCCTTCCATTCCTTGGGGTCAAGGCTGCGCAAGTACTCGACGTCATCGTCGAAAACCGTGTTCTCAACTTTGTCGTCTGCCTTTTCATTTTGCGTATAACCTTCAGAACCATGATGTTTGATCGTGTAGAATTTCAAGAATGCGGGGCCGACGCATTCTACATTCCTTTTCACCGCTGGCGAACTCAATTCCACAGTTCCACAAGTGTTTTCTCCGTTCACTACACTCATTTTAGCACTTTGACATAACCTATACACGTGGTGTAAGACAAATGACAACCTTCGAGTCAAATACTTGTCAAGGGTATGCTAAAGGGATATAAAAATATATTGTTATTTGATCGCTATCATTTCTAAATGATTCAACGCTTGTTCACTAAACTAAATCACTTTATCCCGAACAGGCTTTTATTTTTCGACAGGCGGTTATCGACGGGATAGAAAATATGAGAGAAATTTGATAGTTCTACCAACATGAAGTTAGTTCGCTCCGCACAATGACAGCTGCTCGCTTTTTAACCTCGCTTTATTCGCGCTCTTTTTTACACATTCACGTTGAATGCCGAATATTCATGTTGAATGCCGAATAAATTTAATATCAAAATGCTAGCAAAACTTTAAAATATACAGATACAATAGTTGTATCCCTAGAATATGCGGAGCAACGAGTCTATAAAATCAGAAACTAAATTTGAAGACGGCGCCACAGGTCGCTAGACCATTTTGCTATTAATACCAAACCGAACGGATTTTTTTTCCAGGAAAAGAATAGGTTAGCCCTCAGAGCAGTGCGGGCGATAAGTGTAACATGAGGCTAGTTACAGGTCAAGGATATTATTTTAAATTACCATAATAAAAAATGGTGGTAAAAGTTCGCATTTAAAGAGAGTATTTTCTTGTTGTATTATACTTGTATCTATTTGTTTTAATCATTATCCGGAAATTCCGGAATTGATGTAGCTTTTGCATAGGTCATAATTTCTACGTTATTGGAAATTAAGAAACAACTTAATCATTTTGTCAAAAGTACAATAATTGATTGTTTAGCGATACATGGTACCTACTTACTTGACTCTGAAATAAGTGTTTTTCTTTCAGACTGGTCGAGTTTATGAGAAAAAGTTAATCATATATCAGATTTCATTTCCTACGGTTAGAAGTTAATCCAGAGGTCCAGGTGTTCACAAGCAACTTTAGTTGCGGGCAACTGTTGCCGATGGAATTTCGGGAGGCGGGTATGGGTACCGCCGCCCCGGGAACCATTTATTGATAACCAACACCTCTGCCATAGGTCACCACAATTGGTTTTCTACGTTTGGTGACTTAGGTGACATAGGGTAAGGTTCGTCCGGGTCCTGGCAGCGGATGCGTCTGCCCACCAGCTGCACGGCAGGCCGGATCGAGAGAGACTGGTTGAGGGAGTGGCTTTGACTTCTCCAGCTGTACTCTCTCGGAATATCGCCTTGTACCGCAGTAGATTTGTGCGTTCGTTACTCCTGGACACACTGAGCTCCAGATTCCTACCCACCCCTCATACCTTTTTCCTCCCCAGAACTTCCTCTCCTTCCTCCCTAAAAAGTCCCTTCACGCAGCGTCCTCAAAGATGACGTAGGACCTGGGGGGAATTATTTTCCTCAGGGCCTCCTGTGGGGAGCTAATGTAAAAAAAAAAACTTGCGTGCGCCTGGACTTATAGTTTCCAAGAAAATTTTTGTGTGTTCGGAAAATATTTTTCTTCGTTGATAAACTATTTTGCTTCAGTACCCTACCTACTAATATAATATAATTGATTGAGCCTCGTTTTTTTTCCCTTTGTTTTCCTTCTTCTTGCCTCTCTTTGGGTCTTCTTCTCGGCTTGCCTTGACTCTTCTCGTATTTTCTTGCATCTTTTCGCCCCTTGTCTTTTCTTGAGTTCGTTGCTATATTACGTCTTAAAAATTTGGCTCTTCTTGTCTCTTTTTGGTTCTTCTTGAGTATTATTGGTTCTTCTTGGCTCGCCTTGACTTTTCTTGCATCTCCTTTCTAATAACAAAAACGATTTAAGAGGAAAGTCGTGACGTGCCAGCTGTCAACTAGGGATGTACATTAACAATACTGTGTAATGTGCTATTTTTGGCAGGATAAACAAAAATGTTAATGTTAAAATAGATTATAATATGAAATTTCGATTTAAATAAAAAAACATATCCTTAATTAAGTTACATGTTGAACATTGAAAAAAACAATTTTATTTAAAGAATTACTAATTAAAGAATTTTAAAAAATTGCTTACAAAAGCCCTTCTGACTATGTACCTGCTGACGGTGACATTCAGAGTACTGCTGACGCCGTTCGGTTTGCGGTGGTTTTAAAAAATCGTTCTTATTCCATTTGGAAAAACTGCGTAAAATTATTTGGGGTCTTGTCTTGCAGTCAAGAATTAGAATAGATCCTTGGAGGTATTCTTTGATTTCAAAGCCAAGAATAAAGAACTTTTACTATATTGAAGGAATGAAAGAATATCTCACCTCACTGTAAAAGAGTAGACTTGTCCTAACGTAAAATCTGGGTATCATTTCGACAAGCTGGAGGCAAACCATGTGACCATCTTTTCAGCACAGGTAGGGTTCGTAAATGCTTTGAATAAACTATGACTACAGTCATAGTCAGTTAACTGTTGAAGAGTGCACATTGAAACAACCAGACCCTGCACACAAAAGTATAGTTCGCTAAAGGAAGGTAACGGTTTGCAGCGCTGTCCATTGCTGGATTTTTCTGCGCAGGGTCTGAATGTTCGATTTTAACCGAACTGTCTACAAATCAGATTGCATAGGGACGCAAAATGAACTAAAAAATACGAGTGTGCCACGACCACACGACTAAAGTAAAACTTTACTAACTTATAACTCCCTCTCAACTTCCGTTCGCCTCGCCCGATCACACTCTTCGTAACGCTCACGTCACACATTCACCAGCTTACTCCCTAAGTCAAGCGTGCATAAAGCAGTTTTACTTCAATAACTAAACAAGTCCAAACTTTTGTTTACCTGATTTTGGGATTTACAATTAAGAGGAATATAAACGCTAGAAATATTTCGAATCTCATACCTGCAAAATTTTAAAATCGAGCGTCTTATTTGCACGAGGCTAGTAAGCGAAAAAGTGGTTTTTATTTATTTTGTGCATAATTTTATAAGAACGAAAAAAAGGTAGAACATGGAAAACCTCAAAAATAGTCTTAGCCATAAAGGGGTATTTTTAAAAAATTGTTTCTTGTATTACTTCATAGTTTAGCCATGAAAAAACATTTTTTTGGTGGTTTACGCATATATTTTTTGGTACGTAAATAATAATTTTGTTGTAATTCCAATACATAGAAAAGCTAGTAAAAGCTTCGATTTATCCGTAGCATATTTTTTGATGTTCATACTGTAAGCCGATTCGTCGTAAAGATTAATCAAAATAGTATCTAAATAGGATTTCACGTATATCTTCATCTTAAGGTTTTTACGCTGCCAACAATTTGCGCACCATTATGAAAAGGACCACATTTGTAAGCAGATTTTATTTTCATTACTGACAGGACAATTTGAGTTGTCTGTATACCTGTATATATCAGATTTTCAGAAAGGGAGACGGTCACGCCGCCTCCTCACAACTGGATTTGTTCTCCTTTCCCTCACGGGCTGGTCTATTGAAGAAGACTACGCAGATGGTGAAAGAAAACACTGTAGTAAGTATAAATATATTTTTATTTATAACAAAATTGTGAAAAGTTGAGGAAGGTGGCATAGAAAAATGGAAAATGTAAACCATGACAATTATTATTAAAATTTACATAATATTAATTTTATAATATGTGTTTCCTAATAGTATTGTTATAAATTCTTGAATTTATTACTTAGTACATACATAATAACATGTTTTAATGATATTATTGTAGTGATTCGTGATTTGTTTTGAAGGAAATAGACCCTATACTTGACCCCCAATCCAAAACGCAAGTAATATTCAAAAGTGATATGCAAAATGTTAGTTGTGCAAAATAGTGAAAAATAAACCCACATCATCACTTACATTTCAAAGAAAATGGTTAAAGAGATATCATTTATTTAATTCATTCATATAACAAAATAAATATATGAAAATACATTCATTCGGTTAATCGTCTTTTCGTAAAAAGTTGAGAGACATTCATTAGGAGTTTTTAAATAAACTTCCGCCATTAATGTACCACAATCCACAACATTTTTAAAATTTTACAAATATACAAATAATAAACATTTTTTACTATCTTCAAAACGCAATATCAAACATTCTACATAAATTCAGTAACTACATAATAAAGAACTTATTAATAAAATAAAAACAATATGTAATATAATTTGTTCAGCGCACATATACATACATACTAATATCCCAGATTTTACTTCTCATAAAATCTCTACTTTTCATCGCAATTTCTTTGTAAAATTAGCATACAATTTGCATTATTATAATATACAGATTCGCATTTTGTTTCACTTAAGCTCTTGTTTTCTGTTAAAAAAACTTTAAATGCAGTAACTTTTTCCTGAAAATGTTATGTCCCGAATTCTGAAGGAGGTTTATCAACAAACCAAATGCAATACAGATTTAATTTAAAAAAAATCATATCTCACTGCTTGCTTTGTTATTACCTATTGATTAGAACTTATCCACAATGTAAGTAATTATGTTTATAGTAGTATCAGTGAGGCTGCATCAGTATGGCGGCAACACAGCGAGAGTACGATGCTGACTGTCACTGAGCGTCAGTAACGCTGTGTTCGAATATGCCCCCATACACTTCTATAGTGCATCATACTGTCGCTATGTCGCGGCCGACGCTACTGTCTGTGCTCGGGACTCCACCTTTATACAAGGGGCATTGCTTCATTACTACAAACTTTGATACATTAACCACATAACACCATGTATTATACCTACACTTTCGATATTGAAAGAAAACAAATCAGCAGTAGACGAAAAATATTTAGAAACAGAACAGTTTTCTATTCTAATACAACTTATTTGTTTAGTGATTGTCTCTAAATTGCAATAATGGTCTCCAACCTCCATAACAGAAGCAAAGGAGAGTAATTAATTTGTTTTTATTTAATTTACATTGGAAAAACTGGTGATTTTGTTAAAATTGTAAAACATGATAAAAAATTTATATTTACATATTTGGTCGTAGTTTTTTCTAATAAATTTTAACCCTGCTGGCGCCAACAATATAATCTACGGCATATTTATTTTTTATTTTTCTGTAGATGTCAGAAATTAAATATATTCGAGATATCTGGACAAACAGCTAAATAATATGTTCATATACAATGCTCACACATAGCTCCCTCATAATAAAAAAAATACTTGATACATAAATGATATTGTTAGGCTGGGGTTAGACTCATAATTAAAATTTACGGATTACATAAGATTTTGACAGGTCACTCACAGGAGCATTCACATATGCATCCGACTTTTGGTAATTAATGATCACGGAAGTTCGACCTGTGTAAATGTAAATTGTGTAAATTAATAAGAACCTGTGTAAATTGCTCATGCGACCGTTTACATCTGTAAATTTATTTGCGGTAAGATGGCTTCCTGTCAACAATGACCTGCTACTGTCAAATTTACGCGATTTCGTCAATAAAGATGAAAAGGCCCAAATAAAGTATTGAAATAGATTTTGACTTTAATTAAACAATTCTCCACGCACTTTTGTGCCGTCAAAGGCGACAATTAATTTCGTTTCATCCGAATAACAGCTACCTGACATCTGCTGACAGCAAGCGACTTCGAATTCAAAATTTCAAACACGTAAATGTTAAAAACAGAAACATTAAGATTGGAAGGGATTGGACCGATAATTGAATAGAAGGATGCTTATTTTCCAGAAAACTTAAATAAGTGGAAATAAATACTGGTTTTGTAGGAAAAAAATCCTACGAAAACAATTGTCTTTTAGTTTTTGACATTCGCAACGGCGCATTTCGGAACTATTTCTTGCGGCAAGTCTCTTATCTTATCAAACTGATTTTATACGCTGTAAGAAGGCTAGAAATTTGCACGGGCGCGATTAGACCTGTCAAAAAACTTCCTAAAGAATAAGTTCTGTAACTTGCTATAAATTACGTTGAGTGACTTTTGGTGTCGTTTACATTGGTAATTTGGCAATAAATCGCTTAAATTATAAATTAAAAAATTTGCGAGTCTAATCCCAGCCTAAGAAAAAAAGTGCATTGTTGATAAAAAAAACAATTTCCAAGAAATAAAAACACCCGTAACACAATAAACACATTATTTATCCAAAGAATATGTTTCTTGCTAATGAAAGACTAGTAAAGATTGGGATATACATAGTTAGTTTAGGGTGAAAACCTTGGATAGCACATTTCGGTAAAAAAATCTCTTACTCTGTTTTTAAGAGTTTTATCTAACAATGAATAAAACCCATAGACATCAGAATGAATAGACCAGAAGATACAGATGAGGGGTAAAACCAAACTATGGGGGGCGAAGAGAGGAAAGATACTGTGATTCGTTAAAAAATCAATCTGACAGTATATAGGCATCTCGCATTAAAATATCAACATTTAGTTCTTAAAAGTAAAATCTGCTTTGAATAAATAGACCTTTTTACATGGCAATATTTTGTTGCCGTGTTTAGTTAAGACACTTTTACAAATGTTTCATAATTTACTTACCCCTGAAACCAGCGACGAGGACACTGGAGAACCACCCATATTCGCTATGTCCATTTAATATGTGCCTATAATGTATAGCACAAGTTGCCATTTTTGGCGTGTTATTTCGTGAAACGTATGGACGTTAGTTCTACGCTGGTCACTACAAGAATGATGAGGTCACATATTTTAGATTCAAGCGTGGCTCTCTCTTGGAGAGAGCCACGCTTGAATGGATGTGAGCTGGCGCCAAGGCGGAGCTATAGCCGGCTCCATGAGGAGGGGGAAATAATACGTTTTTGTCACTTAGGGCAGGTCCAGATATATTCATATGTCCGTGATAAAACCCGTAAAAACAAAGAGTAAGAGAATATTTATTAATTTTTTTTTTTGCATGGGGTAAGAAGTTTTATTTCCATAGTTATAGTAGATAAAATGCTAAAAAATAAATAGAAGAGTAAAACAAGATGAATTTTATGCATTATCGCAAGTCCACTTATGCTAGCGGAAGGCCAGTATTGTGGTCCCAGGCAAGCCAGTGGGTATATTTTATGTAGTGAATGAAACTGATAGTGAATTGTAAAAAAAAAGTAACAAGTGTAATTGTAAAATAAAACTTTTCAAAAACAAAACATTTAGAAATTGTTACACACTTGCCGAAAAAAAACAAATAATATCTTACTTTCGGTAAAAATGAAAATTAAGTGCGCATAGTGCTAACATGTTGTTATGTGAAAAAATTTAAAAAAGCATTCCGACATTTTCATTTCTCTTTGAAAAGTTTTCAGTAATGAATTTACAAGTTGTCACCCTAAGCCAAAGTTAAGTCAAACAGCATTGTCAATAATTTGTTATAACAGTAAGCAAGTAATATCATTTTAATCAGTATCAGTATAAAAAAATATACATAATAATTATTGATTGCACATAATATGTTATGTGTCAGAATTACGTACTTTTAATTTTTTTAGTTCACAGTTTACAGTGAAACCCTCTTAAGTGGAAAAACCTTAATGTGGGATAAATTGGGCCGTAGAAGCACGAAAACTTCTTAATTCACTGTAATTATTGATTCTACATAATATGTTGTGCGTGAATTATGTACTTTAATTTCGCACATAAGTTATGATGTTATATATAGGGTGTTCGGGGGTAAAGTGCATTAACTTCGGGAGATGATTCTACATGATAGTAGGAGTAAAAAAGATTAACAACTTTTTCCGAAATTCCTATTATTTTTTTCCCATACAAAAAGACGTACCTACTAAAAACCCTTAGTGAGGTACAATCTTACTTGCCGAGAGTCTGCCGGGCGCCCGACTCGATTGTGATTGGCCCGTATCGTAACAGTGGAAAATAATAAATCTGGCCGCACACGCCGGACTAATTTTATCCTTTTACCTCAAAACTACCCCTAAAAGTTGGAATTTTGAAAAAAGTTAGTTATCTTTTTTACTTGTACTATCATGTAGAATCACCTCCCGAAGTTAACGTACTTTACCCCCAGACACCTTGCATACAGACACAGACCAATTTGAGGAACCTGACCAGAATAAAGTTAGACTACATATAAGTAAGATTATAATAAAATCACACATTCACAGCAAAACATGCATGTTAAACGGGTAAGAGGAAAATACCATTGTGGCACATGAGATGCCAATTCATAAAAGATCGTTGAAGATATTAATTAAAATTATCAAATAATAAAATGAACGATAGTAAACAAAATATCTTATTAGGTTTTATAATGTAAGTATGTTTTTCATTCTGAATGCATAATAAGTATATTATTTCATCATGGTGGTAGTATTGCAATTTGAATCAATGTTTCTTATAGCCTTGCAGTTTTCATCATCAGGACAGATGACGGATATAAAAGGCTTTTTGAAACATTGACTCAAGGAGGCAATATGACTCAGCACAACCAATACAGCGTGAAATAATAAATTGACTGTGATCATCAAGTATACAGTAGAACCTCGTTAATACAAATTAAAAAAATTGACAAAAAGGTTGTCAGAATTTTTTGTTATATGTATTTGAAAACAATTATTTTCTTAATTATAAAATTTATTTTGGTCCCCAAGCATAAATTTGTCAAAACTAGGCGGATATAAATAAATAGTCATAATTTGCATTATTATTTCGTAAAACTGGATCTGACAGGTCGACCGTGAAGGTAATCTGCATCGATTTTTAAATTTATCATATGAATAAGTCACATTTTTGCAAATTTACTATACTATACTATACTTACAATCAAATACTTTGAAAAACTTTTTGCAATTTGAAGGGCTAGCCATGACGGTAATCAGCTGCGAAATTTCGATTTACATGAGAATAAGTCATATTATTACGAATTTATTTCAAATACCTAATACCTAATTTATTTCGAATTTGAAGGGATGGCCACGAAACTCGAATTTTTAGAATTTTTATTTTTCATGAAATTTCGAATTACGGTGGAATTCATTAATTCGAAATTTGAATTTCAATGTACCGCGGATTTCGAATTAATGGGGTTCTACTGTACATACAAGATGTAATCTGAACAATTTTCCCCTCAAATATACATACACCTATGTAATGTAACCAAAATACATACAATTTTATTAATGCTTCTTACGGATTACTGAATTTGTTCATAACATTTCTGATGAAACTGACTCACAGATATCTAAAACATATCGTAAGAAACTTCCGGGTGAAATTAAAAATAACTTTTTATACTTTCAAATAATACTAATGGCACTTTGAAGCTGCGCTTGATACAAAATGTCTCACATAAACACACTGATGTAGGAAGAAAAATACATAATAAATAAAATTAGTCGATCCATCTTGTAATTTATTATTGAATAACTCTAAATTGACTTCACATTAAAAATGAAAATGTTTCATTTTAATTTCTCAATAAATTTTCATTCACAAATTTCATCCAAACTGAATAACTTGTCTTTAGACACATACAAAATGTTCTCTAAAAATAATTGTGCTATAGAGAAAATATATTTATACACCATATATTTCAACGTTTATAAAAGACAGTGGAAAATTTTTTAATTTTTGTACTTTCCCGTGATTTAATTATATTACATAGTTAATATCAATATAAATACTTATTTAATTAAGCGCACTCAGACTTTTAATGATATAGAAAAGCTAATGGCCAATTAATAGTCATAAATATAAAGATTTCAGCTGCAAAAGCATTGAACCATCGACGTAGAATACCTAGAATAGCCTTTACACGTACAGTGAAACTCTCTTAAGAAGTTTTCCAAGGGACCGAAAAACCAAACTTCTTAAGCATGTAAACTTCTCAATAGGGTTTCACTGTAAATATTTGTAGAGTTTTGTTAGCTTTTTAATACTAAACAACAGAATGCCCAAAGGCTGCAATCAGGACCTGTGTCATTTTGGACATCAGGACCGGTGTCATTTTTGAATGCCATCAAGACCTGTGTCATTTTGGGGGATACTTTACGGAGGATATTTTAAGGTGAGGATGTAGTGACTCTGGATCTTGAAGAGATCCATGTTTTAGAGAGGTAGTCGAGGGCACCCTCCGCTTTCCCGAACTATTTTAAGGACCAGATGGGAACCTTCTATCAGTTCTCACGTCAAGACTCTACTTTTGTTTTTAAAACGAAGCTACTATGAAATGATTCTAAAAACCCCCGACTGTCCCTACACGGCACAACATACATTTATACATACTAAAAACTTATGTGCTCTCATCCGAGGCAGTTTGTTCCTGTTCTTGAGGCTAGTGGAGATACAAAATTTATATAGAGGAACTTACATTAGAAAGTAAAAGCAAATTCAAAAATGTTCCTACGGCAGCATACAACACAAGAACAGCTTTTAGAGCTTCTGGCAAGCCACAGGCGGAGAGACAGAAGAGAGTGGGACGGTAAGGTGGTCATTCGAACCCTCTAAAAGAACTGTACGTCCTCTTAGCCACTGGAGCGACAGCGCGATTTTTAACTTTTTCCTCTGATTGCTAGTGATTTTTTGGTGACCATTTTGAATATTTTCCGCCGACATTAAAAAATCATGCCCCCAAATTTTAATATGGAAAAATTCAAAAAAAAATTTAATGGATCTAGGAAAAATTTGCCTAAAACTGGCAGCAAAGCAATCCGAGGTATTTTAAATGGTGCCATATTATGGCAAAAAGCGCCCCAGTGGTTAGAGGGGTAAATTTGGAAATGTGGAAAATTTATTGGTAAGGCACACATTTAGTAAATCTCCAAGCACCGGTGCCAAATGGATCAATTATTGAGCCAAGCTCTTCAGAACACTTTCTGCAGAAATACTGATGGAAAAAAGGACAATATTCCCCTGCTACTCCCAGTTTTTGAGATGCCAACTTAACCCATGAACTGGTCACATATTTGAAACTATAAGAGATGTCTGTTTCAGCAGAAAGTTAAATCTAAGCCACACCAAAAATTAAATTTGAAAAGCACAACAACTATCAAAATATCCCGCCGTATTTTGTTTTGCGTCGTTGTAGGATCTGACAGCTTTGTTCGTATATAAGTATTTGTGGGAATAATAGAAAATAGACGATGTATACGATAATATATATGATACTGCACGAAAAAAAATACAATTTACCTTCCTTAATTGGAAATCTCCTTTGATGTGTCACAAATTTTATGAGATCTTTAGACATGCAACACAGCGCCAAAAATTCAGGATCGTCCCAGATAACCATATTATTAACACATTGTCGAAATGTTTTTAGTTTTCGCTGCGAGACATTTTGGCTGAGGAATTCATCATTAATATCATTATCTTTTATAATATTAATCATTAATGATTAATAAATAATCAATGTTGAAGCGTGCAATTTTGTAACTTACCTCTAACAGAACTGTCAAATATGTCAAAATGGCGGAGTAACTCTAAAGTAACTAACGGTTTTCAGAAAGTAAAAGCAAAAATTAAAAGTCGTATAAAACAGACGGTTAAATTGATTGAAAAACGCATTTTGGTGAAATCTAACTTTAGAATTTTTTTTTATTCTTACTTTTACTTTGGCAAGCATTGAAATAGATGGCCCTGCCCCGTTCTGATTGATCAAGTATTTTAGTCGAGTGAAGAGTATAGTAGTAACTAAACGCGTCCGAACACCGTAATTTTAGTAGAGTGGTAGAGTTTAGTAGATTCAATCCATTTCATTCTATTTTTTCGGCAAGTAGTGATCCCCACCACGCGTCCGTGCGCACTGACCAGTGCGAACCGACCGTTTTAGCCGTGTTCATTTGTGAACGCGGCGGAAATGTTGTGGTGATAGAGCGAAGATGCTACCCTAAATTCATTAATTTATGCTGGTATTAATAACTTTTGATGTCCATAGTTTATTTATTTTCAACTTATTTACTTTGCTTTGTAGCAACCCATCATCCGCTGTCATCTTGCAACGGGCAACGGACACAAATGTACTCTACTTGAAAGTAATGCAAACGGTTTTCGGCGAGTCAAGTAGTTAGTGTACTCGCTACTGGACTTACTACTTGATCAATCAGAACGTACCTTTAGAGTCACGACAAAGAGTGTTTGTAAATGGAAACAAATGTTCCATTTAGCCCATTTAGTGATTGTGAATGGAAACAAATGTTTCATTTAGCCCATTTAGTGTTTGTGAATGGAAACAAATATTCCATTTAGCCTTTTGTGAATGGAAACAAATTTTCCATTTAGCTCATTTAGTGTTTGTGAATGGAAACAAATGTTCCATTTAGCTCATTTAGTGTTTATGAATGGAAACAAATGTTCCATTTAGTGTTTGTAAATGGAAATAAATGTTAAATTTAGCCCATTTAGTGATTGTAAATGGAAACAAACGTTCCATTGAGCCGTGTTTGTGAATGGAAACAAATGTTCCATTTAGCCCATTTAGCATATGCTCTCTCTCTCACTCACACTCACCTGGCATCGTAGATCTCCATCCCATTTAAATTTCGTAATCATGCTGAAACCCAGTTTTGTATTGGAAATTTAAGGCCCGATTAGCCAAATATTACAATCACGAAACACGTCCACATGGCATTTCCTGTGTTCTCCTTTATTCTACGACGCTACCATACAAGGGGATGTAGATGAAGAGGTCTGTCGATAGCGAGAAGGCAAACTTTGCAACACAACAAGTCTGGACACTAGAAATTGAGTACTAGACTGTACCTCTTCACCATACGAGAATTAAATTATTTCTAAAGCACACTTCGTAGAAACAATGACCCAGATGTGCTGACAACACAGAACTCAAGAGATTTGATCCCCACAGACAGGACACCCGGGAGGTAAACGAAAGGCGGGCAGACCTAAGCTGAGATGGGAGGATGATGGCAGGAAGGAAGCAAGAGGACTACCCCATGTCGCAGATTGGAAGACGATGGCCGAGGACAGAGGGCGGTGGAGGAGGAGGCCAAAGCTCGAAATGGGCTGTAGCACCATTGAAGAAGAAGATCCCCACAGATAAAACACAATGAAAAGTTTTAGTATTGGTTTCATCAGGTAACTGATTGGCTTTGACTCGACTAGTATATTCTACGCCCACGGTTGAGACATTCCGTACCAAATTATAATGAAGATGAAGGACTAACTGACTAACAAAAGACTGATTTCAATATTTACAAACTGTTGCCTTACCCTATGCTATACATAATAATTTAACATTTAACTATGACAAGCAATGGTATGGTTATAAATCTTTTTGGCTAGTAGTGCAGTTGTTGGACAGTTGGTCCTGGTTGTTGTTGGACAACAGCTTGAGGGTTTCGTCTCTCAGGTTGTAGAGCTTCTCTTGGAGATAGTCGGTAATGACCTTTCTCGCCTCCTCGGGTGTGGCTTCTTTTTTTCTTAACCTGGTGAAGAAAAGAAATGAAGAATTACTTCAACTAAATATGGTTTACGGAGAGTTCCCAAGAGCACTCAAGCCATTGGCTCATTTTGCTATATCCCATTTCATATAATTCCTTCAAAAGTAATCCGGTCTCTTTGATAAAGTTCACCAGAGTAGTCATTGGATATTTGGCGATGTCTTCCGGTTTCACAATATGTCTTCCCAGGTATCTGAGTTTGTTTCTAACAGGATGGGACATTGGCACCTTAGATGAATTAATTGAAGTCTTTTTACATTTTCTGCATCTATTGGTGTTTTACACTCCCAACAGCTGCTCATGTCTCCTGAGGTGGCAGTGTCCTCTGTTAGTATCCTATTGAGCGAGTTGAGAGAACAAAGACCTTTTTATGTTAACTTAACCCGTCAGGTCCATTTGTTCGTTTTTTGGAAAATAGGTCTCATAGAAATTGTTGTTTCTCCCTTACTATCATGGTTAGAAATATGATCAAAACGGTGTTAGAAACAAAAAATATCACGCTTTATGTTCAGATCTGAAACCGCAAACTAATTAAAATGTACACCTTTACGAATCCAAAGTTTAAGACCGCAATTTGAAAAAAAAATTATGAAACTTTGAGAATTTTTTATTAATTATTTTTACCTGCAATGACAAAAAAGTGAGTTGACGGTAACGTTTACTAGCAAATTAGGTATGTGTTTTTATTTTTTTCATTATCAGTAATTTTAGTTAGAAAAAACGTAAGGTGAGTCATATTAAAAACTTTTCCATGTATGCATGCAAAATTTTTATGTTTCAAAAATTATGTGTTTATTTCGAATTATAAAATTTGAAAGTTTATTTTATTACCTTTGCAAAACAGTTTTAATTTTCTAATATATAATCAGAAATATTCCACTTATTTGGATTACTTATCAATGATTAGCAGTATACTTTTATACAATTTTTTAAAATTTAGTAATAAGAATTAAATTATTATAATTTTTTTAATGCTCTTATATTATTTGAAGAAAGTAAAATAAAATATTATTTTCAATTTTTATAAGAAAAACTCTCTTTTTTAATAACTTTTGAAGGTTATTCCCATCAATGTAATATTAGGTCCTTACATATGAAATTCCAAACTGGAGAGAACTGGCACAAAACCGAGATGAGTGGAGGAAGACTCTTGAGGAGGCCAAGACCCACCAGGGGTTGTAGAGCCAATAGTGATGATGATGACATATGAAATTGGCGTTTTGCCGTACTGGTAACTTTGATCTCAAATATCTTCTCTTTGGTTAGGAATTCCAAATTCAAATTTATACAGCTACTCACGTATTTGTGTTTCGAAAGTTATAATTCATTTGTTTTTTCCTTAATTGTTTTTTTTCTTTGCGTCACTTAGTTTACAAAATTTACGAGTACGATTTCCACCGTGGCACCAGTGCTGCAGAAACGGCTCGAAGGATTAATGATGTGTATGGCGACGATGCCGCAAAAGAAAACACAGTGCGTTTTTGGTTCCAACGTTTTCGTTCTGAAAATTTCAACCTGCAGAACAAGCCCCGTGGACAGCCGGAGACCAAAGTTGATAATGAAGAATTGAAGGCTATTGTGGAAGTGGATCCATCGCAAAACACGTCAGAGTTAGCTGCATGCTGCGGTGATAGTGATAAAACTGTTTTAATCCACTTGAAGCAAATTGGGAAGGTGAAAAAGCTTGAAAGGTGGGTACCTCACTGAGCGAAGCAAATCAACAAATACGCGTTAGAACGCTAGAACACACACTGCACAACAGACGGCTACCAAATTAGAGGAGCTTCAATTGGAATGTCTGAGACATCCACCGTACTCTCCGGACCTTGCCCCAACAGATTACCATATTTTTCGAAATTTGGATAACTTCTTGCAAGGTTAAAAATTCAACTCCGATGGGGCAGTCCAAACCGCCTTCAAAGATTTTATTGATTCCCGTCCGAATGGTTTTTTTAGTAAAGGGATCGATGAACTACCTATGAGATGGCAAAAGTGCATAGATAGCAATGGTACATACTTTGATTAAATAAATATATTATATTAAAAAAAAATCGACTTACATATGTTCCTCCCATGCAAAACGCCAATTTCATATGTAAGGACCTAATATATCATTGAAACAATAATAATCTAAATGAAAATATAAAAGAGAACAAAACTTTTTACCACCTCATTATTTCTTAGCCTTTTTTGAGTGTTACACCGCGATGTCATTTAAAATAGCTAACCATAATATGTTTTTAATGAAAAAAATTACTTCTCCAAATAACTGATCCCAAAATGTTACTTTACCCTTTTTATTCAAAGGTGTGCCATTTTTGATTAATAAAAAAAAAGGTTTTAGTTCCTCCTGAAACCTATGTAAAATGCGTTGTTATAATGTAAGCAAAAATATGTGTGCATCAAAGTAAGTCCCTTTCGGTTCTGATATTGGTCAAAAATATATTGACGTTTGTGATTGTGGTTATTATTGTTATTAACTGTTGACAATTGACAATATCAAAATTGATAAGAATGACAATTGTCCGAAAAAAAATATTATCAAAACAAACTCTTCCATCTCATCTCTTCAGCAAAAATGACCAACGATGGAAAAACAGACAAACCTATGAAAATCTTTTTCTTCGCAAGGTGGAGGTCAAAGTGGTATTCGGCCAATCAAAAGCATCGAGAGTCACTTGATTCAACACAGTTATTCCTCCGAGAGGCTGGTTAAGAGGACATTCTTCCTTGAAATATTCCGCAGTTTGTATTTGTCCACATTTGCACATTTAGAAACCTTTAGAGATTTGAGGAATCAGAAAAAAGAAGCTCACCTTTGTACGATTTCCTCCACATGGATGGGCTCCCCGTAGTTCAGGGTGATCTTCTTGCGGAAGCGGAACATATAGGGCTCCGTGTTGGGCAGTACCTCGTCCATGCCCTCGTGCCAGATGGGCACCACGAGCGGAGTGCACGGCGACTCATAGATGATGCGGCCCACGCCCCACTTGAGGCGCATCTCCTCCTTGGTCATGTTCACGCGCCCCTCGGGGAATACATGCAGCCACGCACCCAGGCCCATCTGCTCGATGGCAAAGTCGATCGCCGGCTGGAAAGCAACAATATTATTATTATAGGCCAGTTGTGCCATCAATATAAGGACAGTCACATGCCCAGGCCTATCAGCTCGATGGCAAAGTCGATCGCCGGCTTGAAGGCAACAATATTATTATTATTATAGGCCAGTTGTGCCATCAATATAAGGACAGCCACATGCCCAGGCCCATCAGCTCGATGGCAAAGTCGATCGCCGGCTGGAAGGCAACAATATTATTATTATTATAGGCCAGTTGTGCCATCAATATAAGGACAGCCACATGCCCAGGCCCATCAGCTCGATGGCAAAGTCGATCGCCGGCTGGAAGGCAACAATATTATTATTATTATAGGCCAGTTGTGCCATCAATATAAGGATAGCCACATGCCCAGGCCCATCAGCTCGATGGCAAAGTCGATCGCCGGCTGGAAAGCAACAATATTATTATTATTATAGGCCAATTGTGCCATCAATATAAGGATAGCCACATGCCCAGGCCCATCAGCTCGATGGCAAAGTCGATCGCCGGGTAGAAGGCAACAATATTATTATTATTATAGGCCAGTTGTGCCATCAATATAAGGACAGCCACATGCCCAGGCCCATCAGCTCGATGGCAAAGTCGATCGCCGGCTGGAAGGCAACAATATTATTATTATTATAGGCCAGTTGTGCCATCAATATAAGGACAGCCACATGCCCAGGCCCATCAGCTCGATGGCAAAGTCGATCGCCGGCTGGAAAGCAACAATATTATTATTATTATAGGCCAATTGTGCCATCAATATAAGGATAGCCACATGCCCAGGCCCATCAGCTCGATGGCAAAGTCGATCGCCGGGTAGAAGGCAACAATATTATTATTATTGATAAGGAATTGGTCCTTCACAGCTTGCACTCATGCCATAGGCCAGTGCCGTTGAGTGCCAAATATAAGGGCAACCATATGCCCAGGCCCATCTGCTCAACGGCAAAGTTGATCGCCAGCTGAAAGACAACATTATTATTTTTTATTTTTAACTTCATGAGTAAAACCTCACATTGTAATACTTAGTTAAATGAAGACAATATTAGGGGGCATACATTAATTACGTGAGCAGTTTTTCTTCCAATCTAGACCCTTCCCCCCTTGGTGAGATAAATTTGGGCCAATTCCCTTAGCGAAACTCAATCAAAAATTTGGAACCAGAAAAAGATATTGGCACCTCTGGGACTCAAACCCAGAACCTTCGGCTTTCCGGGTCCTATTCGGTCATTTTTAACTGTGTACTTCGATTAAGAACTACCAACATTTACATAAAGTTAGCAGCCAATAAAATATGCAGAAAATGTTGGTAGTTCTTAGTCAAAGTATGATACAATTAAAAAAGACCGAATCGGTATGGAACACCTTAGCTCAGTTGGTAGAGCTGCTGCCTGAAAAGCCGAAGGTCCTGGTTTCGAGTCCCAGAGGTGCCAATATATTTTTCTGATTTTTCTGTTTCCAGGTTTTTGATTGAATTTCGCTAATATTGTCTTTATTTAAATAAATATTATTATTATTGATAATGAGGTGGCCTGCACAACTCCCTTATGCTTTAGGCCGGTTGTTCTATTTAATACACATTCAGCCACGAACGAGCCTAGGCCCATCTGATCAATGGCAAAGTCGATCACTAGAGTTTTATCTATTGTCGTTCATTTTTAATGTACGAACGGTTACGATAAGCCATACCGATAGCCGAAGGCATCTGGTAGTAGGGCAAACGTCATCACTGTTCCGGCCCGCAGCAGCAGAATAACATAGAGCCTCCTAGTTTAAGGACGCCAGGACCAGTTTAATATTCATAGTAAACCATACGATGAACATAAATAAAGCAACTTGTAATCTCAACGAGATCTTATTTGGAAGTTTCCTGACACATTTCAAGCAGTCTTAATCACTGGAATTAATAGGTATTACATTATTGATAAGGAAAAGTTCTGCGTAACTCCCTCACAGCTTGCTCTCATGCCACAAGCCAGTTGTGCCATCAATATAAGGACAGCCACATGCCCAGGCCCTTCTGCTCGTTGGCAAAGTCGATCGCCGGCTGAAAGGCAACAATATTATCATTATTGATAAGAAGTTGGTCTATATAACTCCCTCATAGCCTGCACTCTGCTGTAGGCCAGTGGAACCACCAATATAAGGGCGTCCACGCGCCCAGGCCCATCTGCACGACGACAAGTCGATTGCCGACTGGAAAGCAACAGACATAATAGTTTTTTGCCGACAAGAAATAAAATTGCCAACACCTAAATATAAAAAAATAAAACATCATTAATTTACACATGACAATACACCATAAAAAAAATTAAAAACATAATTACTTAATCGGCTGGGGACAAGTCTGATGGTCTAATGGGGGGTATGAGGGTTAGAAGTCAAGGTCACCTGATTGACTCCGGTTCCTCGCACCACCGGTATGCACTTGCCGAGGGAGAAGAAGACAGAGTGGATTAAGTTGGTGAAGCAGATGTCGTGTGCGGTGAGGGCCCATCGCAGATTCTTGCGTGAGCAGAGGTAACGCACTTTGAGGGGACCTGTAATCAGAAATTATGATATATCAATAATATAATCAATGCAAATAATATTGAATTATAAACAGCTAGTTAACTGGGAGACGTTTTATTTAAATGATGGGAATCAACTTTTTTTAATTCGATTTCAATTCGACACAACCTATATAAAATCAAAATTTAGGTGCCCTCAAACAAAAGATTATTTACTGAGGATTAGTATATGATATGTATGTATTGTTAATATTATTGTAAACTTCAGTAGTTAACTAATACACGGGAGCATAATATGATGCTGGGAAAGAAACGCTGGTTAAAGAAAACACAGAAGACAAATAGGTAAGACAAATCTCAAATATATTAAATATTATGCAACAGGAGGACTACATAATTTATATAAGAATCATTATATTGAATAGAAATTGGGGTAGGTACTACCAGCAATAATTTGGGTTGGTACTAGCAGTGGTACTATTATATGTTCCATTTTTAAATACATGTTTAAGAAAAGCAAAGAAGTTAAGTTTAAACAGATGATGCATTATTGGAGGGAAAATACAGTTTTGAGCAATGACGTTATATAAAATAAATAGACTCGTTATAGTCTCACATACTCACAATATAATGTGGAAAGTAAGGAACACTCTTTTGTTTTCAGCGATTTTCAATAATTTCTCAATTCAAAAGTTTATTCCTGTGTGATAAAGATAGACAATCAAATAATGTGTATGTATGAATGGCACGGATACATTAGCGGGCGGCGTATTAATTTCTTTGCCGAATACTGCTTTCACATCACGGGTGTGACTGAGATAACAAGATACTCTCACTCGGTTACACTACGCACAGGGGAGGGTAAAGGCGGGTAAAACAAGACACACGGGCAAATATTTTTTATTATAATTATATGAGTTATCATTAGTAATACAATATTGGTACTATTATAGTAGTATTGTTAAAAACATATTTTATTATACAGTACAGGTCATAGGTTCAAATGAGTATACAAATCTATTTACAATTTTCATCAACGACATTATAAAACGCTTTCCTTTGACCGTGGTATGTAAATCGTCTTTATTGAAATGAACTGAACATATTGTGCTGTAAAGCGAAGGTGTCCAATCATGTTCGCATCTTTGAATGCGAACAACAGTGGTCCATTTCTGTCGTCGTAGTTGATCACGGGGAAACCTAAAATTCATATTTGATATGTCATAATAAATTTATATTGAATTAATTGTCATTTTACGTTTATAAAGTCACAGCGTAAATTATAATTATTAATAGAGCTTAACTACAACTAGCGTGTTTACGTATATTAAATTATAGTGTCTTGTCATTGTCAGCAAGGAAGCTCGGTTCGAGCGTTATGAGTTATGACAATTCAAACATAATTAAATTAATTAACGATTTACCCTGTGTACGTTTTACCCCATCTTTCCCAATAGAAGAAAACTTGTGCGGGACGCTGTGTGAACCGACCTACTGTTAGCAGGTTGTCTTTGTTATGCTCGTTACTTTTTGATGCAACGTTCTCTGTCTCGTAATGACGTGTAAAACCGCGAGCGGGAAACATGAAAATTTATTGTAATATTTATAATAATCGATAATATTAAGTAATTTGCGTGTACTTACAAATGAAGTGTTATTCCTTCGCCTTTACTATTATTTGCAGTGTAATTGAAACATTTTCTCATCACACAGGAGGGCATTTTGACACTTTTTAAAATGCAATCTACTTACTGGTAAGTACTGGTAAGACGCAACCTTACTCGACGCGTAGCAGTTTAGTACTAAAGTACTAGATATCGAGACCGGTACAATTGTCTTGCGATTGTCTTCCCACTTTGAGATTTCTACCCCTCGTCTAATATAGTATGTAACGTCATTGGTTTTAAGAAGGAAATTAAAGGTTAGTTGTGTTAGTCTTTATTTTATGGAAATTTTGTAATAAGTTTATTAATAATATATTCAGAAGGTAATATTAAGAATTATTAGTTTAGCCAAAAAAATTGTATTGTAAAAATGCAAAAATATCAAATCAAATTGTAGAAACAAAAAATGTGTTTTAAAATTTTTGTGTAGGCTATGTAGGCATGTATATTGTGCAAAATCAATAAATTTAATTGGATAAAGAAATAATAACACAACTAATTTCATTCACTGAAATAAACAAGTGATAACAACAAAAAGTATTAAAAATATAGCATTAGAAATGTGAAGTGGGAAATCTCATAAACTATGTGCGTCATCATAAGGATGATATTGACACAATAAATATGGGTTAGTTATTTACGTAAAGTAAAACTAGATAATGTTTACTACTTATGTGCGTTATGTTTTGTCACAGCTTGTTGATTAATTAATGCATATAAACAAACAATAATGGCCTATTTGGAATTATATTTTAAATACCAGGATGCATGTACAGTACAGGGCCTGCAGCTACTTTAATAGTACACAACTGCTAACCCTGTACAAATCACAAGTATGCCCCATGGTTGAATTTGGAGACCCCAATTCTGGAACCCCAAGATACCTGAAAAAATCTGTCAGTTTGATAAATTCTCCCATCTTAAAAAATGGATTGCAATCTTTAGGTTGACAGGTGTCAGGTTAGAATGCTGTCCTTGTTCTCCCGGTATTTCTCTGAGGAACTATCCTCATTGATTCCTTCAGCACCCGTGCACAGTCAGGAAACACGCTCATTCTTGAGTTCAACAGCTCGGCTGTTTTTGGAACGTTTTGCCTCTGTGTTTCCTGCCTCCCATAACATGAGTCTCTGCCAAGACTCAGGTTTACTCTTCCTTTCCATAAAAAGACCCTCCACACATCATCCTCAAAGATGATGAGGGAAATTATTTTCCTCAGGGCCTCTTGTGTGGAATTAATGTAAAAAAAAAACACCATGATAACAGTGTATTTAACTCTGTTAATACTCTGTTAGTGTATTTAACTCTGCAATCAGTTATTTTATAGCAAAAAGCCAGCAATGAGGAAAATGTGTGTCATTATAAATAATTTAAATGATACTTAGCAATTTGCAAGATAAAACTAATCATTATTATAATGGTTAAATTATTAATCCACCTTCCGAGTTAATCAGAGATACAAGGTTCAACTCTGTGTAAATGACTTTCCATTATTTATCTTTGACAATTAAATAAGTTTTTAATCTAACAAGACCACTGTAATCACATGGTTCATGAACACACCTAATTAATTGAAAATAATCAGAAGTTTATTGCATAAAATTTTGTTTTATATATAAAAATAAACCAACTACCTAAATAATTTGATTGTAATAATAAAATGATTTATTTCAATCATTTTTTTTTATTTTTTTTTTTTATTATTAAGTTAAAAGAAATATAATATTTCGCTTTGTTAACTTAAGTACAGAGCATATGTAGTACAGGTGTAGTAGCAATATTTTTAATTTTGTTCTAACATCTTAAGTTTAAATAGTTTTTTTTTAAAGGTTCTTATATTCTTTTCTGCTGTAAGGTTATCTGGAAGGAGATTATATATGTGAACTCCCTCGTGGCCAATACTTTTCTTGCCACCTTCAGTCTTGACAGTATTTGTATACAATTTATTGTGTTGTCTAGTATAATGTTCGTGTACTTGTGATGTTTTTATTAATGTTGTGTTTGTGTGTATAAGTCCATTTTGTATTTTGTAGATTAAAAGACATATTTTATATTCATACAATGTTCTTATTTTCAAAAGATTCATTTCCTTGTATAGTTTTTTGTGGGAGTGTCCGGGCTATAGTTGAAGAGATTTTAATAGCTTTGTTTTGTATTATTTGTAATTCGTTTAAGTACGTAATGTATGTGTTTCCCCATATTTCTATTAAATAATTTAGGTGGGACTGTATTAAGCTAAAGTATAAGCCTCTCTTTACCTCTGTTGGTAGAAGATGAGCAATTCTACCAAATACACCAATCGATGGGATGATTTTTGTTTTTAGTTTTTCTACATGTTGTTTAAATGTCAGATGTTTATCAATGTACAAGCCCAGGTATTTTTCGCTATCTAGAATATGCAGGTCTCTTTCTTCTATTTGTAATGGTTTATGCGATGGTATTATTCTTATATTTCTTATATTTTGTAAAGACCCAGGTTGCTGTCTTACCACAAAAAATGTTTGATAAATAAAGTATATATATAATACGTATGTAATACATATGTACTGGAGATATTTATTCACTATTTAATATGTAAATACTAAAAAAACAATTAGTCAGTTAGAATAATGAAGCAAGTGAAAACGTCAGTGGGGAAGCAATCGCGCCCAAATGAGCGACAGTTTAGGTCGGGTTAATTTCAAACTTCAATATCTCGGATAAAAATAGATAAAGCGCCACCATCTTAGTGTGGTTGAAAAAAGGAAAGATGAAAGTTTGTGGCAGTACCGTTCCGACATTCGGGGCAGCTGGGCATCAGGAAATGTGCGTACGCAAAGTTATCCCACAATTTTCAATTTGGCGGATTTGATATGTGTCCATAAATGGGATCATATCTCCGAGACTAATAATTATCAAATGTGAGTGAACTTCCTCTCTTTTCTTTCCATAAAAAGACCCTTCACACAGCAATCCCAAAGATGAGAAGCCCTGAGAGATTTTTTTCCTCAGGGCCTCCTGTGTGGAACTAATGTAAAAAATATTCAAATTTTTTAATGATGGCCTAAAGCACGCTGAAGGGTAAAAGCCAAAAACATTTTTGTATCAAACTTCAGAGAAAATAAAAATATTTTCGGTTTTGTCTACCGCATTATTTACTTTTCAACTATCCGGCTTCGGCCAGATATTAGGTTACCATCCGGCATCTGGACCGGTGGTAATAAAGTGGCCGGAAACCAAACAGTAACTGGATAACCATTGCATCTCTAATCAATATCCTTGACGGCTGATCAAACAAGCAAACTTAAATCAAAGAATCAGCGGCTAAAGCTGTCCTTTGCATTTGTATCCGGGCACTTGCAAAACATCTCTCTCTCTCCGATGGCGCTACAGCCCATATCGAGCCTTGGCTTCCTGCAACATTCGTCTCCAACTCCTCCTGTCCTCAGCGGCTGACTTCCAGTTTGTTATCTGGAGCTGTGCTAAATCCCCTCTTACCTCGTCTTCCAACCTCAGTCTGGGTCTTCCCACTTTTCTTCTTCCACCTGGGTGTCCAGTCATTATTCTTTTTGGGACACATGTTCCGGATTAAAGATATGCTATGGCCCAGCCCATCTCAACCTGAGGAGTCTCATATGGGCTGAGATGTTAGGGGCCTGATATACATACAGTTCTTTGTTGTGCTGGATGTGTCGCTGTTCCCCCTCTTTCACGGATCCACATATTCTTCTCACTTTTCTTTCAAACTTGTAACATATCTTACCCCACAATCCCGGATCATCGAAGCAAGAGTGGTGATTTGATATGGTGATGAGGGGAGTGGACTCCGACCTTTTGAACATCTTCTCCATCATCTCCCTATTGTGAACCGTAGTCTGGTTCAGCCAACCTGCAAATGTTGTTGACAAATTGTGAGAAATTACATTTATTAAAAGCAAAAGAGTTGATACCCTACTAACATGATTAATTTTTGGGTTATCATGCCGTGATGCGCTTCCTCCTTCTTTGACCAACGTTTCGGACAGCGTAATGTCTATCATTATATAGTATGGATAGTTTCGCGGGCCCTTTGCGCTATCTCCCATTTTACCTCATTCCTTATTCCCCCGAGTATGTTTCCAGGTCTCGTGGGAGTCCCTGTTTTCCCGTATATGAATCCCCTAGAGATTCCTGTAGCATTAAGGATTTTGCCCTAGGAAGTCCCTCTTTATTTAGGTTTCCTGAAGGCCCCATGAGGGAAGCATCCTTAGAGGATAATGTGTAGATGGAGACTTCTACAGATATAAACAAACACTCTACCGTAATCTACTCATTGGCCCTGATGATGGACATTGTAACAAGGAATAATAACCCAAAAATTATTCATGATAATACTTTTGACCGTTAAAATCTCCGATCATATCTTGAAATACTACGCATGATAATAATCAATTAAAATAATTACTAAATGCTAAACATTTCTAATCAATTAATATCTTATCGTGGAATAAAATTCTTGTGATATATCACCACCTGCTTTTAAGTAACTACTCATCAAGTAACATTAACCATAGGATTAACATGGCAGTAAACTAACAACCGTTTCACCATATCAAGTAGCACCCAAATAGTTGATCATGGGATTGAGTGCTCAGTCGTTTAAACAGACATCAATTGACGGGTGTAGTTACACAGATAACATACGTTAATCAATGAGTAGTGCTAATTGGCAGTTTACTCAGAGCTGGTGAAATACCCTTTAAGGTGGTTAATAATTCATCGTCATACTTCAAAATTGAAGTGTGTTCAATTATACATTCTAGTAAAGTTATATTAAATAGGTTTCACAGTGTAAACAATATATTGTAATCACAGTATTTAATGTTAACACCATTGTTATAGAGTACTTAGCATACAGAAAGAATGCAAGGTCATTGCAACTGTGATTTGAGAACAGGTAACTAAAAGACTTTGAACACAATGTAATAAGGTAATAAAATACTACCTTTGTTCTATCATCTAAGTGAAATTGAAGTGTCAGAAATGTCCTGCCTGAAGAGCGCATGAAAATGTACAGTTTTTGGTGAAGCCCAACTTCCGATAGGAAAGGCGATAAATTGGTTTGACTATGAAACTACATTTTTCTAAGATGTATCAATGGGTCCTATGTAAAGTAGTTTATCGGCAAATTTGTAAGCAGAAAATTTTGTAGATACTTTTTTTTCATAAAATAATCATTTAAGACGAAATTACAAAATAATACATTTATGTATTTCAAAGTTGGTTCATATATTTCATTAATATGCAGATAAACTACTTTAAACAGGTATTTTTGAAATATGGATAAAATTTTTTTAAGAAACTAATATGATAAGAATGCAATCAACCTTAAGTTGTGGGCATGCAAAAATCATAAATCTAGATTAAGAAACCATATTTTATTTGCAAACTTGTCGTAGATAAAAATTGTTGCCTTAACAAAAGAACTTATGAATTATCATCAAACTAGATATAAAAAACATTTAAATCAGCTTTATAGATAATATTTACGCTGAATAGATCACAAGCAAAAAAACATTGATAAAAACCTGTGTTTTGATGATCAAAGGCATTATATTAATAAACAGTAAAGCACATTTATTTTTTCCTATTATTTTTTTAAAGAGTAAGCACCCCGATAATGCAACTATAATCGATGATTTATTTATTAATGATGAACCAAGCAGACGCCAAAACACCAATATGGAAATTTTGAAAATGATAATTTTATGCATTTAGACAGGCGCTTTTGTGTTAGAATTTCATTTTATAATAAAAAACTTGTTGATTAAATCTATGAGTTAATAAGTGTTAAATAATGTTAAGCTACAAATACATGAGAACACACTGCTAGGCTAGGTATTAGTTGAGTTGAAGTTTTCATACCAAGGGGGGCTCTTGTCTTCACTCCTGCGATCAGTAAAAAGGAAAAAACACAGTCTTAATAGTAGTTATTCGAATTTTTAACTAAAATAAGGAAACACTTTAAAAAATAAATAAAGGGTACCATATAACCATTTATTATAATGGGTAGGTACTTAAAAAAAAAATTAATAGCACCGTAATAGTTGGTACTTTTTTGAACAATTTGAAAAGTAACATTTTGCAGTAATGGGTAGGTACCCTTTATAAACAATTTGAAGGGTACCATTTGTGGGTAAGTACTTTTTTGAACAAGTTGAAAAGTAATATTATGTAATAATGGGTAGGTACTCTTGAAGGGTACCATTTGATTATTATAGGTAGGTACTTTTTTGAACATGTTGAAAAGTAATATTTTGTAATAATGGGTAGGTACACTTGAAGGGTACCATTTGATTATAATAGGTAGATACTTTTTTGAACATGTTGAACAGTAACATTTTGTAATAATGGGTAGGTACTCTTGAAGGGTAACATTTGATTATTATTGGTAGGTACTTTTTTGAACAAGTTGAAAAGTAATATTTTGTAATAATGGGTAGGTACTCTTTAAGGATACTATTTGATTATGGGTTGAATTACTTTTGAAAATAAGTTGAAGAGTACCATTTTATTGGTAGGTATTTTGTTTAACCACTTGGACACATAAGCTTGCTTTCACGATAATATAACATTACCAGACTTATGGGGCGTACCTGACTTATTAAACAACTTTCCGTTTAGGGTATCATGCTATTTTGTAGCAATGGGTACCTATGTTCTTTAGAAGTTTTAGAACACTATTCTTTTGGAGAAAAAAAAAATCAACAGTCTTGGATTTCGATGCCAAGAGAATTAATTGTCAATATGAAAATGAATGATTTACATAAGTCAGTATTACATAAATAAATCGAGTACACCATTTCAATGCAAATTTAAAGAAGTTTAAAAATTTTTTTCTTAAAAATTTAAATAAGAAAAGACAAAACTTTTAAACACGATTAACTTTTACACATGGTTAACTTTTACACATGGTTAACTTTTACGCACGGTTTACTTTTAAATAGAGTTCACTTTTTTAAAATTGTTACTAGTGAAAAAACTACTATGATCATTTTCATGCACAAACACCAACCAATTATAAACCATTTTTTGAAGTCTCTGTGATGTAAATTGATATTCAATTTAAATTTGTTATGAGTTATTTTAACAAAATGAGATTATTTTAATGCGACACCACACAGTAAAACTTGGAACCCTGAGCCAGTGCAACCATGACTGTGAGTTGGAAGGAAATGAGGGAGGGGACAAAGGACAGAAAGAGTTAGCAACCATAGTCATATTATTAAATTTCAATATTAAATGATGGTCTCTCACCGGGGCGCTACTGAGAGAACCTTCCACACTGATATAAAGTAAAAAAAATCTATTGCGACGTTGCCTCTTTTCTCAGTAGCTGGAGTTATTGAGTACCTCGACAAGTTTCTGGCGCAAAATCAGTCGGGCATTAGCCGCATTGTGAGCTACACGTCCCAAAACTTGAAAAAGGTAATTATTACCCATGCCCATATTCGGTGTAACAATTTTGCACCAAATTTCTTATGTGTGGTTTAAGTTAATTATTGTTGTTTTTGTTGTTGAATTTTAGACTGTTTCCGTAATTGTTTATGTTAATAGATTCACAACAGGAACATTGAAACAATTGAAGACTGATAATTGTTATATTTAACTTTGATTTTGCTAGAAGAAGCCAAAATTTGTTGATTTTTTAGACATTAAAGCCTGGTTCCCATGATTAAAAGTTTATTTCTAAGATTTTTTTGGTGTTTTATTACATTGATAATAGTAACATAATGCTTGTAACGAATAATATTAATTTCCTTAAATAGACACTGAAATGTGTGACATTGTCTATTCCGGTAACAATTACCCGGCGCCCACCTCCGTGTAACAATTTTCCACCCCCATCTCGCCGGGTTAAATAACTATAAGTGAAGAAATTTACGTAACTTTTTTCATATTGCCTGGTCTTTGGGTGCAAAAGTCATCCCACTCTGACACAGAACAAATTTATATATCAATGGTTCTATCTGTTTCAATAAAATTGTATGTCTTAATTCCTATTTAAAATATTAAATGTACGACTACCACAATACGGGCATTAGCCTAGTGTGGTAGCCAAAAAAAAAACAAAAAATCTGTAACTATTCAAATTTTATGAAGTAAAAATAAAATAATTCTTCCAAATGTTGTAAAGCTAAAAACTTAACAATATACATACATCACAACACCCATACAGTACACATAATTAGGAAACTATAGTTTAGCCGATACACTTGCAATCGGGAGTAAGGCAAGGAGGGTGTATGTATGGGTGTTCAATGTATGCATGGACGAGTTATCAAATCGCCTGGACAACAGGGTGGGTTGTCGAATTAATAATTTATGCCTTAATCACATAACCTATGAGGACGACGTAATTCTCCTAGCTTCATCGATCAAGGGGTTTAGAATATTATTAAAAATCTGTGAAGAATATGCAAATAACCTCAACATGATATACGACCCCAAGAAGACGAAACTAATTGCATTTCACCACATAAAAACTATGAGAAGATGCTCCCCGTACAACTTAATGAGGTACACATAAATATATCTAAAAACGTAAAATATTTGGGGTACATTATTACTGAAGACCTCTCGGATGATGGTGACATTGAACGACAGAAGAGAAGTATCGGTATGCTATCTAAGATGATTGTTCTAACAATGCAGAAATAATGTTTAAAAAAACATTGTTAAAGGCATTTTGTACTAGCCTATAGACGTGTGAAACCTGGTGTCCCAACCGAATCAGCTCGATGGAATGACTCCGGATCCTATACAATAACGCCTTTTAAGAATTATATTTGGATACTAGGACTAAATGGATTTTTGAAAATTATTATATGTGGGAAACTTGTGAATCTAAATCACTTAGGTTTTTTTCCAATCTGAGCATTTAGTTTTTTTAAACTTTTTTCAGTTTTTCCGCAACTAAAGGGTTTAAAAAAAAATTGGAACCAGCTCTGTGCTTTGGCGTATTTTAAAAGACATTAAAGGGCTGATATTGAGTTGATTTTACACAAAACGGCACTATACAAATATTATTATTATATTAACCACTTATAGCTATTAAAGGAAAGCTCAAATTAATAAAAGTTATACTAAAAAATTGACTCCAAGTGTTATGTATATTCACCAGTTTCCCACTTGTACTATGAATTGCTGGACACCTTGTATCTCATCTTGTCAGTCCACTGTTCAAAGGTTGAATAAGAGATACAAAAATGTATTGATTGTGAAAATTTTACCGTCACAGATGATACAACATATATTTTTCACTTTGGTAATACGGTTCCATGCCAACTTAGAATGAAACCAACTCAGAAACACCTCAGAAAAGTCATTAAAAGCTATAAAAAAATAATTTTAAAATAGCCGGTAACCCTAACCAAACTTAACATATTTAACCAATTTATATTTTTTATCATCACTCTTAATGACCTTTCGGTAATACATAGGCTTACCATAATTATGGAGCTCTTAACCGGGACAGAGGAGGGGGGAGAGGTGGGGGGGTGACACCAAGTTATCCGCCCCGGGTGCTAGCTACACCACTGACTATCTATCCACCCATGCCTCCGACTCCACTGTCATCTTGAATTGGATCATCATTTTTAAAGAAAGTTTTAATACCACCAGCCTTGTGTTTCGCACACTTCAAGTGATCCTTAATATTCACTCGCCCACCGTGTGCAATAGAAATTTCTGAGAAACATTGCTGGCACTTCACTCTGCTATTTTCACCACAAAGCTTTTTTATAAATGGGTAGTCTTTTTGCGGATCATCCGTAAATTTGAAATTTATTTTCAGCATTTTAAAACCTTTGGGTTCAAATAACTGAACTAACTATGGCAAATGAATTACGCGTTGCTCTGTCATTGCAAATGTAAATGAAACATTTACACTGCACGCGGTAAGCGCAAACTGTTCGGTCCGCGAAAGAAAGAGTGAGAGCGGCAACATGTCGATGGCCCACAGCTGCCACGTCACGCACCATCCGCCCGCGCCCTGCGCTATCGTTCGCTTGAGTCGCCAGCCACTGATACAGCGCCACAGAATAGATAAATAGACAGTGCTCGCGCAAACCGGGATAAAATCTAAACCGGCCGGGACTCCGGGACCCATGTCCGAAACTGGGACAAATCCGGTCAAACCGGGCCCTATGGAAAGCCTAGTAATACAGCTCTACAATACCACAGGTAATAAAACTCATTATTATTATTTCATTTATGAGTCTCAACTGCTCCCAACTAACCGGAGCTTCTGGGACTATAGTAATTTAACGTGTGTATGTTGTGAGGCTAACGGGTGTGGGGAAGGAGATATTTGTAAGCAATTTCAGAGGAGATTTTGAGAGACAATTTCAACTGTCAAAAGATGAGATATCTTATATGTCTAATCAATAAAACATCATGCGATACATTTGAATTGATGAACTTAGTACCAACAATAATATTAAAAGATTATACATTTTTAATGTGTGGATAAGCTTTAAATGTATGATAAAGTTATTTACACAGATAAAAAGATCAATGGCCGACATGGAAAGGATTCACGTGGGTGTAATGTGTGTTTACATTGAGGCAAATACACACAAAGTTGTATATTCAGTAAGCAATCTATTGAAATCGATGGGAAGTTACACGATTTTCACTGGCGTAATACACATAAATAAATACTAGGCAGTATTTATTTACGTGTATCTTCTGTTACATTACAGGAGTGGTTACATAATCTGTATTTACAAATGCAGAACTAATTTTTGTCAATATTTAATCAACCCTCTTCATATTTGTATTTTATACGAGTCCACGAAAAATGAAACTTTAATATATTTTAAACCCAAGATCTTACTTTTGATGATTTTTTTTTTACATAAGCTTCACACAGGAGGCCCTGAGGAAAATAATTTCCATCAGAGCCTGTGTCATATAGGGGTGCTATGTGGAGAATGTTTTTAAGAAAGGAGAGGAAGTCCTGAGAAGGAAAAAGGTATGAGGAGTGGGTAGGAATCTGAGAATCAGTGGGTCCAGGAGTTACTGAGGTATGAATCCATCCCTCCAACTGCGGTGCAAGGTGATGGGTTGAGAGAATCCGGCTAGAGAGGTCAAAAGACCTCCCTCAATCAGTCTCTCGCCACGCAGCAGGAGGTCAGAAGCATCCGCCACCAAAAAAGACAGACAAATACAATATTTGCATGCCTTTCTTGAAAGAATTGAATTTTTATATGGATAAATTTTCATATTCCGAATGTACAGGCGCAAACAAACAATTCTTCTTAATATTTTAAAGCACATCCTGCAAAGTGTTTTTTTCCTAAAATAATTAAATTAGTGCCATCTGCGAAAGAGCAGTCATGAATAATTTACCCTTATCATATTTTAGCCCTACGTAGAATACAAACCCTAAACTGCCGAATTCAAAGTCCAACTAAGAAATTCACCTTAAAAAACTGATATATTAGGTTTTTACATATGAAATTGGCGTTTTGCCGTACTGGCAACTTTGATCTCAAATATCTTCTCTTTGGTTAGGAATTCCAAATTCAAATTTATACAGCTATTTACTCATGTATTTGTGTTTCGAAAATTATAATTCATTTGTTTTTTCCTTAATTGTTTTTTTTTCTTTGCGTCACTTAGTTTACAATATGGAAAACATGAAATATCGCGTTATTTACGAGTACGAGTTCCACCGTGGCACCAGTGCTGCAGAAACGGCTCGAAGGATTAATTATGTGTATGGCGACGGTGCCGCAAAAGAAAACACATTGCATTTTTGGTTCCAACGTTTTCGTTCTGGGAATTTCGACCTGCGGAACAAGCCCCGTGGACGGCCGGAGACCAAAGTTGATAATGAAGAATTGAAGGCTATTGTGGAAGCGGATCCATCGCAAACCACGTCCGAGTTAGCTGCAGGCTGCGGCGTTAGTGATAAAACTGTTTTAATCCACTTGAAGCAAATTGGGAAGGTGAAAAAGCTTGAAAGGTGGGTACCTCACGAATTGAGTGAAGCAAATCAACAAACGCGCGTTAGAACGCTAGACCACACACTGCACAACAGACGGCTACTAAATTAGAGGAGCTTCAATTGGAATGTCTAAGACATTCAACGACCTCTCCGGACCTTGCCCCAACAGATTATCATATTTTTCGAAATTTGGATAACTTCTTGCAAGGGAAAAAATTCAACTCCGATGGGGCAGTCCAAACCGCCTTCAAAGATTTTATAGATTCCCATCCGAATGGTTTTTTTAGTAAAGGGATCGATGAACTACCTATGAGATGGCAAAAGTGCATAGATAGCAATGGTACATACTTTGATAAAATAAATATATTATGTTAAAAAAAAATCGACTTTATGTTCCTCCCATACAAAACGCCAATTTCATAAGTAAGGACCTAATATTTGAATTAGTAGTATATTTCATAATAAATTAAAGAGAAGAAAAATACTAAAATAAGCAAATTCATCACAAGGTACTGACACATTACATGCAATATTGCTTACAGAGGAAAACACAATGTAATTCAACAATATGTCATTTAGCAAATCTATCGGTGTCTGTCAATAGCTTCGTTATATTGTGAACAAGGAGGTCACCGAGACCTGGCACTGAATAAATTTGCACAATTGAATAAAGCGGATTCAATCGCAATTTTAGTTTTTACCGGAAAGTACAATAGATTTAAAATACTTTGACCTGTAAGTTTTTCGTTTCGCAAACATTTTTCTGTTGGTGACAAAGGAATAATACATATTATTAAAAACAAAAGTTTTTTAACCTTAACTTTTTCGCAGGTAACCGGAATATGTACATAATTATAGGAATATTAACTAAACAAAAAGTTGAAGGAAACTTAAAGCAGTCTTATCAGGTATTGACAGCCTAGGTGGTTGAGGGGTAAGACTCTCGACTAGCAATCCGAAGGTCGAAGGTTCAAATTCATGTGCAAGAAAATTATATTAATTTGTGTTAGTTCACTAACAATTAATTTGTAATAACATATAGAGTATATTTGCGGCATGTACCAGAGTGAACATGTGAACAAGTGATACGGTACTTCTAACAAGTAACATTGAGGAGTTACAACTTTTGCTGAAGACTTGTGAGAATTTTGGGCTAGAACTGAATATAAATAAAACAAAATACATGCTCATAAGCAAAAATAACGCATTGGATGAACATCTTTATATTGCTGGAACAAAACTGGAGAAGGTACAAAGTATTGTATACTTGGGCTGCAATGTAAATGATAGATGGGATCCTTCAGTTGAAATCAAATGCCGCATTGAGCAAGCTCGTGCAACCTTTATCCGCATGAAAAAAATGTTCTGCAGTCATGATCTCAACCTTGGATTACGAATGCGAATGGTCAGATGCTACGTATTTTCAATATTATTTTATGGAATGGAAGCATGGACGCTTACTGAAGAATTAATTAGGCGACTTGAGGCATTCGAGATGTGGATCTACAGAAGAATACTTAAAATAAGCTGGATGGACAGGGTCACAAATGAAGATGTTATGGTTCGGATGAATAAAGAAAAGGAAGTTATTAAAACCATAAAAATCCGAAAACTTCAATATCTTGGACACGTGATGAGACCTCCAGAGAAGTATGAGATCCTGCATCTCATAATGCAGGGAAAGATTGCCGGAAGACGGGGCCCTGGAAGAAGGAGAACCTCATGGCTGAAAAACCTGAGACAGTGGTTTGGCCAGTCTACCGTGGAGCTGTTCCGGGCCGCAGTAAACAAAGTCCGCATAGCCAACATGATAGCCAACGTCCGTTGAACGGACAAGGCACAACAAGAAGAAGAAGACCAGAGTGAAAGATTCTCTCAGTATCGCCCTTGTGTAAGATCAACCATTCAGAATTAAAAAGTTGCTTGATATGGCTTTAGCCATGTTTGGTGACCAGATCTGAATAGGCAGGCACTTTCCCTCCTTCCTCTTCCCCATCTCCTTCCCCTCCTCACTACCTCCAGCCCCACAACACACCCCTATTGGGGATGCCATAGTCTCACTGGCTCCAGATGGTTGGAAGCAGTCGGGACTCTGATACAGTATTCACATAAATAAAAAATTATGTAGGGTGGTAGATCTTCTCAGAATTGCTATGGTGACAGACAATCATTCAGAATGGAGACAAAGCTTAAAATGGCTTTAGTCGTGTTTGGTGACCAGATCTTAAGAGCCAGGTGTTTCCCAACCTTCCTCTTTTCTATCTACTTCCCTTCGCCACTCCCTTCAGCCTTACAACAAACTCCAATTATTGGATATGTTATAGTCTCACTTGCTTCGGATAGTTAGGAATAGTTACGACTATTGTGCAGTATTCAAAGAAAAATAAAAATAAATCCCAATATAGCACATCAAATACGTTCATTACCCCTTAATGTGCCGGGTAAAATGCTGAGCGAACCGCTATGGTGCCGGCTGACACTATTTTCATATAACTTACTTGTGTTTTTTTTTTACTTAATTGAAATTTTGAATGAAGTATTTTTATAGTAAAGAAGGTGAATCAAAAGGTTTTTCTAAAAAATATTCCTATTAAGCGTGTCCAGTGATTTCAAAAGTTTACCAATGGTATCTCTCTGGTTTCAATCGTGGGATTGGTTTGCAGCAATTTCATCTATACGTTTCTTCCACTCTTCCTTGTCTTGTGCGGCTCTTTTGAAGTCTGCATATGATGAGCAGCGCACGTCCACCAGCAGGTCCTCCAGGTACTCTCGGCGTGGGCGTCCCCTAGCGTTTGTCCCCTCGGTCATACCCTCCATTATGGCATGCAAGAGGCCTTCTGTCTTATTACATGGCCGATCCATCTTGCGCGCCTTTCGGACAAGGTCCTGAGCAGGTGCCTTCCTCCTTCGATTCTTTGGAGAACCTCCTCATTTGTAATGTGGTCTCTCCAGGAAATTCCTAATAGTCTTTTATAGGACCACAACTCAAAAGCCTCTAGTCTCCGTTTATCTCTTTCGGATAGGCACCATGTTTCGCAGCCGTACATCAAGATACTCCATACATAGGTCTTGATGAGGAGTATTCTCAGTTTTAGGTCTATGGTATATAACAAAAATATTCTGGAAACAAGGCCGAATTTTTGATTACCGGTATGATATAAAGTTTTTTATGCAGTTGGCAATTTGTGCACCATTGTAAAAATGTCTAATAATAATTCATAAGCAGATTTTATTTTTGAGGAGCGAATAGTGATATTACAATGCAAGTTGCCCATATACTGATTGAATAACATTGATTCATTGACAAATCACAGAAAGGGAGACAATCACGCCGCTTCCAGCGCCCGCACAATTTTACCTGAGGGAGTATGGCTACCACCCGGGGCTCCACCCTACCGACTTTTTCTTGGGCGTGCTCGGTATGAACCGTCTACGGGTCAGAAGGGATGTTTTCATTGTAACACATTTCTTTACACTGATTCGAAATGATGGTTCGAAAACTCGGCTATCATGGAGAGCATTAGTTTCCATGTTACCGATGGTTATCTCTGTCACCGTCAGCATAGACTGTTTTATCTCCCGGCATGCAGAACTAACTTGCCAATGGTCATGCCAGTCAGGAGAGCTGTCTTGTTGTTAAATAGAATCACTTTGGATATCGATATGTTTAACATCAATGAAGCACAATTCGAATGGCAATCTTTGTTGCTGTTAATCTAAATCTGTTTATCTCATCTAAAATATTTTTGTCTTTTAACCCTTAATTACTCGCACAAAGAACATTAAATAACTGCTCGCATGGGGTCACAGATGACCCCAAATAGTATGAGTAGTTTTTTATATATATTGAAATATATAAGTAAATGAAACTATTTTGTCATTAAAGGGCTTTGTTTATTCTGTAATATCTATAAGTAATAACATGAATTACTAACTAATTATACAAAAACAAGTTAAACTAAAATAATTATCAGTAATTAACACTTAGTACTCAGGTATACTGATATCATAGTTAATACTCGTATTTTTTAGGAACTCTCCGAATCACTCTTGTTACATTGTTGACAGTATATTTCAGAGTGATCATTGCACACAAATCTTGTACATTTCTTACATTTTGTTGGTACTTTGCTATATACTTACCTCTTCCAAAAAAGTAACGTAATTACTCGCACGGGGTCACCGCTCAAGAGTGCAGCGACGCGTCCTTCCACTACCGTGACTTAGTCGCTACTAAAATACAAACTTAGACGCGCGGAATGAAGCTAGCGAGGGCGCGGGGGGAAACGGGCCACGCCAAGTGCTTCATTTTTTAATCCGAAAATGCTTTGACCCCATGTGAGTAATTAAGGGTTAAAAACGCTTTGAAATTGCAATTGTGTAATGTTTTTAAAATGAATAAATTGAATTGAACGTGGTTTGTTCCCCTTTCCTTGATAGGCTGGTCAATTAATTTGACTGTCTGTGAGTACAAAGAAGAAATACACATCGATGGTGGAAAGAAAGAATGGCTTAAGCAGCATAAAGGTGGCACTTAAGCAATTTTCTTTTCCACCGCCGATATATTATATTCTTGAGTTTCATTATATTTTCCAGTAAGCGATATTCACAATAAAAATAGGTCACTGAAGGCTTTCTTGCAAATATATACAGTGAAAGAGAAAAATTACGATATTATACGGAATTTGCCATGTTTCACAGATAAAAAATCAATATTTGCAAGTGACAAAATAACAAGCAAGAATAGTATTAACCACTTGGACCCATAAGCTTGTTTTGACGATAATATAACGTTAACAGATATACATGAGTATGAGGCATACCTGACTTATTAAGATACATCCATGCCAAGCGAATAAAATTTATTTTCAAAGTTCAAAATACCATTAAATCAAGGCAACTGCGGTGAGCTACTAGTAAGACCATGGCCGATTCGCTGGCTTTCCAACGGTTAATAGGTTTTTTAAATCTATACAGGATGTTTTAAGGGACATACTTGACTTATTTTATTTTTATTTTATTTATAAACAGAAACAAACCGTACATAAGATACTTTGGTTAAAAAAATTTACAATTTTTTTTTATTTATTTATTAAATTACATAATACATTTTGTACAAAAATTTGAGTAGACCCACAAAGCTGTCATATGACAGCTTGTCTGCAGGTTCTAACAATTTAAACATTCTTAATATAATATCTAAGAAAATATTTGTAAATACATTTATAGTTTTAAGGAAACATTAGAATAAATCACATAGTAATATTAGATAATTTATCTTACAACCATAAATATATAAGATATTTCAATATATCTGCCTAATAACAAGATATGTAGGCAGCTATATTAAGATATTCAGAGATACATGGAGTTTTCGTTCATTAACCATAGTTTTATCATTTTAGGTCTTAGTCTCTCATTTTTTTCAAATTTTATGTTTTTATTGATTTTATTGAAAATCACTGGTATTAAATATTCAAGAGTACGGCTTCCATATTTATTTAATATTCGAGGAGTTTTTAGGCCCTTTCCTTCTCTAAATCTTGTGGTATGTTTGTGTACAAGTAGGTGTTTGTAAGGGCTTTCCCCCATATTATCCATAATAGTAGTGAACCAGTGGAGACCTTTTATTGTAAGTAGGCTCTCTGAGCCATACAGTAGTTTTAACTTATGTCTCTGTTTGTAAATATTTGTTGTGACAATTTTTTTTATTATGGCAGTTTGAAAATTTTCAATATATTTAATGTAAGTAGTGCTTGCATGTCCCCAAGTTCGAATACCATATCTAAGGATGGATTCGACCATAGAAAAATATATGAGTTTAAGAGTACAATGAGGCAAAATAAATTTTAATTTGTAAAAGTTACTAGCTAAGGATCTGAGCTGGTTACAAATTTTAGCCACTTGTTTATCCCACTTAAAATTGTTATCAACAATTATTCCCAGATAAGTATATTCATTTGTGAAATCTATTTTTTCACAGTCACAAACATTAACAATTCCTCTATGTATACAGTCAAAGCTATGAGCGGTTATTTTAGGAACATTCCACATTTTCAAACTTGGTGATTTTATGTACATGCATTTGGTTTTTTTCACATTAATAATTAATCCTACATCATGAGCCCATTTGAGAAGCTCGTTAAAATCTCTTTGTAATTCTTGTATAGCTATTTCAGGATTTGCATTTGATACAGAGCAGTATCATCAGCAAAAATGAATCGACGAGCTTTTTTGAAAATCTTACACATAGCAATTACATATATAATATATAATTTTGGACCTAGAATTGACCCTTGCGGTACTCCCGATTTGATGTATCTTGATTTACTTATTATATTTAAAATCTTCACACTCATTTTTCTATTTGTCAAATAGTTTTTGAATAAGAGGAGTTTACCCCGGATACCTATAAATTCAAGTACTTTAATTATTTGTAAATGGCTAAGTGTGTCGAAAGCTTTTGAGAAATCAATAAATAGAACCAATTACAGTTTAGTTGTGAATTTATATGATTAGCGCAATTTATCGCAACTTTTATTTTTTTGAAAGCCATACTGGCATTCATCAATAATACTCAGATTATTTAAGTATTTATCTAAATTTATTGATATATATTTCTCTAATATTTTTTCTAATGCAGGAAGTAAGGAAATCGGCCTGTAATTGTTTATTAAAGAGTGATTTCCATTTTTAAAGATAGGCCTTACAATGCTATATTTTAGTTCATTGGGAATATGGCCCGTATCAATTATTCTGTTAATTAAGTGGGCGATTATAGGACTAAGTAATTTAACATGTTTTTTCAAATCATACATACGAATTAATTAATAAGTATATTTCATGGTGGGTACCTATTATGTGTTTCATTGTAGTGTCTTATTTATGGTATGCATATTACGTAATTACCGGGTGATGTATGTAGTGGGAAGATGTGTGTGTGTGTGTGTTTGAGTATGTGAGTATGTGTGCAGTATTGAACAAATTTATATTATTGATATGATTTTATTGACAAATTCAAATCGTGTAATTAAGCGTACTTACTTTAGCCAGTGATTCCTGACATTATTTGGAGTAAAAAATGTAAATGAAATATTGGTGTGGCATTTTCTATGACTTTTTTTTCAATTTTTTTTATAAAAAATCAAACAAAAAAAAATTCTTCTGCATGTCGTCACTGGTCAGTCAGCCGAGTAACCGCCCAACCTCTTACCCGCCCCCAACTGTCCAACACCTTCTATGTTTTTATGTTTTTGGAGAAAAAAAAACATAAAAAAAAGTCACCGGAAACCAAAATTTCATGTCCTTTTTTTACCCCAAATAATGTCAGGAATCTCTGGTTAAAGTAAGTCAAGTACGTCCTTTAAAACCCTATATAAGTCATCAGTTTGGAATTAGTTATTACTTATTACGTTTCTTAAGGCCATTAAACTAATCGTAGAGTGCCCTCAAGGTCATTTTTCCCCTTCGTCTTCTGGTGGCCCCTCCAATCAGTTGGCTATCATTAGGGCTTTCACCAGAATCGAGCAATTAATTGTCCATAAAAAAAAATAATAATAATCATTTTGAAAAAAAAAAAATATGGAATGCATCTTGTATTTAACCCCTCAGACTTTGGGTCTATTTTGTCGGAAGGACAAAATATTTCAAATAAATGGAATATTTCTGAACGCATCTGAAAACTAAAACCTGCTTTTGAAAGATGATGAAATACGCTTTTACATTTTATAACTCGAAAAAAACATAAAAATTTTGTAAATATAATATTTTTTAAAGCAAACAAAAAAAATTTTCAAAGTGGCTCACCTTACGTTTTATGTTTTTTCTACCTAAAATTACTGGCAGAGAAAAAAAAACACATATTTTATTAGGCAAATTTACTACAAGCGTTATTGTCAACTTAGTTCTTTGTTGTTTCAAGTAAATAAAATTAATTAATAAAAAATTCCCTAAATTGCGGTTGGAAACTTTGGATTCATAAAGGTGTATATTTCAAATATTTTGGGGTAACTTTTAGATTTGAAAATAAAGCGTGGTGTTTTCTCTTTTAAAAACAGTTTAGATCATATTTCTAACCATGATAGTAAGGGAGATGTAACGATTTCTATGAGACCTACACAAGTTGTTCCGAAAACCAAACAAATTAGACAAAGGGCAGGCATTTTTCACCGAACTTTTGACATTTTCTGTTTATCACAGATGTGAAATGACACATTTTTTAAAGATATTGTAATCAAGTCATTATTACATTTTAACAATGTTGTCTATTGTAGGTAAGTACTTTATTATTAATGCTAGCATGACAATTATAAAAATAAGTGGATACAAAGTGCAAACATCTCGTAATATAATCTTAGAACCTTAGCGCATGACAAAAGAGGTCAATATAGGTTAAAAACTAACATTCAGTGCATTTTTAGTTGTAAAGGTAAAGATTTATCTGTTAATTGCTTTATTGGACAACCAACGCCCCCATCCCACAAACCACTAATTGGATAACCAACACCGCTGCCATAGGTCACCCAAGTGGTTAGCTGTGTTTGGTGACTTAGCTGGGGCATCTGGGTTCAGACCAACTGTTCTCTACAGCCGGACTCTCAACCCATCGCCTTGCACCTCAGTGGGAGGGTGGATTCATATGTCCGTCATTCCTGGACACATTGACCCCCAGATTCCCCTGATACCTATTTCCTTCCCAGAATTTTCCCTCCTTACTTTCCATAAAAAGACCCTCCACACACCATCCCCATGTAAAACAAAAAAAAAATAATGATTTCCTAATAGATGCTGGGTTATATTGATACTGAAATACAAAAGAGATATGCTATGATGTCCGCACGACTGTCGGCGGACTATTAGCTAATAGGAGTAGTTTGCATAGAAAAGAATTTGTCCGTTTCGTTGATTTAGTTTAGCTTATTCGTTAATTGGTAAACAATATCAGCGACACCAGGAAGCGCAGTACCACCTAGTAAAAACTGCGAATAGCACATCTCTTATATTTCAAAATCTTAAATGCAGGATGTTTTTAGACCTTTATAACTTTAAAAAAAACATCTCAAATCTGACTGAAGTTTAAAAAAAACCTTTTTTGGTTGACGTTGTCAACTGCATTATTTTTACCCCATTGTATAAAGAATATTTCTATTATTATTTTTCCGTCCTCTACGGTCGAAGCCACCAATCAAAATCAACAAATTAATCATTTTAGGAGGCGGATATAGGGTACCGCTGCTTCGGGAACCATTATTTAGACAACCATAGGACACCTCAAACAAGCTAGTTAGCAGAGATGCCCGGGATAATCGGACGAGGTTTGTCCAGGTCTTGGCGGCAAATGCATTGGATTACGATCAGGAGAGACCAGGTGAGGGAGATCACCTCTCCAACCAACGCCTTGCTCCGTAGTAGGAGGGATGGATTCATACCTTTGTCACTCCTGGACACACTGACCACCAGATACCTAGCGCTCAAACCTTTTTCCTTCCCAGAATCTCCTCTCTTTCATTTCCTTAATCTGTCCAGGAGTATGACCATACAAGGTGAGAAAAAAATAGTCCGGGAGGAGTATGACCGTACATGTACGTTAGCGCCTAGAAATTAAATATTACTGGATTTCTTCAAGAAAACTGAATGTCACTGACATCTCTTGATCAATTCGTTTCGTATTTTTTCGCATTGAAAAATTATCTTACACATTTAATGTGTGTATTTATTGTGTATTTGCGTGAAAATAATAAAAAGTTGTGGTTAACTTTTGAAATCACTGGAAAAATTGAAAAAATATTCATATTAAACCTATCGCCTATGTGATTGTATGTGTCGTATATGTGTCGTGTATGTGATCGCGTCCGCAGTCTGACACGACAAAAGCAAATTTTGTATGCAGTATTTTCCATCGCCCCGAATGCAAAAAGTTGTCTTTTATGGGGCCGACAGACTTAGCTATAAAAGCGCCAGCGTTATTTGGCTTGGCCTATTTCAGCATATCCTGCCGTTACCGTACAATCCCATTGGGAATGTACGGGAAGCGATATGCCGAAATACGTCAAGCCAAATAATGCTGGCGCTTTTATAGCTGAGTCTGTCCCTAGTATTATAGTAATTAAGAATTTGGGTATATGGTGTCCAGTGATTTCGAAAGTTTACCAAAGGTGTGTATCACATTCACCAGGGTGTAATTCAAATAACTAAATTTAATTTTTCATAAGAAAATAAAATCTGTTTTGAGGACCGATTGTTGGCCATTTTTGAAAGATTTTTTTGGTTTTTTTCCTTTTAAATAACATATTATCGATTTTTTGTGCTGGTTTCTAAGAAAAATTATGTGTAATGTTTTTTTCATACTCCGCAATTTGACATATAAAACATTTTAATTTTTGAAAAAAACTCACTCCCGCGGTATCGTTTTATTTTTTAAAACTTACCAAAGAAGAGGTTAAAAAACCCTCCACAAAGATGATACAGGCCCTGAGGGAAATTATTTTCATTGGGGCCTTTGTGTGGAGCTAATGGTTAAAAAAAATTAAGAAAGAAATTTTTCAATCTAAGAGGAATACAGAATTTATTAGATTGCGATTATAGTCGTTGAAAATGTCAACAAACATTTTTTTTGACCAAATAGGTATGCAGGCATTTTCAGATTTGAATAGTTAACAAAGAATATGGAAAGTCAGGCAGCTCGGTCTTGGCACACGCAGCACGCTTCTTGCTACATTTATCATTCAGTTTTTTTTATGTGAATTCCGTCCCAACTGCTACCAACCGTCTGGAGATGGTGAGACTATGGCATCCCCTATTGAGGAATGTAGGAAGGCTGAAGATAGTGGGGAGGAAAAAGAGATGGGGCTGAGGAAGTTGGGGAAATACTTGGCTATTCAAATCTGGTGGTAACCAAACATGGCTAAAGCAATTTCAAGCAACTTTCCAGTCCTGAATGGTGGTCTTACACCAGGCAATAGCGAGAGTACCTTCCACTCTGGAACGTGCCGCAAATATACTAGGTATATATTATTGTAAATAAATTGTGGAAAACCCACAAATTAGTCCAATAAAATTAATATAATTTGGATAGTTTTTTTTATGACTTCGATTTTAGACACATTGCCCTGTTTCCAAAACAGACTAGGAAAAAATCTTTGCAAAATTTTCGGAAACCTTAAAATTTAATGCATATAATATAATATGTACCTATATTCATATAAATAAAAATGGTAAATATTCGGAACAAACGTCAACGGTTATGTAACGGGATTGTGTATGTTATCTTTACTTTAAAAAACAGCCTACGTTTTTGAATGGTTTGTCTGGCAAAGCAGGGTTTGTGTAGCGGGCTTGTGTATATTATCTTAATTTTAAAAGTTTTATCAAAAAAAAGTGCATATTAACCGTTGACGTTTGTTCCGAACTGCAAACAAAGTGATTTGACAGTGTGAAAGCAAATTTTCAATTTACGTAAATAAAATTAAAAATGTAACATTTTCAACCTCCCCCAATGCAAATAGTTGTCTTTTATGGTAATTAAGAAGAATCTAAAAGTTTTATCAAAAAAAGTGCGTATTAATCGTTGACGTTTGTTCCGAACAATTACCATAAAATTTACTTTTCATAATATAACACCGTTTTTCAAATTCAACCAATTCAAATCACTTTAGGGCTGTGATATTTTTTTCTAGTTATAGTATCAAATGCACGAATTAATTGTAAAATCTAATCCACTTCAAATAAAACAGGTGTAGTATAAATTTGATAGTTTTATCATGTGTCAATTAATTACCCCGAATTGACAAGTGAAATCAGTGAAAAACAGATTTTGAGGATTACAAATAGTATAATAAATCATTTTAAATATTTGATTTGATGAAAGGGGAAACTCATTTCAGATATAACATGATTTCAAGATAAGATACCTACATTTTGAAATTTTGCAAAGAAACTCCAGTAATTATAATACCGCTCTCAGTTTTAAAATATAATATAACAGAAGTTTATTGCTCAAATGCTCAGTAAATTATTCGTATAATTGTATTTTTATTCGAAATGTCAGTTTATTTTTCAAATAAAACTATCGCCAGAGTGAAAAATTCAAATAAACCATGAAAAGGAAAACGTAATTTATTAAAAGTTAATGTATTCATAAATATAATATTGTTATTATTCATGGTGCATTCCACAGGCCATCACACCATATTACGTAAATAAGAGGAAACAACATGAAATCCTAACCTGTAATAACTTTCGTAACAATCCCAACAAATGCAATGGTGAGGGAACTGGCGCAGTTCCAAAACGCGCCAGGTTTTCGCAGTTTTGGAATTATCCAGTTTATATCGTAGGCCATTTTTAAAGCACAGTTTAATTTATAAAATCACCAACATGTTCACTACTATTTGACACTTCGCACGGCCAGCGCCATAAATAAAATTAACCACTCAAGCCAGGGACGAAGGCATAATTTGGATAAATATAAAGCAAATGTAAATAACTTCACACCACTCGGAACTTCGCGAACGAAACACAGATGTCATTAACTTGCCGCTCTATTTCGAATGCACGGGTTCATCGAAAATTTTCACTTGTTCAAAATATAATTTATTTGTTTATTTATGTAAAGGTTTGTTTTTTTGCACTGCGAATTTATAATAGGCATAATAGCCCATCGGCTGCGATGGTACCACGCTTTACTGGATGATTTTGACTTTTGACGTCCAACTCGGAACAAAACACGTTTTCCTTCGTATTATGAAAGTCGTGTTGCGCGGAATAAAATGCCGTCGTGACTTTCTACGCAGATGTCGCAGACATTTATTATGAAATGAAATACGCGCAGGAAGGCTTTTGGTACGTGGGCATTCGACGAAGATTAAATAACAAATGATTGCGGAGTGTGATCGTTTTTATCGAGGTCGCCGATATGCATATTATTACTAGATATAGGTAAATATAGGTATAACGTGTGTGACGTAGTCTAATCTACACGTTGATTTTGAATAGGTACCTACCTAGGTACTCTGCATCAGTGCATCCATATTATTTACATTTATGCAATATATTTTTTTATGATAGTGAACGAAGGATTGGACTTAATTACATTTGTAAAAAATATTATAAACCTATGTGTTTATTCATTATTTATTTGTTGCAATGTCACCGTGGTCAATATGGACACTCTGAATTCTCAGATTTATTAAATTAACACTTTTAGGCCATGTTTAATCTAGCCTTTTATTTTGTAGGTACCTTACTTTGTATTTAATTGTGTATTGTTTATAAAATTTCTACACGGTAGCGGTAGTATCCCTGTAGAACGCAATTTCATTTTTCCCTATTTTTATACTATTTTTTAACTGTCTAATCAGTATACGTTTGCCCTGAGGAAGGAACGGTCGTTCAGAAACCGGTCGGCTGTAAACAAATATACAAGTGGTTAACAAATTAACATTGTTTCATTTATCATTTTTCCCTTTTCATTTCCATTCGATTTTCTTTGTACATAGAAAGAGCATCCTTGTAGAACGCAATTTAATTTTGTCTTAGGTAGGTACCTAGGTAATAAATAAATCTCGAAGTATGTTTTGAAGCCTTATTTTATATTTATTTTTTATGGACCCTAGTCTATAAGGTCGCTAGATTTTAGTGTCTGTTGTAAATAATTTATTTTAGCAATTTGCACATCGTTTCGTCAGAGGATAAAAATATTTTTTTGGTGTAACCATTAAATCGTCGAATGTAGTAACATTATAGCCGAGAATTGATATTTCGTGTTTCATTTGGTTACATCATTTGGTTACAGTAATGAAATAAAACTGCTTGAATATTTTATATTTATTTATTAAATATATCCAGTGGCGGTATAACGGGGGCGGAAGGGACGGCCCACCCCGGGCCTCTGGTCCTGGGGGGCGTCCAAACGCCTCCATGTTCCTTTGATGAAATCCTAAAGGCACCAGGACACTGTAAAAAAAACAATATTCAATTGAATGAAGACAATACATTACCATTTTGTGAGCGATTTACGGAAAAAAAACTTACGAATGTACTCGTAAATGCAGCCTTTTATAGAACGTAGCGAGTTTACGTACATACCAATTTATATTATGTGATCTGTCATCGTGTCATTTCAATACCGCGGTAAAATGCAGTCTATAAATTAGTCACAAAAATTTCGTTGTTATTTAAATTACAAATGGTGCCCTACAGATTACCTACCCTCAATTTGGAAGGTGGGGTACCTACCGCCGTAAATTTGAATGTTGAAGAATGGGTACCGGATGGGTATATTAGGATGTATTCCGGATCTATATCTATACATCCGGTACCGGATGGGTACGTAAATTTGAAGGATGGGTACCGCTGCCCGGGAAATTTTTGGATAACCAACACCCCTGCCACAGGTCACCCCAAGTGGTACGCTAAGTTTGATAACTTAGCAAGGGTGCCCAGGTTCATTGGGTGAGGTTTGTCTAGGTATTAGCGGCGGATGCGTTTGCCTTTTGGTACTAGCACAAACCATTTAGCACGCGCTCTGTCTCTTTTACTCTTGCCTGAATCGTATATCGCCATTCGAATTTCATAAAGGTGATAAACTACAGTTCCGCTGAAATTTAAGCGGAGAATCCCCAGACTTTTAATTTTTTGGGTTTTTCTTTATTTTACGTCCACAACACATTCTTTAAATAATTTATTTATTTAAAAAAAAGGTTTTTTTGTGACACATTCTCTATTAATCATGGATTTCTGACAAAAAATAAAAACCGCTATATTATGTTAATTGTCAGTTATTAAGCACCTTCGTGACTTTTTCTCAGTAGGTATGATAAGTTGGGCCTTTAACCAGCCAGCGGCCGAGAATCCAAATTTCGTCGAAAGATGTTCTTACGATCGTACAGGGCGGTTCCAATGAGAAAGATTAATTATCCTCCGTACCAGTTTTTTAAAATTTTAACTCAATATCGATCTATTTCATTCCAAATTTGCTTTAATTTATACCTACATCCAAAAATGCTGAAATGCGTGATGATAAAACTATTAAAATTATGTACTTTTGGTAATTATTTTTTGATCATAAGTATTTATAATTTTTCAATATTGTCTCAGCAAATTAAGAATGTAAAAAAATCTTAAATACCTACATTAGTTTATAAGACCGTAAATAAATGGACAAACTGGAGTATTTTCATCACAAAACACGTGCGCGGATCTTTTTTTTATGATTTTCTTTAAACTAAAATTTAAATTCTGATACATAGCTTTCCCAGATAATTTATTAATTTATTTTACTGCATGATTTGAAATAGGTATGTGTTGTATAATACAAAATTTTGTTTGAAAATTTAACAAATCTGCCAACGGCCTATTGTGTAAACTATTACACTAAAAATAAACATTTTTTCTCAAAATTTAAAAACCTTTACTAGATAGAATAAAGTCTTTCGAAATCTATTTATATTTTTTTGTGGAAAACAGTCAATACGTCTAAAAAATTACATATTTACGGTTTTCTCTGGTTATTCCCTCTTAACCTATTCTCTAGAGAGGTCACCAGGTCAACAGTGCCCAGTCCAAGTGACAGTTAGCGGTTCCCCTGTTGGTGCAATCGCCCAATAATGATAGTCCGCTGAGCGTTGGTCGCGGGTAGCCATCAACGCCAGCCGTCATTTAAGAAAATGGCAAGTGAATAAGTGATAATATAATTGGTCCAAGGTTGACGCACTGATCTATTAAGTACTAGAGACTCAAATATGTAAGTAGGTACTCGGGGTCAGCACAAAATGACACTGAACATAAGAACGTGACTTATAAAAAATCAACTCGTAATACTTGTTTTTGTTGTAAGAATGTAAAGCCATATTCGGAACATCAGATGTTGCATCCAAAAACTGCTTACGACTTACAGCTTCAGATATAATTGTAATGAAATGGAAATAGGTATAAAACGATATTACGCACTTCCAAGATGGCCAAATTCAATCTTTTTAGTTAAAACGAAAAACGCCGACAACTTGTTTCCAAGGTAATTCCAATCCTTCTTCTGTTTTCAAAACAAATGCACTCGAATTTGCGCTGTTTTTCTTGCCATTGTTCCAAATTTCAATTAGTTTTCCAGCAAGGTGATGGTTAAGGAGAGGTTGGAAACAGGGTTGCCAGGTCTTTTCCAAAAATATACCGAAAATGAGCAAAAAAAAAATTCGAGGTGAAAATTCCCTAGATTTCACGGTTTCACGGTGGTACAAAACAATGCAAGCAGTCAAATTATTTCGAATAATCACATTTACGCAAGTACGTAGTCACCTAATGTGTAACACTAATCGGTGAAATGGCTTGAAAACAGTGAGCGCGGGCACGAAGCGGCATCGGCAACATCGCTCAAACTAAGTAAAGGATGCTTCGCAACATCCATCGATTATCGATTGCGTCAAATCTGAGAGTTGAATCGCTTATTAGGGAGAAAAGTTAATCAGAAAAAATACCGAATATTTTTATCGGTATATTTTTATCGGTATTTTTGTCATACCGAACACGGAACACGGTGCTAAAATAGCGAACGGTTCGGTAGAATACCGAACACCTGGCAACCCTGGTTGGAAATATCCCAGTGGGAACTAAGTTCATTTTTATTTCAAAATCAAACAGGAGATTATGGATGAAAGTAAATGCGGTGGAAATGAGAGGTGCCTGACGCTTTTGTGTGGTGAAATCTCAGATCATGAAACCTTATTGTATGACCCTCGTAAAAACTTTACGTTTTATTGTTACTGACCGTATTAAAAATGTGAAGATTCGGAAATAACGCAAGGTTGACGTGAGCTTAGCTAATGAATATGATTAAGAATTGTACGCTTTGATAGTTTAATCAGTTCTATCGTTAAGTAATTTCGCTGTTTAAAATAGTCTAATCACTCCGTTTATTTAATATGATTGTGGTAAAACAACAATCAGCAGTAACAACGATTATCAACAACAATCAACGCCAATTGGCGCTGCCCTAATCACGTGACACGTCAAAATATGTCGCGCGACAAGGCTTGTACCGCAATCGGCCTTGAAGCAGAAAACATGACGAAATGTAAAGGAAATCGGTGACGACCGAGGAATACATTGCACGATCAAGGTAATCAAATACTAATTAGGACCGTGGCAAGCGTCAGAGTAAAATATGAGTGTATACGAGACGATATAAACGGCGTTATAGGTCACCCCAAGTTGTTCACAGTGTTTGGTGAAATAGAAGGGGTGCCCGGGTTCATGGGGTGAGGTTTGTCCGGATCTTGGTTGCCCACCAACTGCGTGGCAGGCCGGATTGGGAAAGACCGGTTGAGGGAGACCTTTTGACCTCTCCAGCAGGACTCTCTCGGAACATAGCCTTGCACCGCAGTGAGAGGTATAGATTCAAACGTTCGTCACTCCTGGGCACACTGGCTACCAAATTCTTACCCACTCCTCATACTTTTTCCTTACCGTAACTTCCTCTCCTTCCTTTCATGAAAATACCCTCCACACAGCAAACCCAAAGATGACACAGGCCTTGAGGGAAATCATTTTATTCCGGGCCTTTTGTGTGGAGCTAATGTAAAAAAACATGTAGGTACAAATGCGAATGAAAGGAGTTTGTACCAAGTCAGAGGTGTGTGGTGGTTCGTATTTTATGCATACCCTTGCGGAAAACCGTTAGTTAGGTAGTTCATTGTGTACGTAATCTGACTTAGAGTCTGTCAAATAAGAGTAGAAAATATAAAAAAATGCACTACAAAATTTGTAGGCTGACAACACCAATTTACCTGTCAAATATTATTTTAAAGTGCAATCACGCTGAAAATACAGAACACTGTATACACATTTAAAAAAACATTTTTTTGTTCCTAAAAAAATAATTAAATCGAGGAAGCACTGTTCTTAAGGCACCTACTTAATGACATAAATTTGATTAAATTGTGTTTTACAAAGTGATTTGCTTTCATTTTATTTAACATAAATTTGAGTTTAACAGTAGGTAGAAAGGGAGAATCATTAATGGTGAGTTTAGTTACACTACTTTCAGATCTGATTGAGTTAAATATATTCAGATCTAAAATTAGAGACATGATCTAAAGCCTGGACAACACTAGTAGGTACTTAAGCTAATATTAAATAAATGTAAGTAATTTGTAAAGTGTGCTTTATATTTTATTACAACATCGTTATTCTTCATTATGTTAACACAAAATTGCAAAGATATAATAATAATATACCTATATTCAATTCTGATTTTGAGTACAGTGGAATGAAAAAATATTTTTTTTTAATTTTATTCCTTTTTAATTTTTAATAAAAATGTAGGTTACACAGCTTTAGATTAACACCATTATTATTACGAAGTCAAGCGTACGACCACAAAAGTTAATTAAATTAATGCACAGCTATAGAAAAGGTACAGCATGAGCATCTCCTGTCCCCATCCCATCTTCCTCTGTCTCTTGCCCTTTCCTATTCCTTCTTCCTTCTAATATACTTACATTTTGTTAATTTCATTTTCATGTAAAGGTTATAACCAATTAAAATTTTGTATTATATCATAATAACCATTAGCATAAGAAACTGTTTTGGCTTACCTCATTTTTAACCGCTTCATTTTTAACATCCTGTATAAAACTGCTGTTGGTTCCTTACAATAAATAAATATATAAATAATATTTTTAGTATTGCCATTTGGACAACAGTGGCGCCCTCCTATGTTTTCTATTCTTATTTGACAAACTGTACATTGGATACCTGTGATGTTATTTTTTAAACAAACATTAATTTATTTTTAAAAGGTGTACCAGCTAAGTGGTCAATAGAGAGAGAGTTCGTAGAACTTATGTTGACATTTTACTGATGTACAGAAGATATTATATTGTAAAGGCAGGTATCTACTCCCAACAGCTAACGGTCACTCTTTTGAATTATTTGAGTACAATAAAAAATAGGGTCATGTTTTTATGTGTTTGGATGGACTCCATTTAAATATTAACAGCTTAAATAATGTCCTTTTCGTGGAACAATTTACATTTAGGACCTGTGTACGTTTTGTTAATGTATATTTCAAGACGAAATTACAGGGTCGTATTAGTGACCCATAGAATCAATTAACGAAAACAGTGTACGTGGGCGCTCTTAGAATTTTAAAAGACTGTAAGTTTGTAAAAAATCTATATCTATCTATATCTATATATCTTAATAAAAATGAATCGCCGAAAAGTATGTAAGCGTATAACTTCCGAACGACTGCACCAAACAGGATAATTATTTTTTTGTTGTGTTCGTTATTGTCAGGACAAGGTTTGCTTAAAACTACCAGTGAGCTCTGGCATTATGAAATTTGTTATAAAATGAATCGCCGAAATGTCTCTCTCTCTGGTTTCAATCCTGGGATTGGTTTGCAGCAATTTTCTTTAGTTTCCTCTTCCATTCTTCCCTGTCTTGTGCGGCTCTTTTGAGGTCTGCATATGATAAGCAGCGCACGTCCACCAGCAGGTCCTCCAGGTACTCTCGGCGTGGGCGTCCCCTAGAGTTTGTCCCCTCGGTCATACCCTCCATTATGGAATGCAAGAGGCCTTCTTGTCGTATTACATGGCCGATCCATCTTGCACGCCTTTCGGACAAGGTCCTGAGCAGGTGCCTTCCTCCTTCGATTCTTTGGAGAACCTCCTCATTTGTAATGTGGTCTCTCCAGGAAATTCCTAATAGTCTTCTATAGGACCACATCTCAAAAGCCTCTAGTCTCCGTTTATCTCTTTTGGATAGGCACCATGTTTCGCAGCCGTACATCAAGATACTCCATACATAGGTCTTGATGAGGAGAATTCTCAGCTTTAGGTCTATATTATTTGATTCAATTATTTTCGACCTTTTATTGAAAGCAAGCCTAGCCTGGTGTATACGGCTGTCGACATCGCTCTTAGACCGACCGTCCCATGTTATTTTGCTCCCGAGATAGACAAACTCCTTGGCGTTCTTTAGTGGAACTCCTGACATCTCTATTCGCATCTGATGTTGCGTTCGGCCTACAGTCAGCAGCTTTGTTTTGTCTTTATTTATCTTCTTGTTATAGTTATTTTGGAGAATGCTTTGCATGGTTGTTAAGGCCTCTTGCAGTTCTTCTTCGCTTTCAGCAACCAATGCAATATCGTCAGCAAACCTTATCATATCCACCTTTTGCCCGTGTATCTTTACACCTTTTCTGTGACTCATTCTCTCTCTCAAGTCGTCAATCGCACTTTGTATATAAGCGTTAAAAAGAACAGGTGACAGAGAGCATCCCTGTCTCACCCCTTGTCTTATACTGGCTTCTTTTGTATCATTGTCACATCTAATTATAGCGGCCTCATTCTTGTATAGCGCCTGGATTATTCGTCTATCTCTATATTTGATATCAATTCTCTTCAGAATCTCGAAGAGTCTTTTCCATTCTACTTTATCGAAAGCCTTTTCCAGGTCTATGAATGCGATGAATGTGTTTTGGTTGCTTTTTATTCTTTTTTCAAGTAGTATTCGTAGCGACAATATTGCTTCTCTGGTTCCTACACCTCTTCTAAAGCCATACTGATCTCCGGAAAGGATGTTCTCTACTTTTGGTTCGATTCTTTTTAGAATGATATTAGTCAATATTTTTGAGGCATGAGATATTAGGCTAAGAGTTCTGTGTTGTTCACATTTCGTCGTGCCTGCTTTCTTTGGTAATGTAATAATTAGGCATTTCTCGAAATCCTCTGGTATCTTTCCAGTCTTATACATTGTCTGTATCATTTTAAACAGGGCATCTATAGTTCCTTTTCCTGCTGGTTTAATTAGTTCAGCCGGAACGTCATCGATTCCGGGTGCTTTCCCGTTTTTGAGGTTTTTCAGTGCGAGATCAAACTCTTCTCTAGTGATGGGATCTCCCAAATCATCTGCGTCTACCTCATTTTCTCTTTCTATCAATGTTTCGTTGTCACTATTTCCCTTCCCATTGTACAGCATTTCGAGGTATCTTTTCCATCTCTCTCCTATTTGGTCATTTTCGAAAAGTATTTTGCCGTCTTCTCCTTCTATTGCATTACCCTTTCCAACTCTCATCCCAAAGAAGTCTTTCACCGCAGCGTGAGCTCTTTCTATATTTCCTCTCTTGAGGTCGTCGTTTATCTCATCGCATTTATTCTGGTAGAATGTTTCTTTGGCTATTCTTGACTCTCTATTTATTCTGTTTCTCAGCACTTTATATTTCTCTTGTGATTCAGTTCTTTTATCATTTTTGAGCTCTCTTCTATCTTTTATCATATTTAGGATCTCATCGGTTATCCATTCCTTCCTTGCTTGGGGTTTTTCCTTGCCTATAGTTTCCTGTGCCGTAGTTATGATCTTCTTCTTTATCACTTTCCAGATCGCATTCACGTTCTCCTCTTCCATTAGGTTGCATTCTTGCGTTTTTTCCCTAAAACTGTCGCTGATCTCTTTTATCTTTAATACTTTTGTATCCCATTTGAAATTTTTTCTCTTTTTTATTTTTTTCAGTTTTAGAGTACTTTTGGCCATTACCATATTATGGTAACTATCTATATCTGGACTAGAATAGCTTCTACAGTCTTTTATTTGGTTTTTAAATCTATGTCTAACCATTATATAGTCTATTTGCAGTCTTTGACTGTCTCCAGGGGATTTCCAGGTATATCGCTGTCTTGGGTGGTGTTGGAAACAAGTGTTTGCTATCACTAATTTGTGTTTTTCGCAGAATTCTGTCAATCTGTTTCCTCTGTCGTTTCTTGCACCCAGCCCAAAGGGCCCAATGCAAGTTCCTTCACGTCCTTCTCCTACAACAGCATTCCAATCTCCTAGGAGAATCAGATTTTCACCTGCTTTTATCTCTAATATAAGTTTATCTAGTGAACTGTATACCTCCTCCACTTCTTCTTCGCTGTGACTAGATGTTGGCATATATACTTGGATAATTACAGTGTCTACAGGCTTAGTTTCTATTTTGACTAGAATAATTCTTCCACTATATTGCACGTATCCCTTAACCCGTCTTCCCCATTCCTTGCACAGCACAACGCCTACTCCTCCTTGGCCAGGTTTATCCTTTATGCATCCTGTGTGGATGATTCTGTAGTTGCCACTCCAGAAGTCTCCACAATTGGGCCATCTCATCTCTGCTATACCTAGGGCATTCAAATTTACGTTTTGCAGTAATGTGCGGACATTCCACGTTGCCCATCTCGCTATTTGGTTCTTTGTATTTGACTTTGACTTTGTGTTTCTAGCATCTCGAGCAGTCCCCACCCGGAGATCCGAACGGGGGACTATTTTACCTCCGGAGAATTTTACTTGAGATTGGGTATTCATGTTTTGCTGGTTCTTGGGATGCCACTTGGACCTTTAATGTGGTAGTTTCCCGTTTCTTTCCACATCCTATGCCGTTGACCTCGAAGGTTCTTCCGCCTTTGGAGATTATTTACTTCTCCAGGACAAGAGGGTGCCCTAGACAACAGACGCCTGGTAGGGCGAAAGTTGGTGGTCAGCTTATTCCGGCCAACGCTCAGTCCCTGTCTATATTTGCCGACACGAGGTCGTTGCTCACTCCTCACCACGAGAAGGAAAAAAACCTGAGACCAGAAGGCATTTCTCAGAGTTCTCCAGTACTTTCGGGGAGCATGTATATACACACATAACATAGCCGAAATGTATATACACACATAACTTCCGAACGAATGCACCAATTTGGATAATTCTTTTGTGATGAGTTCGTTATTGTCTGGTGAGCTCTGGCATTATGAAATTTATATAAAAAATTGCAATAGGTGGTATGCGAGCTGTTTGAAAACTGAATGTACCGGGAATTAATTTATGGAACCCGGGAGGGGGGGGGGGGTGGGAACCAGGGAGGAGGAGGGGAAGGGAAGGGAGGGAGTGGAGTGGGGAGACGGAAAGTGGAGGAGGCGGAGTGGAAACGCGAGAGGGGAAGAGGACGCGGAAAGGAATGGGGGGGGCGGAAAGGGAACGGGACGAATGGAAAAGGACACGCAGGGAGAAACAATTTATTTATTAAATGGCCTAGCAACGCATGCCGGGTACCAGCTAGTAGTTTTATAATTGATCATACGATCTGAATCAAATCAAAACGTTTTTTTTTACATTAACTCCACGCAGGAGGCCCTTGGAAAATAATTTATCTTATTTCCTATGTCTTGTGATGGTGTGAGGTGTGTCGTTATTAGGAGTTAGCTTGGGTTTGAACACCATAATATATAATTTACATTACACATTGATTTTATTTCATTTTTAAAAAAGAAAGACAAACATTCCCGGGTCCCCATTTGAAAAACTCCTACTACCACCACAGTAAGCGGAAAAAGTAGCTTGTGTTGTGATGGAGGACTGAGCCAACTGAGCCAGCCGAGGAATCGAACAAGGGACGCTTGGGTGGGACCCAAACGCGACGCAAACTCAGCCACTGACCGGTCATGCTTTTTAAAAAAGTACCTCAAAGATTGGGTTTCGTGCCTCTATGTATTTACAATGCGCACTTACCCGAGTGCAAGGCAGTTAGTCCATTTTGGACGTAAAATAATTAAAAATAATAATCATTCGCTGCCTGTTTACCGATGTTAATTATTATTTTTTCATGTTATTGAAAAATTGGTATTCTGAGAGGAATGATTCAAGATACAAAATTCTTCTTTCAATTCAGGCGAGGATGGGACAACTTTTCTTTCTTATTAGACCAGAATATATTATATTATATTATATGATGTTTAGGCAATTCTTAGCCATAATTTTTGAGATGAGAACGCTGCGTACATAATTACTTATTCGATTTATTTCTTAGGGTACAAATCCCGTCTTTGTTGGGGCTAAATATGTGCTACACCGTGGATCTCGAAGAGGCTTGTTTTCAATTATAAAATATAACCACAAATTTCATTGATTTTATATACAACATAGGCAATTATTTGTGACTAAATAGAAATCTTAACAAAAAACTGCGGTTTATAATTAACAAAAAAAAAAGTTTTTCTAAATCTCACGTTTCATCCCGTTAGGTGAATAAAATTTCACCTATGTCGCAATAACACTGTAGATACTATTCTTTTTATTCACAGGGACACCGGCGACAGAGGCTAGATTTTTCGGGTCTTACTGATTGTCAGTTCAACCCTGGAAAAGCCTAACGACCAACTACTGGTTTGAATTTGAACTCTCAATACAGTTAGTAAGTAGCTGGAATTCCAATCGCACGTGTAGTAAATACACAAGTGGTAATGAGATAACATAATACGGTGACAGAGGACAGAGGGAATCGGAATACCACGGAGAGGCAGTGTAAATTTTTTTGCGAATATACTATCTTGATGTAAGAATATCCCTTAACTTTACAAGGATAGGAATATTCAATTAAAACATTGTTCTATATTTGTCATTGCATGTGAAGTTTATTTGAAAAAGGAAGAAAATGTCATTATAAATAGGTTTTAGGGGATGTATATTTTCCTTCAAACTGCCAAAAATTCGTGTGATTGGAACCATTGAACTTTTTGACACCGATGCACATTCTAAAGATACGCAAACCAGTGGCGGTCCGTGAGTTTTTAATGAGCTAGAGGGCTAAGATTGAAAAATACGACATTAATGATGTTGTTGTAGCTGAAAATGATTTTTTTTTTTTTTTTCAAAATTTCAACTTTTTGTATGAAGATCTTCAGTATGTGGATACGGCGCATCCCTTGACTGAAAGAATCCTGAAGATCTTCATACAAAAAGTTGAAATTTTGAAAAAAAAATTAAATCCATTTTCAGCTACAACAACGTTAGTAACGTCATATTTTTCAATCTTAGCGCTCTAAGAAAACTCATGGACCGCCACTGACGCAAACCCGTTCATACACACTGTTGACATTATTTTTTCTGCATGAAAGTGGGTCATTTTACGAATGTTTTTCTTTTTAACTTGGGAGGCGGATTTGGGTTCCGCCGCCCCGGGAACCATTTATTGGACAACCAACACCTCTGCCATAGGTCACGGGACCAGGGGTGCCCGGGTTCATGGGGTGACGCATCTGCCCACCAACTGCTTGGCAGGCAGGATTGGGAGGGACTCGTTGATGGAGACCCTTTGACCTCTCTAGCAGTACTCTTCTGGAACGTCGTCGCCTTGCACCGCAGTGGAAGGGATGGATTCATACATCCGTCACACCTGTTCCTCAGATTCCCAGACACCCGTCAAACCCATTTCCTTCGCTGACATTACTAAAATTATTCCTCTCCTTCCTTTCCTTAAAAAGACCCTCCACTCAGCATCCCCTAAGATGGGTTTACGGCGAGTTCATCGAAAATCAATTCATCGTAAGCAAATTCATCGAAAACGAGTATATATTATTTGAGAGAAATGCCGAGCGGACCGGGAAGTTAAAAAAGCATTGGTCAATAAAAGTGACAATAAATTTACATATTAAAAAAAAATTGATAATAAAACTTTGGGCAAGGAGACCAACCTAACCTAACATAACCTAACCTTTTTTTTTCGATGAATTGGCTAATCGATGAATTGATTATTCGATTAATTGGTTTTCGATGAATTGGTTTTCGATGAACTCGTTTTCGATGAACTCGATTTCGATGAATTTGCTTTCGATGAATTAATTTTCGATGAACTCGTCAGTTACCTCTAAGATGACATAGGTCCTGAGGGAAATTATTTTCCTAAGGACCTCCTTCGTGAAACAACTGCAAAAAAAGAGAAAAAGGCCAAAAAAAATACACCAATATTATTTATTTTGTGTATTATTTAAATACGATGTACAGTGTACACTGTGTAATATACACCAACTGCTAAAAGTCAAATAAAAAACAGTTGTTCAGTAAATAATTTGGACTGGTTGTGTTCGAGTTTTAACATTACAATTGTTTTCCTCGAACGAATTTTTAATTTTCCTCTCGATCAGTACATGGGGATGTAGCTCAGTGGTAGAGCGTTCGCTTTGCATGTGAAAGGCCCGGGGTTCGATCCCCCGCATCTCCAAACTTTTTGGCTTTCAGATTAATTTTCTTTCAAGAAATTAAATTACCTTTTTTCTCTTGCATCTTGTCCGTTGTATACAAATCCTATTTTATAGTTCCTCAATTGAATTTCTTTTTACCAAAGCCTGGGGAACTATATCACCACCCGGTTGAGTGATGTCGCGAGACGGGGAAAGTCAGGGGCTGTAGATCGCCGGCAGTTCCTTCCACTTGCGTTCTGTTGAGTTGTAAAAAAAACTAGTAGGAGAAAAGACTCATTCTCATACTGTCGACATAACTGTGAACGAGTTACCGACCAGTTTCTCTCTGTTTCCAATCATACCAACTCGAATTACTATAACAATTCGAGTTTCCTAATAATACCTACTTTCCCAGTTATAATAAAATATCGTTCACGGTGTCCGGAAATTCGTAGTACAAGCAGGAAATTGGTGATCATATTGTGAATAAAAAAAGATATTTTTCGATCTCAACATTTCGATATTATTTTATTTCATTTTTCGGCTGCCAAAAGGTTAAAAAGCTTTTTGGAGTCGGGTCTGTGTTTCGACACTTTAAAAGACGTGACAGCTGATTTTAACCCCCCGGCAAACCGATTTTTCTCAAATTTGACTATTGAAATTACAACTGTCGACTACTCGAAAACGAGACTGAGAAAAAACTCAGTGCAACACCCCCACAAATACAAAACTGAACTATAACAACGACGTTCACCAATATAATACACGACAACACAACAAACTACATATATCAAAAATATACTCGACAAAGTTCGGACTGAAATCATTAGAATACATTGCCTAAACTAACTATAACAAATTGTCTGAAGAATTAAGACAGGTACCAAATCTCGAAACGATATATTGAAATCCTATTTTTTCAAATGTTATTTGGAAAACGAGCCATAAGTAGGTAGAAACTCTGTTCTGATAGCTGTCCTGATTATTTCCAAGTACCAAACTTTGTACATCCAGATATGATGGGCGCAGTTTATATCTTTTTTAAATCGTCATGTATTTTGTATGTAAACATCTTGTATTAGGTCTGTATATTTTTGAGCCCGTACCTTTTATTGTATTTTCCTGATTTTGTTTTTTTATGCATTCCTATAGTCCATCATGGAAGATACTTTATTTTAACTTTTTGACACCAACAGTACATAAATCAAATGAGTGGTTATAATAATTTATAAAATCTTATAAGACATGTTTCTGTGAAATATTTGTAAAGTGATTCTTCATCTGCATGTTGTTTCTGTGAAATGTTTTGTAAATTTTTCTTCATATATTGTGTCTGCATATTGGATTGGGTTGGGTTTAACTTTTCAAAAGTACCAATTGGCGATCCCTTAATGAGTTTTGATAACTCATGGGAGTGCAACTTCGTTGTATGTTTTTATTTAATTAATAAAAAAAAGCTAAAATCAAAATTAATTTTACCACAAAATCCATTCCAAATGTGATTTACATTTAGCAGTTTCCCGTTTGTACTACTAATTCCGGACACCGTTTATAGAAGTCAGTAAACCAGAAAAATATTATGGTTTTGTAATACCATGAAACAGAAATATTAATTCTATATAGTACTATCGAGTACCCGGCGTGCGTTGCAATGCCACTGATGATGTTAATTAAACACACAAATGGTAATTATTATTGTTAAAACGGATGTCTGTGCATGGGTGCATGATTCGAAATTGTTTCCTACGTAATGACTAAAATAATTATTCAAGTTCAATGAAGTTTTTTCCAAAATTGGAACTTATAAATATAAATCATAACAACAGACAAGCGACAGGGTTCCAAAAGTATTTTATTATTGAATAATTATCTATTTAAAATGTGTATTTCTTCTTTTTCGTTATTTGTTTTTGGGGTGTTATGCCGTGTTGCGTTGCCTTCTTCTTTAGCCAACGTTTCGGACAGCGTTAAGTGTCCATCATCAGGATTGTCCATGATCAGATGTCCGGCAGATCTGCCGGATCTGCCCTGATGATGGACACCCAAAAACAAATAACGAAAATACTTTTGGCGGTGAAAATCTAAAAAAATGTATTTCGTTTGTTTAAATGTTTGATAGTTGATGACGTCTTAATTTTTAAAGTTTAATCACATTCGTTGGGTAAATTTCATCTTTTGAGAGGAAAATATATAATTCTTAAATACTTTCAGCTCCACTAATCTTACAATAAATTATAATATCCCCTGTTTTTTCACGGGTCTGCACTAGTTACATATTACACTCTAGTATTATTATTATTTTTCTTTTATATATGCATATATATTACAATACATTACAAAATGATACTTTGCCTGTCCAACTGGGACATTTCAGGACAGCCAAATTGTATACTTAGTTCATAATATTCTTACCAAAGGAATTGTTTCGTTTAAGATATCACAGGAATTCGCTTCTGTCAAGACAACTTTTGAGAACATTAAAAATTGTATTCTGAGCGAAGGGATGTCTTTGAAAGAATCGCAAAAATGTGATTTTTTTTCAAGGTCATTTTGGAGAACATTAATAATCGCATTCAGAATGAATGAGTGTTTTTTTTAGTGAGATCACAAGTAGGAGATTCTTTCAAGGCCATTTTAGATTCATATTTTATATTTATATTTTATATATCATTTTATATAGGCACATTAGGTAGCATTGTTCAGAATGTGACAAACCAAATCTATCGTTGGTTTGGCTATATGATTCCGTCAATTTTCCATTTCCAGATTTTCATATTTCCTCCAAGAGATTTTTTTTTATTGTTTGATTAGTATCTGGGGATGTAGCTCAGTGGTAGAGCGTTCGCTTTGCATGTGAAAGGCCCGGGGTTCGATCCCCCGCATCTCCAAACTTTTGCAACTTTTTGTACCAACGATATTGACATTTCCACAACAATTTACTGAACGTTACGAGACCTAGACACAAAATTCGGGGCATTCCACGAGGAACGAAAATAACAGACCTTGTTCATGTATATGTTACTGTAAAAGCCCGAACTACGGTAAATCCTAAGATTTTCCGGTAAATCCTAAGATTTACCAACTCTTAATGGTAAAAGTCCGAACCGTTCTATAATCATCGTTCACCAACCTAACCTAACCTAACCTAACCTAACCTAACCTAACCTAACCTAACATGTACTAAATTCTGATGGTAAAAGCCCGAAAAAATCGTTTATAATATTTAAATAAGAAACGAATTTTTCGGGCTTTTACCATTAGAATTTAGTATATGCTATGTTAGGTTAGGTTAGGTTAGGTTAGGTTGGTGAACGATGATTATAGGCTATTATATCGGACTTTTACCATTAAGAGTTGGTAAAATCTTAGGATTTACCAATATTCGGGCTTTTACGGTAACATATACAATACTTGGTGACAATATCCTTCGTGAATTTTTTTCCACGGTCGAGTGTCACCCCCCGCGAACGGGGTGACCTATGACCTAGGGGAGACACATGACATTGGGGTGAAATATGACCATGGGGTGACCTACGATCTTGGGGTGACCTACGACCTTGGGGTGATCTACGACCTTGGGGTGATCTACGACCTTGGGGTGGTCTACGACCTTAGGGTGACCTACGACCTTGGGGTGATCTACGACCTTAGGGTGACCTACGACCTTGGGGTGACCATCCTAATCCTTATAACTCCCCAAGTGAAGCGTGCTTAAAGGCCCGACCGTTCGCCTAACAATCGATCACCGTTCGCATCGATTACCGTTCGCATGACATTTTTCGTAACAATCACCACTTTTCCTAACAATCACCACTTTTTGTAACAATCTCCACTTTTCGTAACGCATTCACCAGCTTACCCCCCCCAAGTCGAGCGTGTGTAAAGAAGTTTTACTTCAATAATATCACTAAGAAAAGTAAATTTTTAAATATAAAAATCATGCGAGTATCATCGCGATGGAAGTAGATATTAAGTTACTGTTGGGGATTTTATAAGGGGGGGGAGGGGGGGAGTGGTTAATTTTGTCATTATCATTTCTGTAGATTTTTCTGCATCCGACTCTAGGGAGTGTTAAATTTTGCACCATTTTTAATATTTAATTTTAACCGTTAATTTAACCTTTTTCTGCCTCCGGTGAACTCATAGGTCATGTTGAAGTATACCACATTATTACTGCTGAAAAACTACGTTACATCGACTTTAATCCGACTTATTATCTTTGACTCTAGTTCCAGTACCAAGTTAATGCGTAAGTAATAACGAAACTGCGAAGCGTTACAAACGAACATACACATCGACAAATGCATGTGTATACCATTGTACTTGAAGCCCGAATTTGTAATTTTATTAGGCTGTATACTGATTATCTATAAATATGAAATCTAATGTTGCCAAATTACGTACAACATTACTGGACTGTACTGGACTGCTAGGCCCCAGTTGGGATTTAGGACAATTATGAATTATCTGAAAGAAAAATGTTGATATTTGCAAAAATGTAAGGCCCGGTAGTAAGCGAAGGGGAGATACGTAAATACGAAACCATAATATTTAGCTGAAAATTCTGAACATTTTTTTATAAAACACGACTCGTATAAAATAGAGCAAAAATCTCAGTGAAAATATATTAAATAACATTTAAAGAAACACTGTGATTTTTTTTAATATTTGTAAAATAACAGAAAACACATGTTTAAAATAATATTCGGAGCATACTTTGCAATTTTTTTTTATCGAAGGAATTTCATATAATCATTGGCATGGCATGGCAAATGTATAGATATTAATCACATACATTTTTTTAGAAACTTAAAAACTTGACGTGTTCAAGAGAAATATGTTATAAAACGGTAGAAATTCGGAACGCCGCGCCGCGGCTTAACTTTACGCAATAATTTCTCTCAGGACCTGTGTCATCTTTGAAGATGCTATGTGGAGGGTCTTTTTTCGAAGATGAAAGAGTTAACATGGTCTTGAAGAGACCCGTGTTGTAAGAGGAGAAACACAGAGGACGGAAAATCGTTCCACAGCCAGCTGTTGAACTCAAGAACTAGTCATAGATGCAGCCGTTCTCATGTGACAATAATGTCAATCATGTACCTACATAAGTACATATTATAATGTTGGACGCGTGTTTGACGTGTTTCCCGAATATGCACCGGTACCGAAGGGGTCAATGACGCTAGTTCCTCGGAACATTTTCCATTGTTAATATCTACTAGTAGAACAAGTACCTACTTGACGCCTATGCTCTTTGTGTTCAATAATCCGATATTAATAATATTGTTAATAAATATTACAAATCGCGTGGGGTTTTTTCAGGTATTTTGGTGTTCCAGACCCGAGGTGGCTGCCAAATTGTTACATGATCCCGGAGTGGGTCAAAATGTTACGCAATATGTAATGTTTAATAAATAATGATGTTAAAAGGGTAGAATAAAAGATCTGCCAGCTTTATTTTTATAGGGGCGCCACTGGTTGATTAACCAGGCTAGCAGATAGTAAAGCAATGAAACACTCTCAGGGCCTTTGATATGTAAACTATACGATTAAATTAGAAGGATTATTTTAAAATAAATTAAACAGTATTGTTAAGATATATTAAATTAAAGATTTTATTAACACATAATAAATTAAACTGGGACAAATTAACATAATAACAGAACATAAACTCACCTTCCTTGGATCGACCATAAATACAAGATTCTATCTATCTATCTAAATTACGATCTTGTGCTTCTGGTTTTTCTCCTGTAGTATAGACAGACAAAATACCTGGTACTGTATTCAGCCGAAATGTTTATTTGCTCCCAAAATCAAATCCAGCCATAAATATCTTGTATATCAAGGCGAGAATAATAAATCTTCATTATTTATCAGATTGATTTCCTTTAGGATATTTTTCTTCCATATGTTTACATAAGATGCCTGTTACTTGGCAATTAAAATTTGAAATTATCCATCGGTTATTTTCGTGTAAATTACGACGTTAGAAATGTGTTATTAAATACACTTATGGGCATCACGATAACGATGATCGCAGCCCAGTTAATTATGTTCCAGTTTCGGACAATAACCTTCGTATTTCTTAATTAAATTATACGAAATAATATCAAATGAAATCACGACCGACTCGTCAGTTAAACCCTCTACCACCTTGAAAGATAACTAAGAAGTGGGCACTAAACAAAATATTCCATTTTTATACCCTTTTCAAAAAAGAAAAAATGAATGATGTTACTTCCAAAATTTAAAACAAATAAATCTATGTTGACGTTTATTATTTTTTTTAAATATTATTTAATCACCTCTTGAAATTAGGTACCTGCTTGCCTAAATCTATGATAAAATAAACTGCGAGAAATATTAACAAATATTTTATCATAACATTACCTCCCGGACCACGCAAATGTTTGTCCCCAAACATAACTATAAAAGAAACCTATTCTATCTGATACTCTTGTCGATCCAAGGATTTCTATAAAATAAAAACAACAAAGCAATTAATAATATTTAACAATCTTTTCAAAGATAAATAAAACATAATATATAATTAATAATTCGTATGAACTTTTTGAAATATTTAAAATTGATTAAATTTGATTTAGGATTAGAATACAATATTATTGATTATTATAGTTAAAATACCTAAAATAGACATAATTAAATGCTACATGAACAACAATCTATAAATGATAAATAAACAACACACATTAAACTGAAAAAAAATATTATAAATATTATTTCTACAAATTATACATAACTCCTTCAAAAACGTCATATCACTTTATGCTCTAAAGCGTCACTGTCCCAAATCAGGGTATTAAGCCTCAATAGGCATCACTTTTAGGGAGATCAATCAACCCTCACTTTGCACTGAATTTAAATCCATCTTTAGGATATCAAGAATGTTCACTCCGTGGAGTTTCCTGACTAACTCACTAAGGTCAATTGGTCTATCCAAGAAGGAAATATACAAAATAGCATTCAAAATTTATATAAAATTAAATAATTTAAATGTCATAAAGTCATCAACCATCGCCAATGAATGGTGCCAAATAATTGAGGTAGACAACCAGCTTTGTGGAGTCGAAATTGTTTAGTAAATTGTTTGAAACAAACAAATTCCAGTTTCCCAAGAGAAAACAAACACTTTTTAAGCAAAAGTTTATAAATTAAATAAACTAATCTCTTTAATTAATATAAAAATACGTATTGCATACTCGAATGCATAGGAGATATGCTCTAATATAAACTAACTTAACCACATCTATAACTATATTTATATCTCTATATATTTTTTATATATTTTTTAAAGAAATACGATATGAAATGAAATTAAATGTTAACATTTTTATGTAAATTTTATATTTTTCAACTAACAAGACAACCCAAGTTGCAAAGAGGTACGAATCTTTGGATCTCTGAATAATCCCGTTAATTAAACAACAAAAATTGTAGAATTAAATGTAAAAGTACACAGTTCATTATAAACTGATTGCTTAGAATTTTTAAAAGAAAATAAAGTATAAATACTTGGTGGTAAATCTTTTTTAAAAATTCTAAGTTAAATAAAATTAAAACATATACACATATATACAAAACGTCGTGATTAAAATTTTAGTTTGTCTGTTCATTCATAACATGTAAATTAATAAGTTGTATTATTAATAACTCCGTAATAACACACGATAATGGTTGAACTCGAGCGAAGTACTAGAGTTGTACCTGTGTTATAGAATTGTTGTTTAAACAATATTTTTGAATAATTCATTTCATAATTAATGTTCTTTATTTCTCATAAGTATATTCAAAATTATTTGAACTCGAGTCGAATACTAGAGTTGAAAAATAATAATTTTCCTTCTTAAGGAAATTAAATCGAATTCCGCATTCAAATTATATTAATTATGTATTAACCCGGTTGATCAGACCTGATTAAAATTGTTCGAAATTGAGTAAATTTCTTTTGATGTTTTTGGCCAAACCCTTGGAAACCACCATATAACTTAGGTATATAAGCTCGGCTTTACAGAACTTACATGTTTAAAGTTAATGGATAGATTCTCCATGATTATGACATCAAAAAAAAATTACGCGTCGAGTGTATAACTAATGTGTTTTTTATATATTAGAATCGTGTTTTCCGATTGTTATTTTAATGGGCTTGACTTTTATTGGCTCTGACGTAGAGCATAACGTAAGACAATATAAAGGCGTGCACAAATTAATTGAGACTTGATATATTTGAGAAAAATAATGATGTGATTTTGCAGAAATCACTACCAATAGTACCGAGTTTATGAATTACTTGTAGAATGTTGTGTCAGAATTGCTCATAAAAACTTCCAAAACAACTCGAACCACTCAGACAAGTTTCACATCACGTAGTACTGCGTGTATGCACATGGACCAGTGGACTGCAGTCCTTCCATCACCTATAGGTATTATCCTTCTACAGACAACGGATCCACTGCCTCCCGACTGACGATGTAGCACACTGTTCCGTACCTAAGACAGCAGCTCAGGGTTTGATGAGCAGACAGCAAGCATCTCTCGCCCTCTGTCTCTCATGTAAGGTAAACGTTATCGACGCCGGATCGATACGTTGCGGATGGGGTACACGCCCACCCTTACCTTTTGGAACTTATTTAGACCATTAGGAATGGTAAGTTGAACACCAGGACCCAGTTGTTCAAACTGGATATACCTCCGCCAACTCCCCTCCAATGATAATGATGACGTTGCGTCATTGTCCATTATTTCTCCAAGTCTTATTTCGTGTATATTGTCCTTTATTTGTTAAAATAATGATAATAAATATCACATTATTCCTTGTGTCACCGTTGAAAATTACTTGATTGTACTAAATTCAAAACGATTTTCAGAATTGTTATTAAAAAATAATGCCCGTTTTTGTAAATAAAATATAAGAAAATGTCACAATTGGCAAAAAGAAGTTTTTAAAAGTTTTCATGTTATCATGTGTGTCGGTAAATAATCTATGAAATTACATACTAATACAATCGACTATTTCATCCTATCTCGAATCCTGTGATGATGGGCCCACCACCTCAAAAAAAACGAAATAGAAAGAAACTGTCTAACCAGAAAAGGCAAATCTGAAATATCTGCATTCCGTGCGCGTGAAATGCAAGAAAATCGAGTGGCTCCATTCATGTTATTTGTATTCCATAATAATATTTTTTGAATAAAATCTTTACTAGATTTGTAAATGTCGTTAAAATAATTATTAAAATCTACGTTTAGAAAAATACCTTATTTGTTAAAATATTATAAAAGGAAAAATTGATTCTTGTTTTCGATGCAGTCGTTGATTAAGACGCTTAACTAGACCTTCTTTTGTTTTACCATTTACGTTCCCGAATGAAGTCGACATTTTGAAAAAAATAATAAAATATTCCAGTTCAGAAAATAAACGATTTTTATCACGTAGAAAACTATTAAAATTATAAAATTCGTAGAAGTAAATACATTTATTCTATAATAAATTACGGAAAATCAAATTTGTTTAATTTGTTCAAAGTTGTTCTATTTGCAATTCGTTTGAAAATTACAGCCGCAATAATTCATTTAAATAATTCGTAATATATTATTTTGGAAATGACGTAGCGAAATGAAAATAGTTATACCGAAATACAAACAATAAACAATAACATTTGATTGTTTATCCTTTGTTTTTCTTTTAAATAAAGTGTTCGTAGCATTATTCCATAATAATAGCCGTAGAATTAATCGAAGATTGAAGACGTTCTCAATTGTATAATAAATAGTACGCAGTCGTAAAAATTCAAACATAAAGAAAAGGTATTAAATTTTGCTTGATTAAAAATTAGAAATGACGTTACGAGCTGAAAATAGTTAACCTAAAAAAAATAATCAACTTGATAACATTCTATTGTTTTTAAACAAATGAAATATTTTCAAAACAAATGAAACTCGTTAATAACAAAAGCTCATGAGAGAAAAAAAAAAAACGACATGTTATGAACAAACAGACTTTGAAAAAGAAAATATACATTAAAATCCTTGTAAAACAATCGTAAAGTAAAAAAAAACGAAACCCAACACGTTTAAGGCGGCCAAATTGCTAAGAAAACATGAATAATACATAATTAGGATAGACCATAAATACATTTAAAATATAGCTATCTATCTAAATTACGATCTTGTGCTTCTGGTTTTTCTCCTGTAGTATAGACAGACAAAATACCTGGTACTGTATTCAGCCGAAATGTTTATTTGCTCCCAAAATCAAATCCAGCCATAAATATCTTGTATATCAAGGCGAGAATAATAAATCTTCATTATTTATCAGATTGATTTCCTTTAGGATATTTTTCTTCCATATGTTTACATAAGATGCCTGTTACTTGGCAATTAAAATTTGAAATTATCCATCGGTTATTTTCGTGTAAATTACGACGTTAGAAATGTGTTATTAAATACACTTATGGGCATCACGATAACGATGATCGCAGCCCAGTTAATTATGTTCCAGTTTCGGACAATAACCTTCGTATTTCTTAATTAAATTATACGAAATAATATCAAATGAAATCACGACCGACTCGTCAGTTAAACCCTCTACCACCTTGAAAGATAACTAAGAAGTGGGCACTAAACAAAATATTCCATTTTTATACCCTTTTCAAAAAAGAAAAAATGAATGATGTTACTTCCAAAATTTAAAACAAATAAATCTATGTTGACGTTTATTATTTTTTTTAAATATTATTTAATCACCTCTTGAAATTAGGTACCTGCTTGCCTAAATCTATGATAAAATAAACTGCGAGAAATATTAACAAATATTTTATCATAACAAAATTCAATAGTGGGATGATTTGTGTAGGATCACCAGTTGTGTACTATTATATAGAGTATCTGCGGGTCCTGTACAGTACGCCCAGGTTCTGAGAGGCTGGATTCTGGCTTCGATGGGTAAAGCCTCGATGACACACGGCTAGTTTACAAGCTACTATCTGGGAAATTCACTATCTGTTAGTAAACTCGCCCAGTGTCATCGTGTTACTTGCAACTAGCAGCGACTAGCAGATTGATGACAATCTACGAAAAAAAGTTGAAAGGTCGTCAACTTTACTCGTCTACACGCTTGCTCCGCTTGCTCGTGATTGGTTTATTTATGTTTCCAACATGGCTTCCGATAAACAGCTGATTTCGACTGTAAAACAAGTGAAGAATTAGTTCACGCAGACGTCGTTATTCTTGTTACTGGCGCTAGCAGCAGCCTCAGTTTCTTAAACTTCTGAGCGAGTGGACAGTTTTGTGTGTCATCATGACAATCTCACTCGCCGATTTACCCGCTTTTAGATAGTAGCTTGTAACTTGCCGTGTGTCATCGAGGCTTAAGGAAATATTTAGGTTACTTCGACATACATCTGTCGGTTTTCTCACTAAAGAATGTTACTTCCATTTACATGTAAACTAAATATCTAGTATTATAAAAATTCTATTGTCGCGTTAGGTAGTTTACTTCAGGATGTGGCAGACCCATCTACCGTTGGTTTGACTATATGATTGCCAGTTTAGTGTTCAGTTTTCCAACAGATTTTCTTTAATTGCTCGATTGGTACGTGGGGATGTAGCTCAGTGGTAGAGCGTTCGCTTTGCATGTGAAAGGCCCGGGGTTCGATCCCCCGCATCTCCAAACTTTTGCAATTTTTTGATGCAATAACGTCATGTCAGCCGATTGCACTCAAGTTTCCATCTTCTGGAATGAGGGCTAACGGAGGAGTATCTCTCCTTCTATCCAGAAGGGTTCTCGGGTCTTTAGGCGGCATTAAGAGTATTTTAATTTATTTTTTATTTTATTTTATTTTATTTATTTTGGAGAAAGTTGACAGCAGATCATAAATTACAAAATAATAAAATAATAGGATGTTATTTATGCCAATTATGAACTTTCCACTGATGATAATTATAATAATAAAGTGTGATATGTAAGTTTTATTTTTTAGTTACAAAATATAAAAAGGGGGGGGGGGGAGTGAGGAGGAACATAGGAATAGGATTAAGAGGCAAAGGACGGGAATATATATAGGGATTGAACTTTCTAGTTTGAGTCATGGTGCTTGCTGAGTTTTCGTTTTATGTCACGTAAAATTGAGTTAAAAATGTCAATGTGGTAATAATTTGAGTTAAATGAGTGTGTGGATCTGTAGATAAATGAGTTCTGTTTGGAATTGGTCTTGCAAATAGGGAGATTAAAGGTAAGTGACTATATAGTATATAGCATGGTCGATCGATATAGGTTTTATCGAAAATGTCGGTAACTTTTCATCGCTCCCGAGCACGACTGCAGGCCGCTAACGAAGAAATAACAGTTCACGTCAAATATTATGAGTTGTTTGTTCATTAGCGTCCTACAGTCGTGCGCGGGAGCGATGATAATTTACCGACATTTTCGATAAAACCTATGACCATTGATATATTGACCATTCTACGAGTAGATACCCTGGCGAGAACAACATCATCGCGTAAAGGCATTTTCTGAGTGTTGCCATATCTTGCCTTATATTTGGCAGAGTTATGTTTGCAAGTATGTGGGTCCAAAGGAGAGGACTAGATTTTAGAGTCCCTCTGACACGATGGCCAACATTGTGGCATTAAGCTGAACGTCGTCGGCGTCGGCCATGGAAATGTGGGCGCTTTTATTACTGTGCTGTTTTTTTGCCCACTGTTGTCGATAATTCAGTCTTCTGTCCAAAGTGACTCCGATATATAAATAAACGCTTGTTAATAAATTATAAATGATGACAATGTTTCGAGACAGACGTCAATTGGAGTGGGGGTTACGATCCTCAGCAATGAGGAACCAACTCAAGCGGATACTTGACATTATATATTCATCTGAAATACTAGAAGTTACAAGTATATTAGGCAGGGCCGTAGCTAGGGGGGGGGGGGGGGGGGAATTAGGGGGCAAAGCCCTACCTTAAAATACCTGTACCTTAAGAAATACCATCGACTATGATAATATACTAGTAAACTGTTCATTGTTTGACATAATTGAAAAAAAATACTACTATTAGTGTAGCGTAGCGACATCTAACTAAACAGCTTCGAATCCAAAGAATCATATTATATCAATTCTTTATTCTGCCCATAGATGGAATTGAAGTAAGTGGTGGGAGACTGTGCGCGTATTGCAATCACTGCTTAGTGGGAATTCCCAAACACTTTGGGGATGTTATTCAACGGTTGAGTCATAAATAAACCAATCCATAGATCGATATCTTCGGGCCTTCTCCATACTACCTAAACAGTTTGTCATCAGATCAATCACTTGCATACTGCTCGCTAACAACGTATGCAGGAACGATAGGGGTCTAGTTTTAGTTAATTATAATTGTAGGGTCGTTCTATAAAAAAATAAGAGTCCTTGTTAAATAGTAACTTTCTGTTACTTACACCGGGCGGGTATGTGGTGGATAACCTCCAATTCACTTCGAGTAAGAGAACGTTTTCCTTCAAAATGTGTCAGCAGATGAATCCACAACTGGAAATTTACATTCTGATCACAAAACTGGTTTTAAATGAAGGGTGAATCTGCTTGCGTGTCCACAGATTTAATTAGTATTACTCTCATATAATGCGTAGTATGGTTTTCCTACGAATTATGAATTTCGTGGAATGGTTTGAAATAAAAATTTTAACTCCGCTCGAAATAATATTAGAACGGTTTTCTTCGAAATGTGTCAGCAGATTAATCCGCTACTGGAATTTTGACAGATCATTCGGAACATGAAACTGGTTTTAACCCAGGAGTTAATCTGCTTAAGCTCAGATACTATACCCAGAACAAGAAAATGGTTTTCTTGCTTTTGTACTTGGAACACATGGATGGTTTGATGATCCATTGGAACACGTGACGATCCACGAAAATTTCTTAGAATTGTCGCGCATCGCCCACGGACCTCTCTCAATCATTCTCACTGAATATTAGTCATAAAAAATCCAAGCACAATACAAAATTCGACCCGGACGGTGTTGCCAGTCGCTGCAGTTATCAAGACGACATTTTTATACATTCATTTGAAGAAAAGGGATTCCCCAGGTTTGTTACAGAATAAGTAATGAAAAATTGCGAGCCCATTTCAACCGGTCTGAATCATATAAGCAACAAAAATATGAAAGAAATGATTAAAATTTTAACAAGATATTATTATTATTTATTGTGAAATTTTGCCGCGCCTTAAAAGTGTTGCCCAGAGCGCGCCCCCCCCCCCCCCGTCCGACTAAGACCAGAACATTTTACTTGCGCCCTACCTGTAATTACCGCTGCCTTATCTTAAATTCAACTCTAGCTACGGCCCTGATATTAGGGATAATTTCACGAGTAGGTATCATTGTATTAATGCAAACTTGTGCTAAAGTTTTACAAATAATTATACCAACAAGCTTGATAAATAAAATTACTGTCATTCATGTGGAATCAAGCAAACGTCACTTATTGTATAATTTAAGAATTACGGTTAATGAATAATTTCTACTTAGTGAATGAGTTTTATATTAAATTAACATGACATTTTGGGGTTCAGCAATAGTCGTTGTTGATGGGCTGTCAAACCGGTAGTTTAACAGAGAGTACCTACTTTCTGACAGTAAAGACTAGTAAAGAGGCTATTCAAACACTTCTATAGGTATCTTGAAACCAATTTTCTCTTCAATAGAGTTGGAACGCAATACTTGTGCACGAGTTAAGTTTTGACTTTAAGATGAAGTCATAGTAAATAATGCAAAATCATATGTTTTTGTTTTGAAAATTTGATCGCTTAGAAGTATTGAAGATGCTTCAATTAAATACTGCGTGTAGAACATACCTTGGCCCTTAAAAATATCGGTCATTTTTTTATAAGTTTTTTAATAAGCCTATAAAAAAATGAAGCATAAGGTCTAAAAAACACACTTTCAAGTCCAAACTCTCCTATTTATAAACCCCTTTTCGGATATGGTTTTATTGTGTAATGTGGCAAATTCAGTTTATTTTATAATAATCGCAAAAAAAGTTGATATTTACACCCAATCTTCCCAAAATAAAATAAAATATGCATTTTCACGTTGATATTTTACAATACGGCCTCTAGTCGACGAATTCGGTTATTCAAAGTGACCCCTATGGCGTTCACCGAAGAACTACTGTCCACGGCACAGTAGTGAACTAGTGGATCGCCTTAAGATTTGTCTCGTTTTTTGACATTTTTATTTCGTCATGATTATATTGTAGGTAAGTAATTTTGTAATAATTCCATTCTGGTTTTTCTAATTAATTTAATGGAATTTTTTCGACAAATGTCGAACCTACGGCTGACGCTTCGATTATCTAATCCTCTCCTCTACTCTACCGATATTACTGGTATTAATTACCTGGGCATTAACTACCTAGGTCAGTTAATATTTGGGTAATTAATACATTATCCTAAAGCATTAATTTTATTTAAACGGCCAAATTTCAAAATCATACGGAAGGCTGGAGTTGAGTTCAGACTTAAAAGAGAGATGATGTTGAATGAAGGAGATGTTGTTAAAAAACTGAAAAACTGGGCAGCGTTAGTTGCATGCTTCGAAGTATCATGGTATCTTAATATGTAAAACAAAGTCGGGTTAGTTACACCATTTACAACTCGAGAACGGCTGGACCGATTTTTATGATCTTTGATTTATTGGATTTGTCTCCTCCCCGAATAGCAGAATATTAAAACATCGCAAAAATTCACGAAAAAAATTATTATGAAGAAAATTCTTTTCCTCATACATTTTGTGTGAAACGAATTCTCATATTTTGAAAGAGATGCAGTAATATTGTGATAAGTATAATATTGAGTAGTGAGTGAATTCCAAAAATTCAAAAACGTCAAATGTCAATGCGCTGATTGTTTTGCTTTTGTTCTTAAACATAAAATGCTGCCCCTCTTTCCTACACGCTAAATATGTCAACAGTGGAAAATTGAACGTATGTCCGCACCCCTTCAAAGGAAAAATACAATAATATTAATCCTCCCTCACACGTATAAAGAAAATGTAACGCAATTCCCGTAAGTAAGTGGAAAAGTAAGAAAATCACAAAAAATATAAACCCGTCCAAAACGCCATCTCTGATACTGACAAAAACAAAACACGGACAGTTGCGCGGATAATTGCTTCATTGTGTAATTTTTAACTTTATAAAAAAACAGAATTTAATTCAGCTAATACGTTAACACAGCAGTTCTTGATTCTGGGGCGGTACGAAGTTCGCTGGGTCAGCTAGTTTTTAATAAAATCACCGGATATTATTATTTCATTTTTGAAAAGGACAAACAAAATAATTGGTTTTCGAACAAACAGTTCCCATTTTGAAAATGATGACAAATTTCACGTTTCACACGGGAATATTTCACGGGGACAAGTATAACCGAAATTAACATGTTTGATAAAATTTATTTTTATTTATGGTTTTAGGCAATGACGCCAGTGACGTTACAATATACCTACATATATACGCGCCATAGAAATCTCAAAGTGGCAAGCCAAAAACAAGACAATTGTAGTGTTTTTGATTTCGTAGTTTTAGTACTAAACTGCCACGCGTCGCGTAAAGTCGTGTGATACCTCTAAGTAAATTGCATTAAAAGTGCTAAAATGCTCTCGTGTGAGATGAGAAAATGTTTTCATTACTCTGCAAACACTGGTAAAAGCCAAGGAATTACATTTGATTCGTAAATACACGAAAATTACCAAGTATTGCCAGCAATTGTTTTCTGCCCGAAGAAATCGAGGCCTACTAGAGTAATGGATCTGTTGCGCGCAACAGCCAAATTACGAAGTCAGTGCTGTCGCTAAGTAAACTTTACTGTTTACAGTAGTCCTATCACTCTGTTTATATATGTTTGCGGTAAAACAATTTTCATATCAGCAGTAACAACGACTGCAACAACAATCGCCGCCATTTGCAAACTGTCGTAGCTCTGTTGAAACTTAACAACTCAAAAACCATCAGGCGCCCAGGCTTGTCACTCTAGTCGGCACTTGAGTTAGTATTCGATGAAATTTTTGAATGCGAAAACACCTTCAGATCCTACCGTTTATTTCGTTCATACACACACAGGTACTCTTTGAGTATTCCATAATTGCCACATTTTATATAAAGTTAAGTTTGTGAGACAAGAGAGCAAGTCTAGATGTATCGTAACGTCATTGGTTATAAGTACTTATTTAGGCACACATTTTCCTCTCCAGTATTTGTGGTTTTTTCATTCGATGGCTATTAAGTTTAATGATCTTTGACAGCCAATGAACCGACTTTACGGGTAATAAAATTAAGAATAAACACGTTTTTTCCTCATTCATTGATTATTATTTTATCGCTTTTTCAGTAACACAATGATTATGAAAATGTTTCGGAATGGTTGTAAAATACGAGAGTTTTTATACTTGGCATACCACACAATAAAATTAACATAATACTAAAAAACTAAGCGTTGTGCTTGGAACATCGGCAGAATTTTCTTTATTTTTCCACAACATTGTCAATTGCTTTTACCATTGAATTAGGTACCTACTATCATCATACAATGCGAAACTGCAAGGGGTGCAGATCACTTAAGAGGGCATTACCAGAGAAAACCAGAAATATGTCAATTTCAAATCAGATTTTAGACGAATTGACTCTTTTCCACAAAAAATTATAAATGGATTTGAAAAGATTGTTCTTTTATCTAGCATTCGCATGTAATAAATTTTGAGAAATTTTTTATATTTTTAGTATAATCAGGTTATTCCATAGGTCGTTGGCAGATTTCTTAAATTCTCAAAAAAGATTTTGTATTATACCACACCCATTTCAAATAATACAATCATACAGTAAAATAAATCAATACATTTTCTAGCAAACGCATGTTTAAGAATTTTAATTTTAGTTTCAATAAAATCATTAAAAAATATGTTCGTACATGTGTTTCTTGACGAAAATTGGTCCATTTGTGTATTTATTTGCGCACTTACAAACTAATATATTTCAGATTTTTTTAACATTCTTATTAAATATACCTAGACATTATTGAAAAATGATAAATACTTATAATCAAAAAATAATTACAAAAAGTACATTATTCTAATAGTTTTATCATCACGCCTTTCAGCATTTTTGGATGAAGGTATAAACTAAAGCTAATTTGGATTGAAATAAATTCGATATTGAGTAATTAATCTTTCTCATTGTAACGGCCCTGCACGATCGTAAGAACAACTTTCGACGAAATGTGGATTTTCGTCCGCTGGCTGGTTAAACGCTCTTAAGTGCATTGGTTAATTTTAGCTTACTTCGGGTGGAATTGATAAAGAATTTGGGGTACCGCCGCCCCGGTAACTATTTATTGGATAACCAACACCCTTGCCATAGATCTCCCCAAGTGATTAATTACGTTCGGTGACTTACCAGGGGTGTCTGGTTTCTTGGGGGGGAGGTTTGCCTAGGACTTAGCGGCGGATGTGTTTTTCCCATCTACTGCGTGGTAGTTTGGTTCGGGAGAAATTGGTTGAGGGAGACCTTTTGACCTCTTGACTAATCGTTTTGCACTACAATGGAAGGAATGGATTCATACGTCCGTCACTCCCGAACACACCGACCCCAGGTTCCTACCCTAAAGATGACGTTGGCCCTAAGGGATTTTTTTCCTCGGGGCCTCCAGTGTGGAGCTCGTGTAAAAAACGTGTAAAAAATCAACTAAATTTAATTTAAGAGGCGGGTATGGGTAACGCCACCCGGGAACCAATCATTGGATAGCTAACACCTCTGCCGTAGGTCAACCTAAGTTATTCGCTACGTTTGGTGATTTAGCAGGGGTACCGGGTTCATGGGGTGAGGTTTTGTTTCGGTCTTGGTGATGGATGGCCTGGACACACTGAACCACAGAATCCTACTCACCCATCTTACCTTTTTCCTTCCCTGAACTTCTTCTCCTTCCTTTCCTTAAGAAAACCCTCCACACAGCATTCCTTTATTACTTTCCTGAGATATGTAAATACCAATTCGATGACCTATTTATTCGAGGGCCCAGGTATCGATAGATTTTATGAAAATTGGTTATTAATTTTCTTCAAAATTGATATAGATAACACTTTCGGGAAAATTCTCTAGTGATGCAGACGGTGATTGGACGATTGTAATTTCACTCCCTCAAAAAGTCATTAAAAGTGATGAAAAAAAACTTGGTTAAATAGTCTACGTTAGGTTAGGTTACGTGCTATTTTTTCATTACTTTTAATGACTAAGGACTTTTCAAATGTGTGTGGAAATACCACTTTTTTCAACTGTCTTGAAACCGATGCAGATGAACAAAATTTAAATATCCCGCCCAGAATAATATATTGCTGCTCAATGTACAAATCTTGTCAAAGATTCGAACCATAAAATTGTTTTTCACCACACTTGAAAATTTAAGAGCTTCAAGAATTTTCCGATAGAGTGTGCTCTATTCGACTTCGCGGAACGCGCCATACTAAATTAAATTCCAATTGAATGATTATTATTTGACGAATCTTCACTTCCATTTCCAGTTATGAAAAGGTCTTCTGTTTTACTTTTTTAAGAACTTAGTCAAACTATTTAAATAAATAATTCAAGCAGTAAATACTTTCAATAATCATTACATTACAAAGTAAACGATATACTATTATTATTCAACACGTTCCTACATACCTTTAATTGGTTAAAAGCAAAAAAAAAGTAAAAGCTTATTGTTATGTCTAACCCGAACTATTTAATTACATATTTTTTATATGTTATTAAATTTCATAAAGCAATATTGCTTTCTTGGGAAATCATAAATTTTCATTTCGTTATTTTTCTTCAATTTTATTATTACAAGGAAACGACTAGATTTGAAATATTTTAGTATAATATTATGCGTACTATTTGAGTTTTTCACGCCAAAAGTATAATATTGATTTATTTTTGTGGTTTTATAATTTAAAAAGGCAAAAACAATGTTTGAACTTTGACCCCGACGTGATTTGAACACGCAACCTTCTGATCTGGAGTCAGACGCGCTACCGTTGCGCCACGGAGTCGATATGTTGATCCGACCGAGATTTGCATTGCAATGCGATTTCATGACTCATGACCGATATTTTAGATAGATAGATCGCTTTTCTCAAGGTGCAGTACTGTACTATTTTCTTTAGAATCTGAAGGTCATTCTGATGTTGTCGGCAATCATTTTTAAATGTTTTAACAGATGGCGCTATACTATTTTCATTACACTAAAAATAATGAAAGTATGTATTGACTATTTTAATATTGTTAAGTATACCTTATTTGTGAAGTCAGGGGCGTCCCTATTATAGAAAATTAGTTATTATGATAATCATCGTTACCATTGAAATGTACGTTCGAGTCTATTTGTGATTGTTATAAGTACAACCACATTCAAAGTAATTCGTTGGTTGAAAAGTGGCATCGAAACGTTGTTTGAAATGACTATAACCGTGTTTGGTGACTAAATGTGAATAACCAGATGCTAATCTACACCTACCTAACCCTAACCTTAGAAGAACGAAGAACACAAGGAATGCCGTGTGTGGCAGAACACAAAGAATTCGGTGCGTGAGTTTTCAGTGAACTAAGATTGAAAAATACGACGTTATTGATGTTGTAGCAGAAAAGGATTTTTTTTTTAATTTCAACTTTTTGCAAGATGATATAGGTACTGAAATGTGGAGGCGGCGCATCCCCAAACTAAAAGAATGCTGAAAATCTTTACACAAAATATTGAAATAAAAAAAAATAAAAAAAATTTCAGCAACACCAACATCCATAACGTCGTATTTTTCAATCTTCGCACTCTAGCTCACTGAAAACTCAAGGACCTCCTCCATTGGTGCGGGCATGTTTCGTTATCCAAAAGTCTGACTATTCTTTGCTTATTTCATTTGCAGAATTGTTTCGGCATCTCATAATGAAGTTGAAATGGGATGGCGATGGACGATGTCACACAAATGGAGAGACAGAGCGAGTGCTAAATTGACTAGAACCAAAAGGCACTTGAAGTATTTATTTATTTATTTGACATAATATCTAACATTTTAAATACAATTCAGCAATGTCGGCCATACTGGGTAGCTCATCTGTGCTGAGGCCTCCATTTTATATAACAAAAATTCATACATATTACACTAAAAATAATATAAAAATAATGCTGCATAAAAAAAGCTAAATTTAAACTAAAAATAAAAATTTGTAATTTAGGTAAAATGTATTTTTTTAATGGTGTGATTTATATTTATTTTTGTGTGTTACGTGTATGTGTTTTATTCTTATTATGTAATGAGATTTTGGAAATATTGTCTTTTTTGTTCTTCAATCCAATTTTTAATTTTTGAGTACCTATGATTTTATTTTTGTTTTCTTCTATTTTATTTTCAAGGGTAAGACTGTTGAATGCTTTTACAGCATGATATTTATAGTGCCTTTTTCCAAAGTTTGTATTCACTGTCGGAGTTTTTATGTTATTTTTGTACGATTGACTTACTGGTCTGTTAGTGATATTTTGAGATTGTTGAAATTTGTTTTTTGGTCGAAAATGTAGTTTAGCAGAGTTTTAACGTATAATTGGCGTATCAACATCACAACTGTTGAATATTTGGCCTGTATCAGTTATTCTATGTTTTTTAAGAATTACCTTTAAGATCGTTTTCTGCGCGATTTCTAAGTGAACGATAGCTGATTTTGTTGCTCCTCCCCAGACAATTATTCCATATTCTATTATTGATTGACAAAGTGCAAAATATTTTCGTTTGTTTTATTTTATATATGTTCCTTATGTTTAGGAAAATGTGTATTGTTTTGAGGAGTTTATTTGTGATTTGTTTGACATGATGTGTCCATTTTAGGTTATGGTCAATTGCGATTCCTAGATACTTTATTTGTTCTGTTTTTTCTAGAGAAAGGCAATTGCAGATATTGTTATTTAAACATTCGTGTATTTTTATGGTGTTTGTGTTGCTTTTTGGTTGTCCCGTGCACTAAGTCCGCGGCGACATCAGTTTCGCTCAAATTACAAGGAAGGCATTTCGTCACCTTGTTTGGACAAGGTTTAGGATAACCTGGATAACTGACATTTTTTTATTAATAAATTCCTTTATTATTTATTTACAATTTTTGACATTTTTAAATTAAGTCCCGTTAAACTGATTGTTATCAGTTCGGTTCTTTTGACATTTACTTTTTTTTTTAAATTGAGACAGGTACATAAAATATACACCTTTGATTGTAAAACCATTTCTTCTGCTCATTTCTATAACCAAAATAATTTTAAGAGCCAACTGCGTTGTATTTCCCCAGATACTTGAACCACGAATTTATTTTACAACAATTACAATTTGGGAGGCGAGAATGGGTAGCGCCGCCCCGGGAACCTTTATTGAATAACCAACACATCTGCCATAGATCACCCCAAGTGGTTCATTATTTTTTTTCGTTATCAGGGGTGCCCGGGTTCATGTGGTGAGGTTTGTCTAGGTCTTGGAGGCGGATGACCAGGACATTCCGAACCCCAGATTCCTACCCACTCCTTAAACCCTTTTCCTTCCCAGAACTCTCCTCTCCTTCCTTTCCTTAAAAAACCCCTCCACACAGCATCCCCAAAGATGACGTAGGCCCTGAGAGAAATTATTTTCCTCAGGGCCTCATGTGTGGAGCTCATGTAAAAAAAAAAACATCACTCTCAATCTTTCACAATCGCCATTTGACAGATGATCGTTGTTACGATGTGTAATTTAGTTCGTCACTTTGGTTGAATAAGGTTCTAAGTTCTAACTTCACCTTACCATGTTCTGAGGCGTCAATGTTTGCAAAACGAATTCTTATAATCCGATTATCAATTTCAAATTTTGAGGTTCAATCTTATGTAAAGAATTTTAGTTTAAAGGAATATTTATTTTATAATTCACCCTTATTACGTAAAGTATTTTAGTTCAACATTTTTTAAGGAGTTTGTATTTATAATACATATAATTCAACCATCTTGGAATGGCATTAGGGAAATGTAGTTGGAGCTTTATCCAATGAATTATT